>JAHWFO010078837.1:0-13205 GCA_023313115.1 Rhysida immarginata | reverse complement strand
TAACTTGTTGATCTTGGTGGCGGCATTTTTATTTCTGTTCATATCTCAGTTATCGTTCATATTTGAACCCATGTTCATAGGACGTTTTGTGTTTATCTTAACCTCTATAATACCCCCTTTAAGTATTTTACATTCGTTGTAAATCACCCTGTATCTCATGACCAACAATGAAAGGAAACGTTTGTGCAACAATAAGTATCAACAATGGTGTCAACACGCAATGCACCAACACTAGGCAGGGATAAACAATAAGTATCCCATGACCAACAATGAAAGGCAAAGTTTGACCAATTCCTGCGTTTCAGGCTTTTCTTAGAAAAGATAGTTCTGACTACTTAACAAATTTTTGAAAATCTTTAAAAATGTTTAGTAACTGGAGTTCATGGAAATTTAGCAGACTATTGAAAAGAGTGCAAAGACGACAGAGGAAGTACTCCTTTAGCACCGTGCTATATTGAGCAAATGGTAAGCAGGTCAATAGAAGAATCGGCGACCCGGGGTTATCATTTAGCTTATTTGGTAACACAGCAGATCAAAATATTTCCTAAAAATATATTTTGACTATATTCTGTGGGAAAGTTTATATTTTGGAAACTGAAATGCTGATAATGCGATGACTGAACGTTCGTTTCCAAGAATTTTTGATAATGAGTATAAAGTGATGATGCAGTGACAGAACATTAATTAGGCAGCGTCTATTGATTAGGCATACGAGACAGAAGTGTCTCCCTTGAGCTCCCTATCAAACGTCCAGACGATGGCGAAAATTTATGTGCCTGGAAAGGAAAGAGTAAGAACGAGTATTGGTCAGAGAAACTCTGAAACTAAAACAGAAAAAGGTATACGGGCGTTTGAAACATCTGAACAACGGCTGTTTCGAATAGAGCAACAGGGTATAAGAGCTTCTACGTCAAGGGCAAGAAAAACTTGAGTTTAAAGTATCTGGTGATTCTCCGTAGTAGTGAGGCAATTCAAGAAGTATTTAGATGCTCCGTTATATCACCTGGACTTCCTGGTTTTCGTATTTTTCGTAGAATGGATAGTCCCTTTGCTCTGTGTTGTATTGATTGAGGTATTATTTAACCAATTGGGAGTTATAATTTAATTTTTTGAGAACTATCTCTTTACCTACAAGTGTAATTAACCCGGGCAACGCCGGGTATACAATAACAAATGCTGCCATAACAGGAAGATAGTTTGGCAGACGATAGGAGCGGGATAGAAGAGGCTTATATGACAAGAAATTCTCATAAAAACAAAAGAAAGACTTTTTGGTACGGGATAATGTACCTCCGATGAGAAATTATCTCGTAATGTACAGGAAGAGGTAATTAAAACGAATTAAAGTCGCTGAAAGTTCGAAAAACTTTTGGAGATGAGAAGTTTTATATATCCTGAAATAAAAGAAGTAAAGAAAACGGATGAGCTGAATTTGATCGAAGATACCGTAAGAAGATAAAACAAAGGAATAAGGAATCAATATCAATCGGTATTATGCTACGTATTTGGGCCACGAGTGCCATCTGGAACCTCTTGTTAATAAATCTTTTACTTACCTTTTTGGAATCAGAAGACGACAGACGTTGACGTAGACTTCGCATATGATGTTCATGGAGAATCGCCAACTCCGTTCCGCAGATATGGAATAGCAAGACATGTGATGGAAGAAACAGCGTGAGAAGCTGGAAGATGCTATAGTGAAAAATCGATTTACTAGCTATTTTTGACCAGTTTGTGTAGTAAGTTCTCCAATCTAACCCCCCCAAAAGTTCGTTCTGTTATTATGATTAACTTTTGGGGTCCCTTCCTTGTCTTTCCCTATTATTATTAGCATAGTTTTTAGTCTCCCCCTCCCTTTACTTACTTGCGTAGACTCGTATTGTCAAAATAAGAGAAAAGAGTTCGTACATTGTGATGCAGCACGTTCCATTATTTATTACGTTGAAAGTATGTCTTACCTAAAGAAGGAGAAAGAGAGAAACAATTGTCAGTGGATGCTCTCTAGATTAAAGAAAACCCTTGAAAGCGAGTCGATTTAGAAACGCTACATAAATGACAGTCTAAAGAAACTGTCTAAGGTGTTGCCCTAAAAGGTTTCCCAAAAAGGAATTAAAATAATTATGATTATGATTATGACTTACCAGACCTTAGCTCGCAAATAAAGAAAAACGATGAGAAGTCCCTTGAAGAAGTTGCCGTTAGTAGAAGGAGGACACCTGAAAATAAAGAAAATAGGTTAATGAATGGTGAACTTGGACTTATATCAATAGATTGCAAAAGAGAGAGTGCACGATACTTATGAACTCTTGGAATTCTTCCTTTTCTTGTTAACTTTATTCTTTTAAAGACAAAATAACTCTCCACTTCGATGTGTTATTTTTGTATTATGATATTATAGAAATATTCGGATTTTGATTAATAATTTATAATATTTTTTTATTTTTTTCTGAACACCCGAAGGCGATAAACCTGACGACAAGAAATCAAATGAATCATGAGCATGATCCTAAGTTTGCGCAATAATGATATTTTCAAGAAAATAAAGCCTCGGCTATTTTGTGTCAGAATTGTTGTGGTTCGCCTGGTTTTTATTCTGGTACATATTTATTTACATTTATTTTACTAGTTAGAGCGACTACTCAGAGTGTGGAACCTCAGACATGGAAACAGCACTTGGATACAATCTCTCATGCAAGTTAAGTTAACGGTGACAGACGATTACGTAACATTTCTGTACTTTTCTCTTGCTAATGGTTTATTTTGTTGTTCTTTTAAATAGTCACTGTCACTCTAAAGAAACAACCTCTGTACCACCAAGTCATCGCCGTCGCGGAACGCCCAGATCTACGTCTCTTATTAATAATCGTTACAATATATACATACATACATACATACATACATACATACATACTGTAACGTTCCTTAGCGGATCGAACGTTATGGGCCTTCACCTTCTTTATTCTCTCCTACCCTTCTTTGAGAAAATTCCGCCTATAATGTCGATTTCCCGAGAAAGACTTACCTGATGACGTCGTTTATAGATTGCCCCCTCCAAGAATTGAAAATATTCAATTCTCAAGAGGGAAACAATGGGTAAAAGCAACAATGTTTGAGACAATAAACGTCGCGATACGGGGTTGCTCCTAACGACGATATAGAAGGGTCAGAAAGATACAATAACGAGGGCCGCCATAGAAAAGAAATGAAGACAGACGGTAGTGCTGGGTGAAAAAGAACGATCGTCCGTTGCCGTACTCTCGATGGAACCAAGGAATGAAACAATCAAAGGCCGTCTTGCTTTACAATCGCTGTCGAATACCCCGCCGTGGTGGTAATGGATGTCATTAATTTGAAGAAATGAGACACGAATCTTCCGGTACTAGGCGCTGTATTTAGGCCACTATCGTTGAACGGGATTTCATGTTAATGAATTTTACTTTTACCTTTCAGGACAATTGAACCACAGATATCGATGTCAGTAGAGGCCGTATTCCATCAACAAAACAAGTTGTGCCAATCGTCAAAAGATTCATCTATGCAAAGGCGTGGAAACAGAAGAATGTGCAACAAAAGATCCTACGATGCTAATGGGTCAGGTTTTGTAAGAAATTAAGAGTTATCTAGCGCAGTATGTATCCCACTAACATCCTCAAAATGATTCTTTCCGTGTCAAATGTTTGATTTCCCTTCCCTGTCACTTCCATTATTATTAAGTAGATATTAGTTCCCCCCCCCTTCCTCCTTACTTGCTTGCGCGACCCCATGTTAAAAAGAAAAACTTCGCCGAGCAGACGCAAGTTAATCGTTGATATCTACTAAGTTAAAAGGATCATCTCACCTGTAAAAATAAAAATAAACGGGAACATTAATTACCTAACTCAAAGTTCTTCCATTTCTTCAAAAAGAAGTAAAATAAGACTTATGGGGAAACTGGTTGATTAAAGAACAGCTAATGAAAACTTCTAGGAAGAAATTCGTTAAATTTGAATTACAAGTGCCTATACAAAAGAAATAAACAAAATAAAGATAATAACTTACCTAAGTGTTGACGTCGACTAGAAAAATAATGAGAAAATAACAAAAGAATGTTAATATGATTTGAATAAATAAGATAGATGAGATAATTTTTTAATACTTTCTTGATGACATAATAAACTTAAAGTGTTAGCATAACTCGCAAACTTACCGAGAGTCCTAGTCCACGTTGGAGTAACCCTGAAAGAAGAAAACATTAATGAACGATACATCTCGATACATCTGAACCTTTGATCTCTACCCTGCTTTTTGCTTAAGCAAATGAGTTTATTGATTGCGTTGAATAATTTGAATGCTATTGAAATATATTGAGATTTATCATTTTTTTTTGTTTCTCTGAACACCCGGGGGCGATAAAAAGAAGTAAGAAGAGAATTAAATGCGTTGGATGTGTTTGAACTTCTGTACGATTTAGAATTTTCTCGGGAATAAAGCCCCGGCTTTTTTTGCGTCAGACTTAGGGTAATCTGTGTACATTCTTATTTTGTATATGTTTCTTCTTATACGAGGTCTGTTCAAAAAATACGTAGACTGTTTGAATTGCGCGGGCCCTGTTGGTCCCAATCAAAATCGCTTGGTGTCGCCATCTTCTGACAGATCCGCTGATTACAAGGCAGTTTTTTGATTGCAAATATCAGTATTGGTTGATTAGCTACGCGGTTGTTTGTGAAGTGTGTTTTTTTTCGTTTGGCGGATTTTTAGAATGAGTGACTTGAACGAGCAAAGAGTTGCTGTGAAATTTTGTGTTAAACTCGGAAAAATTGCCACTGGACGAGTGGAAAAGGCCAGAAATGTGGACGAGAGGTGACTGGTTGTTTCATCACGACAACGCTCCAGCCCATTCAGCCCTCAGAACTCGAGAGTTTTTGGCCAAACACTCGATCACTGTTCTTCATCACCCACCCTACTCACCTGACCTCGCTCCTTGTGACTTCTTCTTGTTTCCCAAACTCAAAAGACCTTTGAAAGGAAGGAGATTTGAGACGATTCCCGACATAAAGGCAAATGCGACGAAGGCGCTGAAGGACATCACAAAAGAAGCGTTCCAGGACTGTTTCCAAAAGTGGAAACACCGTTGGGATAAGTGTGTGCGTCGGGGAGGAGAGTATTTTGAAGGGGACCCAGATGTGTAACTTCTGAATAAAGTATATTTTGTTTTATGACGTCAGTCTACGTATTTTTTGAACAGACCTCGTATGTTTTCCATGACTTAAGTGAGAAAACTGGGATTGCAGACCTGTCGCATAGGGAGCCAGAACTCGGGTGATATATCATAGGAGTTGAGTGAAAACAATAAACGTAAACGACCATTTACTCAGAATTTCTACGTTTCCATAATATCATTTATTTATTCTCTTTTAATCAGTCAAATTCTCTACAAACTACCTGTGTGCTGGTACACCCCCGATGATATTGCATCCCCTGGATCAAAGTTTCCTAACGACCGTTACAATACATACATACATACATACTGTAACGTGCCTTTTCGTGAATTAAATAAGAGAAAAAACGAAGACCGTTTTTTTTATTCATTTTTGACCTTTTTAGGCCGATCGCGAAAATTTTGTCAACCAATCTAGTAAATCAGCCCTGGAGTATGTCTATTTGCGTGACCATGGTCTTTCAGTTACAGCACATGCTCTTGCTAGAGGTGTGATTTTTGTATTTGACGAATAGATCGACGGATTTTGCTTTTTGTACCTCTTTTTTCTTTCTCCTAATGAATGGAAGATTCCAGTGTAGCTTCATATCTTTTTGGGAGGTTACTGTGGCCCCCTCCTGTGTAATGCAAATTAAAGGGTTCACTCGACGCTTTCTGAAGCGTTTGGTAAAGTGTAGGTACTGCCCGAACTTCCCATAGCAGAGAGCTTAAAAAATAAATAAAGGGAAAAACGCTAAATATTAAAGTCTGGCCAGACACAATTTTAAAAATGGAATATTTGCTTAAGGGCAGTTACCTAAATCGTTAGGACTCATGTTAAAGAGTGTGAATTTAAAGGAAAAAAAATTCTTAGGGTCTTGTATAAGTTTTTTTTTTTTCCGTTTCCTTTTCCGAAGCTAGATTGTATGGAATTTTATTTCCATTCGAGAAAGGAGTACCTCTGAGCACACCAAATGCCGATAAATGTTTCCTTTTTTTTTTTCTTTGATGACCTAGATAAAAGGTTGCAAGATTAAATTTGAATCAGGCGTAAAACAATTAGGATAGTCTTATTCAGAAATAATTCTGAAAAATATTTTTTTTTGGTTTTATTTTTTTTTATTATTCAAATAGTAGCAAATGAATTTTTTTGATAATAAATTACCGTTTGCTTGATAAGATTTACTAGATCCTAACAATTACAAGAAAACGAATAGTTTAATCTATTGTTTAACAATTTTCCTCAGATTTTTCTTTGCTCGTGGAGACGGGCATTTCTCGAGCGTTTCATACGCGTGCGTTTAGAGGAAAAATAAAAAATTTGTTAACTTTTTAATTTAAAATTTTAATTTTTTTTTTTGAGTAGTAGCCGAGCTTTTGAGGAGTTGTTAGTTTGGTCCGATGGAGACAACAACAGTGGGCAATCTCGTCCGCTTCATTTAATTTTATCCTTCTTTGGCTATAATAGTCTTTGAGTCCGAAACATGTATCGGACATAGTCTAGATACATGATGCTTGTTTCGTAGTTGAATCAAGACTTTGTTCTTCAAGTTTTTATTAAGGTTTGTTGCGATCTTCATGATGTCAGGATTGTTTCTCGTTCCAATTTGATGTCTCGCTAACTCGTTATGGATCAAAAGCTAAGCGTCGTCCATTTTATTTTGTTGGTGATTTTCGACAGCTAATCAACCATTATGTTCGTCAACGTCAAGAATATCACTTGAAGATAGAGCAAGATGTTTGCTTTGATGTCGATCTGCCAGAGCAACCTGTTCCTTTTACAGTGAAGATGACGCGAAAAAGTAAAATTCCTTTTACCTTTTGTTTTTATGAAATTCAAAATTTTTGGAACATCATATTTTTAGTTACTCAATGGAACAATCGTCTGTGAGATCATCCGACATATTTTTTTTTTTTATTTCACTCTCCGGTTTCCCTGCGAAGAACTGCGTGAGTTAAACATTTATTTTCTTTTACCTAAAGTACTTTGAAATATTTTTGAACTGGCCTTTGGACTTATTCATTTAATTTTTTTTTAATCAAAAATAACTTTTGTTGTGCGATGCTTTTGGTATCTTCTGGACTTCTTCTAGACCCAGCATTCTTTTTTAATTCTGATTTTTTCTTTTTATTTTTTTTTTTGGGGTGCCTTTTTCTTGTTTTTCTTTTGATTTTTGTTGTAATTGAGAAACCTTTTATTGTGTTTTCATCCTAGCTTTTTCTTTAATCCTTGCTTATAGGATTTGCCTGGATTCCTTCCTCGTCGGTGCTGAAAAATTTTACCTGTGTGTCCTTTGGTGTTGTTTTCCTCTACCCTTCTCGTTCCTTTTTTTTGTGTAGTAATGTTTCCGTGTCCCAGTTCTTGTTAGTCTTGTTTGTACTCGACGAGGTAAGCATCCTTTAATATTTCTGAATTTATCCATTTTTTTTTTCAGTCTTTTTTATTTTATTTTTTCAATTATTGTATTTTTTTTTTTTTTAGTTCCAAGCGTTTGTTCGATTTTTTTATTTTTTTTTGGGACTATTTACTCGAGCATTCGTCTCAGTGAATTACTTTGTACTAAAATTAATCTATTCTTCTACTCCTATTAAGATTCAATTTCGTCTATCGCCAGGATCTTTGTAATTTCATCCATAACGAAGAAAAGGAAGTCCATTTTATGTAGTTCGACGGTGTCCTTCATTTTATGTATTAATTGTTTAAATATATTTTTTTTTCCTGACTCGAAAAAAAATATAAAAAGAATAAGATAAAACAAAAATAAAGCAACAATTTCGCTTGGAGTTAATTTTTCTTCTTCTTGATTCAATCACAAATTTAATTTTTAGTTTGTTGAAGTTCTAGAAAAAATTAAGAACCTAATTAGACTGATTTTTAATCTTCCTTAGAAATAATTAAAATAATCCTCCACCTTAGTTATGAGCGCGGTCTGTAATATTGGATACAGAATACTAGTAAATGGGTCTGGGTTTCTGTAGCTGTGCGTGTCATTGAATTGGCACGCTACAGTGAAATTTTTTTCCAATCGAATGTTGCTTAATTAAAATATTTTCCAACTCAGTTCTTCTAACCCACGCATCCCTTTTTTAGTAAGCTTTGGAAATTTTTTAATACGGAATTCTAGTATTGAAAAATTCATCTATTTAGTTCGAATTAGAGTCGATTAGGTTTTATTGCAATTCTTGATGAAACTGTAAAAATTCTCTATAAAGAGAATCTTACATTTATAGATTAGACAATTTCTGTTATCATTTTTCTTTTTTTTTCTCTCTCCTCCTGCAGAGTTATCGAATTTTTTTGAGCAGTTTTCCTATCGTTTTTTTTTTTTTTTTGAATTTTGAAAAGAATTTGCCCTTTGAAGATTTTTCTTTTAAGGTGAGTTTGTTATTAACTCTAAAATTTTTTTTTTTTTCTCCTTTTGTAGACCTTTTTGTCAAAATATTCGCTTCTTTTCAATTTTCCTGTTTTTAACTTGTTAGGCACGCCTCTTAGCAGAGTTTTACTAATTATGGTTTTCTTTTCTTTTATCTATTCATTTTTCTTCTTGTCATAGTAACGTGCCGTAAAATTGTTTTTTTGTACACTAAGGAAAACTTATTTATACAATACTAACTTAGTCAGTTTTTTTTTTTCCCCCTCAGCTGTAATGGATAAACTACGTCTTCGCCTTGGGCTCCCTACTTATCGTCTAGGCATGAGCATACATGATTATATAGGGCAAGTTGAGAAACAAATGAGAATTACTGAGATAACAGAGGACGAAATCGTACAGATTTGGCCCACTCTCACCGAATCAAGGTTACAATATTGGATGTGTTTGATATGCAAGGAGACCCCAACTTGGCGTTTTCTTCGTGACAAATTGTTGCGAATGTTAGGGAACTCGAGAGAAGAAACACAGAGATAAGAACGATTTTACAATCTATCGCAAAAATATAAAGAACCTTTTCTTACGTACTGGGGTAAGCTTTATGAACAAAATTTCGCGATAAACAATTTATTGTCACATGAACGTTTACTAGAGCTCGCTATCGAGAATTCACTACCTTCCGTAAGGAAGAACCTAGTATCTTTAAAAGACAAAAGTTTGAAGTCCATATTACAAGAAGCAAGTTTCACAGAAAACACTATGTTTAGTGAAAAAACCAAATTGATGCCCGTTCCTAGGGGCATAAGTGAAGAGGAATTTGTACCCAAAGTTATCTTGAAAAAGATCTCTAGAAAATCTAAAGAATTGCATGAGACGAAAACCCAATCTGGGGTTCTATCCCACCCAAGTGCAGACACGTTTTGCTCGACGAATTGTTCTGCCGATCAGTCTATCTATGAAAAGGTCCCCCTTGAAGAGAACACACTGTGTACGACACAAAAAACAAGAGAGAGAGACGATCTAGTATTCGGTGAAGGGATCAATATACGATTGCGTTTACCAATGAAAACGTTTTGGCAACTTGATCTAGATGTCGAGGGCAGAATATTACGCGTCCTCGTTGACTCTGGATCCAATGTGACGTTGCTAAAAAAAGAAATTGCTCAAAAATGGCAGTTAGAAAAAACGTTAGCAGAGGTGCCTAAAATCATTAAAACCGCCAACGGTCAAGAAATGAAATTGAACGAGTACGTAACTATCAAAACTCGCAAAGTAAACGGCAAAATTTGTGGCGACATCTCCTTCGATATGTGGTTAACATCTGAGTTACCATGTAATGGTTTGTTAGGAGTTGATAGTCTTTATAAAATAAACGCTTGTTTAACCCCTCATTTACCAGATCCATTGACTTGGATTCCCTCACAAAATGAGACAGAAAAACTCGCAATCGGAAAATTATTGAATGAAATGATTACGAGATTCAAAAGAAATATGGAGCGGATAACTGAAAGATATCCAGGATACCAACATACCATCAAAACGGGTGATCAAAAACCGGTTAAGGTAAGACCTTATCCCCAACCCCATGCTAAATTGCCAATTCTTCGTGAATTAGTAAGAGAAATGGAAAAATCGGGTGTTGTCCGGCGCACCGAATCGGCTTGGTCGCTACCCTATTTCCTTATTGAAAAGAAAGGAGGCCAAGAGTATAGATTCGTACTAGATGCCAGACCTTTAAATAAATTAACCAAACCCATGACATATTTCCCTTTGCCCATAGAACAAATCATTAGAAAACTGCATCATGCCAAGATATTTTCAGTTCTTGATCTAAAAGCTGCTTATTGGCAAGTCGCTTTAGATTCAATTTCACAAGAGAAAACAGCTTTTATGGTCCCAGGTTTGGGAACCTTTTGTTTTAAAGTAATACCTTCTGGTATCAAAAACGGTGCTCAAGTCTTCCAGTCTATCATGGATACCGTATTAGACCCCTCTATAGAACCCTGGAGTTTCCACTATATGGATGACATAATAGTGGGAACTCCAGATTTATCATCACATTTACATATTTTGGACTGGGTATTAACGCGTTTGACTAATTGTAATCTTAAAGTCAATTTTTCAAAATCCAGGTTTGCCGTAACGTGTGTTGAGTTTTTGGGCTTCCGTGTTGACCAAGAGGGTCTTCATACTACAGACAAAAATCTGGAACCTATGTTTTCCGATACCGAAAAATTCTAGACAGGTCAAGAGATTTATTGGAATGATACAGTTTTATAAGGATTTCTTACCCGAATTAAGTAGAATAAACCAACCATTGCGTAGGCTTACACATAAAAATCAACCGTGGAAGTGGGATTCGGCCTGTCAGGAAGCATTTATGGAAATCAAAAAAAGATTAACCAGTCCTCCTATTTTGAAACAACCAGATTTCAACCTACCCTTCGAAGTTCACACTGACGCTAGCCAACAAGCTGTCTCAGGCATGTTGGTTCAACGGATTAAAGGACAACCTTATGTAATCGGGTACTACAGTCGCGCCTTAAATGACTGTGAGTCACGTTATACCGCCTTGGAATGGGAGTGTTTGGCGGTGCTGTCTACTATACAACACTTTCGCCCTTATTTAGAGGGGACGGATTTCATAGTATATTGTGACGCACAAGCTCTAACTTGGCTACATCAATTTAGAGACCAGAATAGCCGTGTCACTAGATGGGCGTTAAAACTCCAATGTTTCAATTTCATCATTAAACACAAATTAGGAAAGTTGAATCACGTACCGGACGCTCTATCGAGATGTCTTATAACCATGCCTGAGAAAACCGGCAATGACTGGGAAGTTGAACAATCAAAAGATTTATGGTGTGATACGATAAAAAAACGATTATTGAAAAACGCTCATAGTAACGCTTGGGTAGTTAATAACGGGATTTTATGTCGTAAAAAGGCAAATGAACCCATAGTAGTACCAGTAAGACTGAGAAATGAATTAATTGCTTATTGGCACAGACAGGGACCTCTAGTTCATCCGGGGATAAAAAAAACGCTTTACGTGTTAAAACGGTTGTATTGGTGGCCGAACATGAAGAAAGACGTAAATCATTTAATTAAAAAATGCGTGAGTTGCCAAAAATGCAAGGCGCTCAATGTACGTAAGGCAGGCCATATCTTAAAACGTCATCTCACATGTCCTAATGATCTTTGGACGTTGGATGCTGCCGGCCCATTCATGTGCTCTTCTAAGGGATACCGTTTTTTATTGATTTTGGTGGACGCTTTCACGGGATGGATAGAGGTTTTACCTGTAAAAAAACTAAGCCAGACAAACGTAATACGTTTACTACGCGACACTATATCGAAATTCGGCCCCCCGAAGAGGACCTTACAAGATAATGCGACCTATTTCAATGGCGTAAAAATAAATCAATTCTATCAAAAATATCGTATACTGCCTATTTACAGTTTACCATCTACCCCGCAAACCAACCCAACAGAACGCTTTGTACGTTCGCTGAAGGAGAAGCTTAGCTTATGTCTTCTGGACTATCCGGATACTTCTTGGGAAGATCACCTCGAAAAATGTTCACGCTACGTACCCTACCTTATGAAAAAACCAAGTTTACACCTGAACGTTTAATTGCTAAAATTGATAGATGGGATACTATACGTCAAAACATTGCGAAAGAACAGCATGAAGCCGATATTAGAGAAGCGTATGTAAATCGCTATAAAGCATACAGAAAAAGTAAATTGAAAAGTGATAAACACTTTTATTCAACGGGAGATCTAGTGTTAGTAAAAACTTCGGTGTGTCCACCATCAATGAAAACTAAAGGATCCCTAGAACCCTTATACCAAGGTCCATTTTCTGTCTTAAAACTTTTAGACGCGAACACCTTAAAAGTACAGATTACTTCCGGAAATGATTTCAGAGGGTGGCGGGCAGCTATTGGGAACGTAAAACATTTCATTGCTGATAACAAAATATCTTGAAATTGTAATTTTTCTTCTCGTTCAGTTATTTTCTTTGCACAAAAAAATAATAATTTTTTTTTAAATATTTAACCAACAATTCTCTTAGAGAATGTTTGTGAGAAAAAGAAATTCGCGTAAACTCGAATTTTTTTTTTTTAACAAGGGGAGGAATGTAACGTGCCTTTTCGTGAATTAAATAAGAGAAAAAACGAAGACCGTTTTTTTTATTTATTTTTGACCTTTTTAGGCCGATCGCGAAAATTTTGTCAACCAATCTAGTAAATCAGCCCTCGAGTATGTCTATTTGCGTGACCATGGTCTTTCAGTTACAGCACATGCTCTTGCTAGAGGTGTGATTTTTGTATTTGACGAATAGATCGACGGATTGTGCTTTTTGTACCTCTTTTTTCTTTCTCCTAATGAATGGAAGATTCCAGTGTAGCTTCATATCTTTTTGGGAGGTTACTGTGGCCCCCCTCCTGTGTAATGCAAATTAAAGGGTTCACTCGACGCTTTCTGAAGCGTTTGGTAAAGTGTAGGTACTGCCCGAACTTCCCATAGCAGAGAGCTTAAAAAATAAGAAAAGGGAAAAACGCTAAATATTAAAATCTGGCCAGACACAATTTTAAAAATGGAATATTTGCTTAAGGGCAGTTACCTAAATCGTTAGGACTCATGTT
>JAHWFO010078836.1:25898-46597 GCA_023313115.1 Rhysida immarginata | reverse complement strand
TAGATAAACAAAAGCACACCACGCCTCAAAGGTGTAAAGTCCTGGGCATCTTGTTTGATAGTAGTCTGTCCTTTCGTGAAAATACTGACTCCATATTGATTGAGCTAAACAGCTTAAAGTTTTTATTTAGCAGGTTACGCAAGATTTTAACGAAAGATGAAATGATTAAAGTACTTACGCAGGTTGAGTCAAAAGTAGTGGCCGACTCGGGAGGGAGGGTTAGAGTTTGACGAATTCTGGGCGAAGACCATCTACCACAAGGGTATATCCCAGTTTATTAAGAGAAAAAAGTGGGAAGAAACATCAATACGAATTTGAATACCATTGACATTTTGCCATCTGCGTCAGCCAGTGTAAAAATATGGTAGAAAAATTGGTGATACGCGGGCTCCTTCGACATTACTGGAAAAAGGGGACCAGTGCCGCGAGCAGCAGCCGCCGAAATTTGCAGGGTGGAAGGTCAGGGTGTGACCAATGAACGGACAGCATGACGGTGTTTCTCCCGCTTTTCTTCTGGAGACATGGTCAGGGTTTGAGAAGAATGTCATGCTGTGCGTCTGGTGGTCGTGCAAAGGCCTGGTGCACTTTGAGCTGGTCCCTGATGGTCGTGGTGTCACCGCTGACCTGTATGTTGAACAGCTCTAGCGAATGCACGCCGCCCTGGCCGTCCAGCAGCCTGCCCTGATCAACCGAAAGGCATCCTTCGGATGCACCGGGCGCGAAGTCCATCGCTTAAGTTGCAGGAATTGCAGGGCATCAAGGTTCTGCCACATCAACCATACAGCCCCGACCTGGCACCTTCCGACTACCATCTCTTCCGGTCCATGGCACATTTACTGCGTGGACGGCGCTTCGCCAATATCAGTGAGGTTGAAGATGCTCAGAAACCGGAGGAGTGGTTTCGCGAGAGCTTCCGCCAATTGGCTGATCGTTGGATGAAGACCACCGAGCATGATGGACTCTACTTTGAAGATTAGCAATGAGTGGTTCCTGTCTGCTGCCCATTTAAAAGTTTGCGCGGTCATCGGCCACTATTTTTGACTCCACTAGTTCCCAAGGTTGTAAAATCATACTAGTTCCCAAGGTTGAATATGACATCGTCGTCTGGTCATCAGCCCCTAAGCGGCAAATAGTTCGAGTTTATACTGCATACAATGACGTGTTAAGAGCGGCGTTGGGTCTCTCTACAGTCTCTTAAATTACAAAGATCTGTCATATTTTTCAGATTCCAACGCTAACTAAAATAATTGCTTATGCTAGAATTAAAGAACTATATAATGCGTTAATTAATAAGGATCATCCGATGCATTTTGTCAGAGCGTGGTTACATGAAGCTGAGAAAACGAGGAAGACGCAGAAATACAAAATCACATCTACCAGACTGACTTCCAAGTTTCGTGAAGGGTTTTTTCCATATTGTGCGGTGATGATGCGGGAAGTGGCTTATCCCTAACGAGGCCTTTTCTCGTAGGGCGGTAAATGCGGAGATATGCGAAGAAAGGTATTCAACAAAGGAGCGGAGTGGGTATCATCAAGACGATGATCAAAAAGAATACTTTCTTGCAAGCGGAGCGGGGTACATCAAGACGATGTTTAAAGGGTAGCGTAGCGGTGTACATAAAGAAAATGTACGAGACAAAAAATGGCAGAGAAGTAATTCCGACTTTATTCAGAACAATATACTGAGCTTGTACACTATAACAATATCAAAGCAAGAGCTTGCGGCGTCCATATAATGTCATTTCTATCTGGAATAATTTTGATTTTAGTATTAGGAATCAGGTTATCAATTGTTGTTTGGACCGCTGTTTCAATCATAAGAAACATGCCTATAAAATCTTATTGCAGGTTCTGAATTTTCCATAACCACTTTTCTGTTTGTTTTGCATATCCCCCGTTGGGATGCAATTGTTTAATAATAATAATAATAATAATAATAATAATAATAATAATAATAATAATAATGCTTGAGTATCTTGCAGGAAATGCCATATCGCAGAAGAAACCATCCAACACGTCATATCCAGTTGCAAAATACTCACGCAGACAGACTATTTACACAGACATAACCAGGTAGCCAACATCATACATCAACATCTAGCTAAGATACACAAGCTAAGGGACATTCACACTTCTTACTATAAATATATCCCCGACACTGTCTTAGAAAACACCACACATAAACTATATTTTGACAGAGCTATAATCACTGACAAAGCTATCCCTCATAACAGACCAGACATTACACTAGTAGAGAAGCAAAACAATTGATATCTCCATCCCCAACACACAATTTACAAAGACATACACTGACAAAATCACTAAATATACGGATCTTGCACATGAAATAAAACGCCTTTGGAGAGTTAACAGAGTACACATTGTTCCTGTCGTTCTTTCTGCCATTGGGGTTATTCCACACTCGCTACACAAAAGCCTGTCAACACTAAATTTAAGCCCACACTTATACAAAACCTTACAGAAAGCCACAATTCTAAACACCTGTCACATAGTAAGGAAATTCCTACACCCAAACATCAATACTTTCCCTCCCTCGCATTTGAGTCCCTTGGGCTTGGCCCTCTTTTGGGTCCGCTTCTGGGATTGGCTTCCGGACTTGATCCGAGTTTGGCTTCCCCAAACAATGCTAATAATAATAATAATTCCCTCATCATGCTCATCAAGTTCTATGATTAGACCCACCCAACTCATTCATTGTCCTCAACTATTTTGCAGACATCTTTCTGATTCACTGGCCAGTGAGTGTATTACGAGTAGATGTAAGTTTTTTAGAAATAATCATCAATGACACGGATATGTCTACAAAATATTTCTTTTTATTGCCCAATAATACAATAAATATAATCTCGAAGAGATTCAAGAGATCGTGACCCTTGCCTTGTGAGATCTGGATTGGTGAGGATTGTTAGATCATGTTAAACAAAAAAAGTCTTTAGAGCGTTTCTGGAGCCATAAGGATTATGCTTGACCTGTCTTCCAATAGAAAAACACTGCTAGGGAACCAGTTGCCTGGGCACAACCAATTCGAGAGCCAGGCTCCTCTAAAATATTCGTGAAATATTAAGTCAATGGAGGTTTCACAAAATGAGGAAAGTGTTCTTTTAAATGGTCCATAAAAGTTTCTGGCATACACGGGCTGTCTAAAGCTGAACAAGTAATCATACAGTTGCCTCATCTATTTTAATAACAGGTCTGTACTGGTATACTGAACATAAAATAAAACAAAAAAAGTGTATGGACCTAAGAACCAGAATGTTCCTTTATGTCCATCCTTAAGGTCGGCTGTCCTTGTTCTCTTTACCGAAAAAATAAAAGAAGCTGTCGATGATCTTCCTGCCCGCTTCCAAGCTCATGTTCTTCCCATAGCGACAGTAATTCACAAAATGCTGGCAATTATTGTTCAGTGGGTGAAACGGCTTAGGATCGGGGTCGGCCATCTTCAGCCGAGCACGCTCCACGACTTCTTCAGGCTTGTAAGGCTTCCAGATAATGTCCTGGGCATTGTTAACCCTGAACAAGCAGCTATGAGCAGGATCTACCAAATCGTCTTCCCTTACCGACAGCCAATAAGTTTTGGGGTCTTCGTTGGAAGTGAGAAGCCTAATGCCTATTTCGATGGGATTTAGTTCTGGGGGTGTTGAATGGTGGATTATTCTGTAATGCACTGTGCCGTTCTCGTCGTCCTTTGTCGTTCCAACGTAGACGGCCCAGTGGCTGTACTTAGGCGTGTGTTCCGTGAAGTCACGGTAGTACTCGATCAGGTCCCCTGGTTTTAAGTGTTCATATAATAACGTCACGTTCTTCACTGCATACCAGTCTGATTGATATTCACTGTCTTCACCCATAAACTTATTCTTGAGATACAGCGAAACTGAAAAGAAAAATTGAGAGGTTTTAATACTTTGACTACATGCGTAAAATGTACACTACTGGAAATGAACATGTTACAACAAGAGGCTGTTCCAAATTAGGTCGACATTATACCTGTTCACCATTTCACCACCTAATTGATTTTGAGAAAGGGCCTAAAATTTACACAAAGGAGCATCGTTAGTGTAGTGTAGTGCAAGGACTAGCGAAAGATTCAATTAGGAGAACGCTTTTGCTAGAAGAGGAAAAAACCAAACACAAGTCCTTCCAGAAGGACTACAAGGGAAGATATTGGACTGTGCGAACAGACAAATGACAGCAACAGAAATTTTAACAGAGCATCGAACCTGCTCCATGTAGTGTTTATATTTGACGTAAGAACACCACAGAGAACAAAACCATGGGAAAAATTGAAAAATTCAATGGTTCTTCTGACTAGAGAAATTAATCGACGCCAGGACAGTGTCATGAGAATTTCGTATTCGGGTAGCCTAAAATGACATAAGATTTTGGCGTCGAGGGCCTTGAACGGTCTTAAAATTGTTTTTGATCTTCTGAAGGACGCCATTATTTGAGACTCTTATCGGAATGGCTGACAACACAATCATCTGATACGGTGCAGCACGTGAACAACATGTAGGCTTTGGAAGATCGACGTGTAACTTGAAAACAGGTCATTCCCTATATCAGGACTCTCAGAAAGGTGACGGATGCCCACAAAGAAAACTCCTAAAAATGTTTATAGGACTCTTGATACGAGGTGCGATCAAAAAGATCCAGGGCGAATCGCAGAAGGTGCTTGACCAACACCTCCTAGAGAAAACGCCTCCCCAAGGAAACGTCCTACATTGTTACATCATCAACGACGTAACAATGTATGACGTGTCCGCGCGGAACTTTCTGTCTAGGAGGTGTTGGCTTGACTCGCTTCAACAAAAAAGACTTCCAGGACACATTACTGAAGTGGCAAGATAGGTGGACTCACAATATAACCATGCCCAAACTGGAGGAAGTATAAGGAAGTATTGTAACCCCAAAAAAATTTCGACCTCGTGATTTTTACTGATCTTCACGTTTTAGGGTACCTAGATTAAGAAAAAGTGGTTTGTGGAAAATATCTTTGTGTCTGTCTATGTGTGTCGACGATAGCGTTCAAACAGCTAAAGCTATCGAGACCAAATTTTAAACTTAAGATTATAATCTTCCTCGGGATGTCTGGTTAGTTTTCCAGTGGAATCGGTGAACCAGAAGTATCGGTTTACTCCAGCGCCAAAATATAAAATTTGAAATATCTCGTTAACCATTGCGTTTATGAAAATTTTGAAGGGATTGAAAAGTGTTATAATTACAATTTTAAACAACTTTTGTTAAGAAAGTTTTTCAAAATTGCAACCGGAAGTACCAGTTTACTCTTATCAAAATCCAGGTTTTTGCTAATATAGGCGCAAGATTGTATTAGGAAATTTGGAATCTCTACCAAAGTATTTAGCTCATTTGACGGAACTTTTCAAAATGTCTATCGGAAGTAGCCATTTTAGACAGCTGTTAAAGTTTTTTCTGTATTTGGACCAGCACATTTACGTATAAGAAAGTCGGGTGGTGACATCTATTTTTATCATTTATTTTTTATTTTTGTTATTTCATTTAAGTAATTACTCTTATTTTTGATTTTCCAATTGTGTGAATTGCAAGTTTTGAAATATTTGTAATTTTTTAAATTGTAATATTGTACTTTTTTAGTATAGTCATTGGGGAAACTTATGTTCTAAATATATAAATAAGCATGGGTGCACCTAATGGGGAGGGCATTTGCCCCCTCCCCCAAAATCAAGTAAACCTATATTCAAATGCTTGATTTTTGCTTGTAATGTACACAAGCAATGAAACTTTGGAGTACTGGTATTGGCTTTATTCAGCAAAGAGGGGGGTTTGTGCACTTAATTTTCTCATATATGATTTGACTTGCCCCCCCCGTCTTCACGTATTATATTACTGTATCTAATACTTTTGATAATCAACTGGGCGAATTGAAGAAATCTTGAATTCATTCGCAGATATTCGTTAATCGAGAGTTGCCTGTAAAAAAAAGAGCTAAACGACTTTATTAGCAATAGAAACTGAAATCGAAACTTTCTTAACCACAACCTCCACCCAACAGGTCTCGCCATCTGGTGACAATCAACGTAATACATTCCCAGTTTGAGCTGAATTATCCTACACTTTGGCTGCTTCTAAAAACTCTTTCCAGTCGCGATCGAGCGTAAGCGTTCATGATCAACGCGAGCACTGCATCTAAAAATGACAGAGCGCTCATCACTGGCGCCTCTAAAAACTCCCCGATCTCATCGTCGTTTTGGGAAAGCTCAGGATCAAAGTGATCTTATTTCCATCTTGATCACTTCGCGTTGCCTCGCTCACTTCCACTACTTTCGCTTTTACTACTTTCGCAATAATGGCCGACAATGAAAGCATATCCCACCTCGAAGTCCATTTCCAATGCCGTTTATAGCTTTGTAATGAATCTGAAGGCACAGAACAGGTCAAGATACACGGCAGGGGCGAAGGAGCCGAAGATAAAAGCGAACATTGTTTTATATATTTTAATTTTTAATTTTTCTCATAGGTTTCGAATATTCTTTAAAGTTTCGTTTTATCGTACGTGTACTCTCGTACGTAGATTTTTTAACACTCGTAGTATTTATTGTCATAAAAGAATAAATGCATTGAAATCTAATAAATCCCCATCAAATTATAATAATGGACAATAAAAATAAATAATTACGGTTAAAACAGAAAGTTTGAAAGCGTAACGAGTTTCTGTGGCAGTTACCTCTTATTTACTGATCGGGCTGTTATCTCGTTGCCCTTGGCACTATCAAAAAACTTCATGAGCGGGCGCGATCAGGGGTAAACGATCACGTGATTGAAAATGAGCGCTCGAGAGTTTTTAGAAGCACCCTTTATAAACAAAGTTATAATCTTGCTTCTGGTATCTATGTGACCTTGAAATGAGATACTAAACATAAGGCTCACCTATAGCAATGACAGAGATGCTCAGGAGATCCAAGATTCGCCGTCTCTCCTGCTGCTCAGTTAGCGAGGGAGGACGCCCAGCTTCGGCCATGGCGTCTCTCCAAATCTTCTACGCAGCACTAAACACAACCAGATCAGCAACTCACTCTCTTACAGATCTCACTTTTGCCTTATCCATAAGTTTCAATTGAGAATATGGTTTCAGTCTCCATTCGTACATATTTGCGAAAAATTCCCAGAAAAATACTGACACGATGCAGAGTAAGGCGAAAGAGGATTGGCTGATTTGAATGACTCTGAGTGACGTCACGTTGTCATGAATGGCTGAGTAACAATTTACTGATCGTTAACACGCGTTGAGAAATTTTAGCAAAGGTGGGGTAATGTAGGGTTGCCATCTCAAAAATCTGCCAACCAGGACATGAAGTATGAAAACCCCGGATTTCGGAGCTTAAAACCCGGACATGTAAACAGTGGGGTTTTTTTTGAAAGTTACTCAGCAAAATAAAAATTAGTTTTCATTGTTATAAATCAACTTTTTATGTATTTGAAGAAAATATAATTAAATAGCCTCATGTTTTATTAGAACTTACCTTAACTTATAGTTACAACTCAACACCGCTTTCTACACACGTCTTACACTGTCCGCTTAAGTTTTTTGTTGTATCTGAGACGAGAGGGGAGAAAAAAGAACGAGTCGGTTGATCGCGGCGCGGGGCGCGCGATGGTTCAGTGGCGCGCTTTGGCGGTTACCGTTAACATGGATGGAGGAAAACGGTTTTCCTTCATCCATGCCATTAATTTGAAAACTTTAGTACCCGGACTACAAATGAAACCCCGCCCGGACACTCCCCGGACGCCCTCTAAACTAGGACAAATCCGGGGAAACCCGGACGGATGGCAACCCTAGGTAATGACCCCTCTATCGTTTGCGAAGATATAAAGTGTTATAGTTTAAATAAAAATTATAAACAATATAAATTTACAATTATTTCATCTGCACTTATGTTCACATTTCCTCCAATTGTCATTTCCCGAGCTACTTTTGAAAAGCAGTTGCGGGAAACTTTACGTCAAAAAGTAACACCATTTATTTTTAAAGGAGGAAATATAATCGCGCGTAAATGTTAACACAGCCAAAAAGAAGGCCGAGTACATGCACAGATATTACATAATAAGAATTGTTCCGTTATCACATCGTCTATAGTGGAAGAACAGCGAGCTCTTATAAGGTTTCTTTTCGCAAAAGGTATGAAAACCGTTGCTAATCATGGGGAAATACGAGGGTGGGCTGAAAAGTAATGCCTCCATGGCTGTAATTTTTTTTATTTTTTAACCGATTTTCAAAATTCTTTTTGTATCTGATACTCCCATTTCTCCTCTATGTAATGCACTATTCACTTTTCGACATAGTCCCCATCCCTTTCCACGCACTGTACCAACGCGTGACTAGTCGGGTGAACCCGTCGGAGAGGAATTCCGGGGTTGTCGTCGACACGAGGATTGAATGGCAGCTTTGGATCCTCTTCTGCAGCACGATAACGCCACACATCAGAGGGGGTTGCAGCGCCTACAGTTCAAAGATGAAAAACTGCAGTTCAAAAATGAAAGACTTTGCACCTTGCGACTTTCCCCATTTCCCAAAGAGGAAAGAGCACCTTAAGGGGCATGAGTTGCGTTCTGGCGACGAGGTGAAACCTGCCGTTCGGTCTTGGTGTCGACAACAACCCCGGAATTCCCCTCCGACGGGTTCACCCGACTAGTCACACATTGGTACAATGCGTGGAAAGGAATGGGGACTATGTCGAAAAGTGAATAGTGCATTACATAGAGGAGAAATGGGAGAATCAGATACAAAAAGAATTTTGAAACTCGCTTAAAAAATAAAAAAGTTACAGCCATGGAGGCATTACTTTTCAGCCCACCCTCGTAGTAGAAGTTTACGGTGTCGACTGTCTGGACTATTCCAATGTGTGCAAATCATGTAAAACGTTTCTGGAAGGAAGAATTAGCCTCACCGATAAACAGCGTTCTGGGCGACCTGCGTCAGCGATAACACCAGCCATTATCGAAGTCATTATCCACCCCGCACTGGAGTGACCAGAACTTTTCCATAACCAAATTTTAACTCTTGGCTCGGTCCGCTACGGTCAAAGCTGATCAAACATGGCATGTGCACATTCAATGACCCTAAAATCAACACGAAAACTTCCTCGCCTAGCAATTGTATCGCTGCTTAGTGTAGGCTACGTTTCCTTAAAACTTGAAACTCAAGTGGCTGGTCATATTAATCTGTTTAGTAATACGTGTTTATATATTGAAAACGTATTTTAAATCAAAAGCCATAAAAATTCCATCGCGATAACGATATTTTTTTGAATACTTTTATTTTGTGAGGCTACGTCAATTTTGGTGCCTTAATTTTTGTCTTAATGTCATTACATTAATTTTTCCTTAGTTTGTCGATGGTAATCAATTCGCTTCACACGACCGCGTTGTCCCGTAATACAATGACGAACAGATCAGACCGAGGCCGACAGTCGACCTTCTCTGGTCGAAATCGGTCAGACTTCTTAGACAAAGGCTTAATGGTCATCTATCAGTATGCGTCCTAAACGAAGCCCACGTTAATAAATAATGAATATAAACTGGAGCTGATCCTCCAATCATCAGATTATGATATTGTCTGAAAAAATGGATGGAAAAATTCTGCGACCTGGATTCGAACCAGGAACCTCGAATGTCATATGCTCGACGCTTCTACCAATTGGGTTATCGCAGACACCCATACAGCCATGCTGTCACTAAGTGTCTTAAAGACAACCAAATTGTCAAGATGGAAAGACCACTTTGTTTGGACGCTTACGGAATAAGTCTCTTTTGTGGATGAGTGTTCCCTCATACCTTCAACAAAGAAAAGTACCAAAACAAATTCCTCATCTCACACATTTTAATAATTCTCACCTCTTGCCTGATACTCCATTTTAAAAATCGTCAGTCCTTTCTGATGCACCCTGTGAGGAACCTTGCCTGCTTTCCATATACTCTTTCCAGCGCCATGCCGCATGGCTGATTATTTATTGAGCACCCCATATTGTTTGAAAACCGTCACATTCTACTGGTACACCATGCGTAAATGAGGCAATCAGGTTTAAGAGACAAGAACTTTTATTTTTATGAAAATATTCAATAAAAAAATACAAACAGTGCTTCAGGTTAATGACTGCAGCATCACGAACATACATGTACAAAAGCATTTACATGAAACAAACGAAAGACAGGAAAAGCACTTACACAGTGAACATTGTCCGAATTGAGCAATGTCTTTTAGAGTCAATTAGTGAAACTCGTAAGATACTTTTTGAGCAATTATACATTTTTAGTAAGTAATCTTTGAGAATGGTATCACAGAAGTTTTATAAGTGTAGTATCATTAGACCTAAAGTACGTGGACAAAAATGACTGGACAGCGCATCAGATCGGCGAGGCATAATACTGTATGGTCAAATGGTTAGCAAGAGAAAGCTGGATTTGACTACATGTATCTAGATTATCGCCTCCACCAAATGGGCCACGCACACAGCTGAACAAGAAGTGTCCTAAAGATTACTCATTTTTCAAGATGGAAACCCAATGATAGGGGTGGGAGGTAACAGGTCGCGGAATGTTTCCCTTCGTCTTTCCCTCTATAGACCAGGGACAGTTTACACAAAGGTTGCTGTGTGGCCGGTTACCATATGGCCGTATTGTTTCCGATTATGTTTGTCCACATTATGATCCGTTATCTTTGGTATTGAAATTAACTGAGGGAAAAATAGACTTAAAAACCAGAACTCAGAACGACTTAGCACATTGTCAATTAAGTACAAAAAGAATAAGAAATTGCTTTGGTTAATACTTGATTCAACATAAATGTAAGCTCTAACCAACAGAAAGTTCTAGGAACTTCCATCAAGTTCTTGCTGATCTCCTTAAAGCTCATCTTTCTTTTTGGTGAAAACAGTAAAGACAGCATTGATGAACATCTTCGCCACCTGGAGGCTCTCGTTTTTCCCATAACGACAATAGTTCACGAAATGCTCGCAGTTGTTAGTGAGAGCACTGTAGCCTGCAGCGTAAGGCTCGGTCTTCCTGTTCCGAGCGCGCGCTACTGTCTCATTAGCTTCAAAAGGCGTCCAGTAGATGTCTCGGGCGTTGTTCACTCTAAACAAGTCTGCGTGAGCAGGATCCAGCAAATTGTCCTCCCGTATCGATATATTGTATGTCTTGGGGTAGATCATAGAAGTCAGCGACTGAATGCCAATGTCGATGGGAGATATGTTTGGGGGTGTCGAGAAGTGGACTATTCTGTACTGGACGGTGCCGTTCTCATCCTTCTTTGTCCCAACATAGACGGCCCAGTGGCTGTACTTGGGTGTATGTTCGGTGAAGTCGCGGTAATATTCGATCAGGTTTCCGGGCTTCAAGAGCGGATAGAGGAGCGTCACATTTTTGACTGTATGCCAATCCGACTGATACTTACTGTCATCACCAATAAACGTGTTCTTCAAGTAGAACAAACCTGAAAATGAAAAATCGAACTCTTAAAAATTGCATAATCTGCACAGTAGTTATTCCACACGTAACTCTCAGCTTACGAACGACGTAATTTGCATTCCTAACCATTCAAACAATACCAAAAGATAATTTAACCGTTCAATGACGCCTTGGACAGTTCGATAAAAATTGGGAACTTTTAACAGATTTTCAAGGCCTCAAATATGTACCAGGCTTTGCAAAAGTTCTGTTACATTCTTTACATCCCCCAAAAAATTGACTGCTCATGATTTGGATAATTCCATTTCCACAAAAGGATCAACTAATATATTGGAAATTACGTGTTAACCTCTGAGTGATCCTAATGTCCACGACAAAAGCGATGGAAACGAAACGAGTAGAGATCGCTGCTCTCCTGCGCGCGGGCCACACGAAGTCCGAGATTGCCAAGCTCCTCAAAGTCAGCCGGATGACCATCCACAGGCTCAAGAATGGGAGAGACCTTAAAGATCAACCTCGTTCAGGTAGACCTCAAGTCGTCAACCGTTTGGCTGTGAGAAAAGCCTTCGAACAAGACCCGACGCTCAAAATGACTGCGCTCGCAAAGAAAAAGAAAATTTCGGTGTCCACAGTGTCCAGAGCGGTCAAAAAAGAAGGTGGAAAGAGCGTGAGGCCTCTGCTGACGGATCAGATACGGGAACAACGTCGGGAGCGCTGTCGCCGTCTTCTCAACGACTTGAAGAGTCATGGCGAGCGAATTGTCATTTTCTCTAACGAAAAGATCTTCACGGTCGATCCTGTCGTCAACAAGCAAAACGACTGCGTGGTAAGCTTCGGCCAGGACATCTCCAAGGTCCGCTACGTGTCTACAACCAAGCACCCGGCCTCTGTGATGATGCTCGGAATCGTGGCGTCGAATGGCGAGAAAATGCCACCCGTGTGGTTCCCAAGTGGATACCGGCTAACGGCGGCTGATTACAAGGACATCCTGGTCACAAAAGTGAAGAAATGCGGACCACATCTTTCAACAGGACGGTGCCCCTGCCCACACTGTGCAAAACTGGTTGGGGTCCAACATGACCTTCTGGTCGAAGGGCTTTTGGCCTCCGCAGTCGCCAGACCTCAATCCACTTGACTACAGCGTGTGGGCGCATGTCGAGGGGAAGGCCTGAAAACATCTGTCAACCGTGTGTGGACCAGAATGAAAAAGGACTACATTCGCAAAGTTTGCAAGGCTTTTCGGCCTCGTCTGGAGCGGGTTCTTGATGCAGATGGTGGCTACATTGATTAAATGACTAATTACAATGTTATTCTACATGATGGGACAATAAAAACATGTCTAACTGCATCGCGAACATCGTCGTGTCCATTTCTTTGAGGGTCGTCACGAGTGTAACAGAACTTTTGCAAAGCCCGGTAGATGTTTGTGCGGTTATTATTCGTCCAAGAACAATTTCAGGAGAGAAAATGCCCGTGACACAACTTTTATTAACTAGGATGACTGAACTCAAACGGGATGCAATAATCGCTGTCAAATTTGGAGACAGTGGACTGAAGCAGAATCATCGTGAGGGGACTGAGCGCATAGACGAACGCCACGACACATACACTCGTAAAATTTGGATTCTGCTTGTTCTGGGATGTCCCAGAGACAAATTGCAGTTACATAAACAGATCTGTGTGCTATCAAGAAGACTTGATGGCAAAGTGAAAAAGAGATCGGATAAGAAGAAATTCCTCAAATCCAGAGCTGAATCTCACGTTCGCTACCTTGTAACCGAGAGAAATCTTTCTGCTGCGATTTCGTTGATGTTCTTGCCCTGAATGTTCTCGATACAAACTGTTTCTGTATACTACGGAGATGTCCACGCATCTATCATGTAAAGATAAAAAGGAAACCGACCTTGAAACAAGTTCTTAAACAGCAAGTTTGACCCTTGCTAAAGAAAAGATCTCCTGGTGGCACGAATGCTATGAGAAGAGTTTTTACTTAGATGGCTGCATGGGTCTACCTGCTGGCAAGATTAACGTAAACAACAGAAGGTTCAAATGAATGGTGCTTAAGTTATGGTTAGGTGCTCGTTTTTCTCTATGGGTAAAATTGATGTGGTAATTTTTGATCGTCGGATAAATTCCTTGGGATAAAAGGCTTCTACAGAGATTGATTCATTATCCATTCACAGTTTTGCAAATTGTTTCCTGGGACACAAGTGAAAGTTAGAATTGAGACTAGATGGGCTATAAATATAATAGCATCGGAGGATGGCTGACAGTTAGTTTAAAATTTTCAGCGACTAATTATGCCTCCGAAATTTGACACTTGGTGACAAGGGTTCATATTTGGACTTTCCACGGCAGGTTACTCGTCAAGTATCATCGAAAAAAAGTGCAAGGAACTCGGTTTATAGTAACTGCAAGTGCTTTCCGATATGCATTAAAGAGAGCACGAGCGGGACCAGGTGGCGCAGATAAGGAAGCTCGGATGAAATATCCTACCTTTAAGCGCGCTAAGAAGTGATGAAGAAGGTGAACGATCACGATATGCAGGAGTCTCCCAGGATTTACAGCTTGTAAAGAGTCTGAAGCCAAAGTTCACGGGTTGCACCCGTGTCATGTGGCCGAGAGAAAGAGCAACTGCAAGGAAGCTCTACGAACGTTATTTAGCAGGTGATAAATTGCGGTTTGTTGTTGTTACTTTGGACGAAGCATGGGTCTATCTGTGCAATACAAACAACCTTGTGCAATATTTTATCGTCGTAAGGATGGAAAAACGACGTTTCGATTGGGTACGTCAATGTCGTGAAAGTTTTCCACGAGGTTTTATGATAGTCGCCGGATACTGTCACAAAGGCAAGTTACAGATTCGAAGGGTGAAAATTAATGCGGCATACTATCAGGCTCACATCTTAGAACCCATTACCGCCAGGAAATCCCAACTCTCTATGGTACAGAGGCTAGACGTATGTGGATCCACCGAGACAAAGCGTCCAACCATACGACTAAGTTACCGGTTGCCTATATGACCAGGGGGTCTAGGCTGAGCTCATCGACAAGCAGTAGACTGTCGACAAGTGTTGATGGTCACGTGGTTAATGACGCATTTGTCGATTCGAGCTAGCATGAACACGACTTGTCTACACTGTCTACAACTGCCCGTTCGATTTTCTAGTGTAGACTTTTACCATCGACAACTGCCTTATTCTTGTCTACAATTCAAGAGCAGTCGACTATGCACTTGGCGATCGTTATTTCAGAATTTAGCAACAGATTTCTTATTAAAATCATTTTTCCTTCGTTTCCGGCCTGCAGGCTAAATACACATTTTCTACAAATAATAACAAAAACTTGTTTAAAAATATTTACATACATGAAGTACTCTCTTGTGCTACGAAACTTGAACTGTGAAAATAATAATAGAGTGTGTCTACAGGCATGTGTTTATGTATGTATTTATATGTATACATGGATAAATGAGTAAAATTACGTGTAAATATGTGTATATCAGTGTATATTATCTAGCCATACGTGTGCAAACTTGTGTTTAAATGCGTAATATGCCAATTTTCGAAGGTTAGATTTTGTCGAGATCGACAGCTTGTCGATGAGTTCAGCCTAGACCCCCAGGATGGAGCAAGAAACCGGAATTCGCGCTATACCCTTTACGGACATACCCGTCAAGTCACCCAATGCATCGCCAATGGATTTCTGCGGTTTTGGTGCTTTGAAACGGGGACTCTGTGACAGCCGACCTAGAACCAAGGGTGGATATGGAAAGCAGTAAAGGAATACCCGACAGTTCTGTGAACTAGGATAGCCCCTGAAAGTCTGTGAAATGACGATGAATCAACCTCTGTAGAAGAACAACTTGGATTTTATGATGAGATTCTTAGAGAAAATAACTGTTAGAGACATTTTCAACAAGAAAATGTTCCCTGCCATATCGCAAACATGATGAAAACATAGGTTCATGAAATTCGTATTAACGTTTTAGCCTGGCCAGCACGTTCACTAGACACAATCCAATTGAAATGTCTAAGAAAAGCTTGCACGTCACGTTTACAAAGATCAAAGACAGTTTTAAACTGTTCAAGAACTGATAAATGCAATTATGGATGGATGGGAAAGCATTACAGTCGAATACATCCCTATCCTTCTTGAGTAAAATGTTTGAAGTTATCAGAAATGATGAAAACCCCAAGAAGTACTCAAAATGCGGAAACAATATGTTTTGTAGAGTAAGTTGTAATGACTTCTATTGTTTTGTCACTATTAATTTTAAGGATGTAAATTTTAATTTTTGAATGAAGAGTTCGTTGATTACTCTCCACTCAAAATTAACTTCAGTTCGTAAACTACCGTCATTCTAATTTTGCCAAGGAGTTGTAGTATATGAATGGTATGACCATTTATGAATATTGTCTTTCGTATGGCGAAGTTCGTAAACCGAGAGTTGCTTATGCTTGAAAATCTTAATTTTATTCAATTACGTCATCAGAAAAAACAGAAAGAAAAATTCCATGACCGAATTTCGAACCAGGAACCACGAGTATCACGGTGCTATCATGGACATGGTACAGCAGGCCTGTCTCCAGGTGTCCATAAAGACTACAAGGTAATCAATATGGCAACCCAGTGATAGGGAGAGCACCCAGTTCGCACATCGAGAATTCTTTCTTACCAAATCATCGAAAAAGTTCGGAGAATTCTTCCTTACTAAACCATAGAGGCAACGAACGTGATACTCCGTGTTTCCTGGTTCGAATACAAGTCGTGGAATTTTTCCTTCCATTTTTTCTAATAATATCATTAGCTTATGCTTGGAGCATTTATTAATTTCTTTATTCAATTATTTCAAAATTTTCAGTTACTTAAAGGACAAATGACGCCAAAAATATTGCTTCGAGATAATAAATAAAATCTTGTAAACATTCCAAGGAGGAGCTTTAGCAGTGAAGCAGAAATAAATTTATTCGGTATACATTTATTAAAAAGAAATTAACCCCCCTCCCAGTAGGGGAAGACAAGTGGCAGATCCTGCGGTCATCTATTTTTACCCCTTTACCTGCATTTTTTACCTCTCCCCAAGTTTTTTAATCAAAAATTAATTTTCTCGAACGTAATATGTAGAAAATGTAAAAGAGCTCGTATTTTCTTTCCTTTCTCATCATTTCCGAACGTATGATATATCACAAGCCATATGTTGGCATAGTTCTAAACACCACGTGACTACCACCCCCGCAAATCCGACCCCAATGGAACACCTGGGCCTAAACTTCATAGTAATGTAGATCTTGCCTAGAGGAATCTGGATACTGAATTTCACGCCTTTACGTACCTAAATAGCACACAGATATGTTGTCCTCTCTTAATCCCACCCCCGAAATTCCGACCCCAGTGTACCAATCAATACCAAACTAAATAGTGCAGATGGACATGCCCATAGGAAGCTACATTCCGAATTTCAACCTTCTAGCTCAAAAAATGTAGAAATTATGAAGGGGACGGACTGACAAAACCAATAAGTAGCTCCATCCTTATTTTAGGGTCAATCAAATGAAAACCATAATTCAGGCCTGGTAGTTTCTAGAAAGACGTGCCCGGTCTTTCTAGTTGGCTTTGGGTTTCATAAGCAACGCTCTTGCGGGAGTTTTTGACAAAATTCAAAATAAATTTATATTACAGGAAGTGGCCTTTAAATTATGATTTCTACGAGGGCATATTGAAAAGTAATGCCTCCATGGCTGTAACTTTCTTATTTTTTAACCGATTTTCAAACTTCTTTTTGTATCTGATACTTACATTTGTCCTTTATGTAATGCACTATTCACTTTTCGACATAGTCCCCATACCTTTCCACGCCTTGCGCCAACGCGTGACTAGTCGGGTGAACCCGTCGGAGAGGAAGTCTGGGGTTGTTGTCGATACCAGGATCGAACGGCAGGTTTCACCCCGTCGTCAGAACGCAGCTCATAGCCCTTAAGGTCCTCTTTCCTCTTTGGGAAGTGGTGAAAGTCGCAAGGTGAAAAGTCTTTCACTTTTGAACTGTAGGCGCTGCAACCCCCTCTGATGTGTGGCGATCGTGTGCGGACGGGCATAATCGTGCTGCAGAAGAGGATCCAAAGCTGCCATTCAATCCTCGTGTCGACGACAACCCCGGAATTCCTCTCCGACGGGTTCACCCAACTAGTCCACGCGTTGGTGTAATGCGTGGAGAGGAATGGGGCCCATGTCGAAAAGTGAATAGTGCATTACATAGAGGACAAATGTAAGTATCAGATACAAAAAGAATTTTGAAAATCGGTTAAAAAATAAAAAAGTTACAGCCATGGAGGCATTACTTTTCAACATGCCCTCGTATATTAAAAATGAAAGTTAAAAAAATAAATAAAATTGCTATTTAGGACAGTAAGGTATTCAAAGTTATACGGAATCATCTTCGATTTGGTATCATTTTGCCCTTTAACTAATGAATCGAAACTATTGCTACCCGCCAGAATCACCGATTGTTGGAGGAGGAGTCGGACGGTCTCGCCATCGGGTGACAAAGAGGGAAACTTTTACATACGCGAGTTCATAATTTTTTTTTTTTTTTTTACCTATTCCACGTAATTTAAAAGGCATGAACTCCCGCCTCAGAATGATAAATGCATGGGGTCATCCATAAAACACGTGTGCGGTTTTTCACGAATTTTTGACCACCTCCCCCCCCCCCCTTCGTGCATCATCGTGTGTTCTCGAAACCCCCCCCCCCCAAAATCACGTGGTTTTTCTCTACCTCCCCCCCTCTAAATTTAAGTTAAACTTTTAAACTGGCTTAAATTTTGCTTAATGCAATTTTTAACTTGAATTTAAGCAGTATTCAATTTCAAATTAAAGTTTCAAACTGACTTAAAATTTTATTACAAAGTATAAATTTTTGAATACATAAAATTATGGCAATTTTCTATAAGCATTTCTTAACATTGATAAACATTATTTTTATAACAGAATGCGATTATTTTAATGCAATCATAATGAACATTATACAAATTCTAGTAGAAAGATCCCAAATCAAAATGTTTTTTCATAACTTATTTTAAAATTGCAGGAACTGATATACAGGGTGTAAATGGACGACGTTTCACAATTTAAGGATATGTAGAGGATGATGTGGTGAACATTTTTTATTAATAAACCCATAGTCCCAAACGAGAAGCGACTGAGCCACAGCATGTTTGATGCTCCGTTTTGCGTACACTGAGATAATTTGTGGCGATCTGAAATGGGACAGTCCAGTAACAGTTGTGTACGTAATTGGGTACGAAAGTTCTCGCTGTTTCCTGCCTCACAGTAAAGTCCATTCCTGAACTCATACAGCACAGAACGTAGAGCGCAAATAAACCTTCACCCTTACGGAATGTTCCAAACTAACAACGGGAATTTCGTACCAACCTGATATGCAAGATTATGTGATCGGAGAATGTGCTGTGCATCCGGACGGTACCATCTGAAAATAGCCTGCGAGATGACAGTCTGCATAAGGCTTACAAGATGCAATGACAGGGGACATCGTCGTAAACGTGCCTAGTTCAATGCTTGACAAACCAGGACATCAAACAAGCTGTGGCTCCGTCGCTTTTCGTTTGGGACTATGGGTTTATTAAAAAAAAATGTTCCCCACAACATCCTCTACATATCCTTAAATTTGTGAAACGTCGTCCATTTACCGTGTATAAATGATAGAAATTTTGAAATACTGAAATACAAGAATACGTGCTTTAAGTTATGAATGCACTTGGTAAAAATTTTAAATTACAACATGTTGAGAATAGTAACAAAGGCATGAAAAGGCTAAAATTGCGTTAAAATAATACACTAGTTCTTTTTATATTACAAATTTGATCATGCACGTGCATTTAATCAAGACTCCTCCCCCTCCTGCGTTTTCGCGTGTTTCTCTCCTACCCCCTCCCCCCTTTTTTCACACGTGGTTTATGGACGACCCCTATATTAAATTCATTAAAAAATACAGTGTATTTATAAGCTTTCTATAAATCGTTCCACGGACCACTGGGAATCCATGAATCACCTTATAATGATAACAACGAAGATTAAGAATAAATCATAAGATGTTCAGTGAGGGTTTTATTGTACGCCGACCTCAGCTGTTCAAACTAGGGGACGTTCAAAAAATACGTCACGATCTTAGGCGGGGGAGATGGTATAAAAAGCATGACACAGCATGATATAGGGGGAGGGGGGTTCCATAAGTGTGATGTCACAGGTTTGCTGTAACAAAACACTTATGGACCCCCCCCCCCCCAGAGCGTGACGTATTTCTTGAACGTTCCCTTATTGATGAAAAAAAATTTTCATCATCAAAGATTAAGAGGTCACAGATTCGGCTGAAAGAGAGGCGCCATGAAATTATGTCATTAAATAGATTAGTTTCGGTTTCTAGTTGTCGCCCTGTCGCTGACATCACGAAGTCATTCGATGCGATCGTAATGAGTCATTATCTATTTGTTGTCCATCCAATGCTCAGAATAGTGACATCATCGATCTGAGATTTTTATCACTAACTTGAAAGGACAGTAAGCAGTATATCTACACAGCCTCGTTATGTGCTCACATGTTAATAAAATGCTCAAAAAAACGAAACTTTGTAAAAGGGGAATCCCCGACCGGTCTCGTCATCTCTCGAGAAAATGATGTGGCAGATTCCAATACAGAAAGGCCACGTGTTCTACTCGTACTTAAATATCAGAAAGGAGGAACAATTAGCATAAACGACTCACCTATAGCGACGACGGAGAATCCAATTTTTAAGATTAGCTTTCTCTCTTGATCCACATTGCGCTGGACTGGGTTAGCTGAGCCAGGCATCGCGCTTGTCTCACTAACGTCAACTCACGATTGAAAACTCAATAACAGACTGGCTTTGATCTATAATCGGGGAAAACATTTCTAAGCCACTTGATTGGTTATTGTGAATTTCATCACTCAGAGGGAGGCAGGGTTATAAAAATTGCTATCATCTGCCTCCCTCTATTGTGAAGTCAACCAGTTGATTGTCGGCGATCGGGTAAATAAGAGCAACTCGCCCGCCAAGCAGGAAACTGAACATCCAGTTATCTTCGTTGTGTTATATAACATGCACGCACTTTGAAAGCAACAGTCTGCAATCAGCTATCTCATTCTTTGTCTCCTGAGTAATAATAATAATAATAATAATAATAATAATAATAATAATAATAATA
>JAHWFO010078836.1:0-25888 GCA_023313115.1 Rhysida immarginata | reverse complement strand
TAATAATAATAATAATAATAATAATAATAATAATAATAATAATAATAATAAAAGCTTGTAAACATTCCAAGGAGGAGCTTTAGCAGTGAAGCAGAAATACATTTAAGTATTTATTAAAAAAGAAATTACCCCCCCCCCCGGGTAGGGGAAGGCAAGTGGCAGATTCTGCGGTCATCTATTTTTACCCTTTTATCTGCACTTTTTACGTCTCCCCAAGTTTTATAATCAAGAAAATTGATTTTCTCGAACGTAATATGCATGAAATGTAAAAAACCTGGTAGCTTCTTTCCTCTTTCCTTTTTCAGCATTTCCGAACGTAAGATATATAACATGCCGTAGTTCTAAAGACCAAGTGACTGCCACCCCCACAAATCCGATTCCCCTGGAACAATTGAGCCTAAACTTCATAGTAATGGTTTTCAAGTTCCCATCAAAGAACCAGTGAATTTGGAACTGTACTCTGAACAATTGGATGGTTCGAATGAATCTATCATCTAGAAATGCCCAGAGCTTATTAATTGTAAAGGAGTTGTGTTCCATCATATATAATACTTTTATATATAAATCTCTTAATAACCTTTTATTAACACCTCTTTCTCACTCTCATTTTTTCCTCAGTTTCCACCCATTTTCATGTCTTCTTAGCTTTGCCTCAAATTAGACGCAATTATAAGATAATTTTCATTATTTATAATGATCATTTAATAAATTCTTGTAAACATTCCAAGGAGGAGCTTTAGCACTGAAGGAGAAATACATTTATACATTTATTTAAAAAATTAATCCCCCCTCCCCTCGAGTAGGGTAAGGCAAGTAGCAGATCCTGAAGTCATCTAATTTTACCCCTTTATCTGCACTTTTTACCTCTCCCCAAATGTTTTAATCAAAAATTAATTTTCTCGAACGTAATATGTAGAAAATGTAAAAAAAAGCTCGTATTTTCTTTACTTTCTTATCATTTCCGAACGTGTGATATATCACAAGCCATATCTTGGCATAGTTCTAAAGACCACGTGACTACCACCCCCGCAAATCCGATCCCAATGGAACACCTGGGCCTAAACTTCATAGTATTGTAGATCTTGCCTAGAGGAATCTGGATGCCAAATTTCACGTCTTTACGTACCTAAATAGCACATAGATATGTTGTCCTATCTCAATCCCACCCCCGTAATTCCGACCCCAGTGTACCAAGCAATACCAAACTAAATAGTGCAGATGGACATGCCTCTAGGAAGCTACATTCCGAATTTCAACCTTTTACCTCAAAAAATGTAGAAAAATGTACACAGTTAAACCATTATAAAACCATTAATAATCTCTATTCTTTCGCAACTGAATATAGATTATGAGCATTTGAGCAATCGTGCGTCGACAAAGCGATTTCACGTGCGCGCGCCGATGTCAGTAATGCTTAAAAGATGAACATAAAGTAACAATGTATTCCTTCTTGATAAATTGATCGTTTTATGACATGCCATTAGCTTGGTATTCTTTACACTCACTGTTTTAGCACGTGAATTCGACTTGAAGGGGTCTACGAAAAATTCTGAAAAGTTGATACGGCCGAGCTAAGACTTTGATGGTCATATTTTTGAAAACAGAATTTAAAAAAGTTAATCCGTTTTCAAGTTATCGTGCAGACCAAGAGCGCATTCTTATAAGTAGCTTTTATGCTAAAGCTCCTAATAAAAATATTTTTTTAAGTTCTTTGGATTGGAGGAAATTAAACTAATTACATAGGTATTTGTTAACATTGGAGTTAACAAAATAGTAAAAGAACGGAATAACTTCTTCTTCAAGTGGATAGGAATAGTTTACGAAGAAATTGGTGTCGTTATGAATATGTGCATATGCTAATCTGCGAATATGTGGTTATCAAGTTGGAACAAAGAGCCCGACGTACGACGAACCCTGCAGATGGAAGTCGCGGGGCGACATGTCCGGGCTGCAGGGCGAATGCTCAAGCTGCTCCCACTTGAACTTGTCCAGTACATTTTTTGTGACCTTGGAGTGTGGACGTGCGTTATCGTGGAGCACATTCACTCCCTCCGTGAGCAGCCCAGGCCGTTTGCTCTTGATGGACTTAATAAGCCGGTTTAACCTCTTCCGCAGTCAGAAATCTGATAGACGCCAAGGCGTTGGACCTCCACTCCAAATCAGAGACTGTCCCGCTTGGTAAAAGCAAATAGGGGTAACTGTCGATGGCTTAAATAACATAATTGACCTGGGGTTGGTCTCTTGATAGAAGACGGCAAGGCTCAAGGAACAGGCGAAATACAATTTCGGGTGCAAACCGGTTTAGACCTGCTCCGTAAGAACTGAGCTTGCTGGATGTTGATCGGTTGCAAAATCAGGTACTTTTACTGAGTGTCAAGGCAGATTAGACTGGACCTGTCCCTTCTGAATGAAAACAGGGTAGCAGGTACTCATTGGTATGTGCTATTCACGTGCTCAACTTTGACTTAAATCGAAACCTTTTTGCAAACTAAGCTTATGATTCGGACTCTGTTGAATAGGGAACTGTGCAGCAGTTGCGCTCATGTCATCGACGTTTAGGCCACATTGGGCTCGTGAATATTGTAATTAGACCTTGCAACAATGGAGATGGGTCGATTTATTTTGCACAGGTTGATATCGCGGTACACCATCTTCCAAATTATCGATGCATGTATACAAACGGGCCGTGGTGGAGATATTATGCCTTTGATGCGTTCTCATGGGAATCCTTTGGTGGTTGTTGTAGAATACACCATGAAAGCTGTGTGACATCCTTATTGACCACCTCGCATGGGTTCTGTTTCCCCTAGCAGGACATGGCTCCTTGTCACAAGTTCGTAATTGTCCAACATGGTGACGATTTCCAGTTGAATAGCACCAGCCCACCGTGACCTCAGCTTGTGTATCCACCCCCCAGATACTGTCCACAAACTTGTGTCACGATTAGGGTTGCCAGATTAGGTGGAATTTGGATACTTTAGGTGGGCACGTAGGTGGAATTGCCTGTTCGGTGGAATTAGGTGGAATCAGGATTGAAGCAAAGTGAAAAACATAAATAAACATGCTGTTGCCATAATTTCGACCATAGCCAATATAAATCCTTCCAAACTACCATGGCTTTCTCTTGCTCTTGCTACTGCCACTAGAGACTGCTGAATAGGCAGGCCTTTTTGCCCATACCGGAGTACGAGGGCGCCACTTGTAGATGTTTCCAATCTTCCTTCGTATTGAACCATCTGGGTAATCTGTGTTACTACTGTTCATGCTCACTGACGCTACGGCTACGCTACACGTGGTTGGTGTGACATCAACATATTGAAATGGCTGCAGTCCAACTCTGTTACGTGCAGAGTTAAGTGCAAATGCAAGTCCAAAAGAAATCGGAAACCGACGCCACAACATAGGATATACACAATGAAAAAAGTAAGCAGGCTATAATATGATAGTAACCTGGGCCAAATATCATTGGGACGGGTAGAGTGACGACTTTGTATTATAATAAAGACCCATCTTAAAGACACATCTAACTAACTAATGTTACCTTAAGTTGGAGATTCTGCGACAGTGAATCCTCATGAACATGGTCATCCCAGCACTAATTTATGATGATTGATAACATCTTGACAAATTAGGTGGAATCTGGAGAAGTTTGGTGGAATATTAGGAGACGGTAGATGGCGTTCGAGTGGATCGAACTGGCAACCCTGGTCACGATGGGATACAGCTGGTATAGGTGTTCACAGCTGGTATATGTTTTCGCTGATCAGTGTATCAGCAAGAAAACTGGACAGGGCTTAGAAAGTAGGAATTCCCGATCTAAGAGCCGAGTCCTGAATCTTTAGTCTGACTATGCAGTGGCTCAGCTGTTTACATGTCGGCCAACATTTAATGGTCAAGTGGAACACATCCTTCATACCGAAAGCTAACCAACCCAAACAATAAAAAAACAAGATACAGATAATGTTGCAAATACTCAAATGAAAGAAGACAGACATAGCTTTGTAATTAATCTTTAATAAATAAAAAACAACAGAAAATACAAAAACTCCATTCTCATTTACCATTGCAACCATTACAGCACCAAGGATTCTTGGGCATCCTGCGCAACTTAACACATTTCAGATGGTAACATCTATCACACTTCGAACATCGCACAACCAGACGTTGCAAATCCGGCAAGCGACAGATACAGTCCTTCTGCGCCTGCGCTATCTTCTTCTGTATGGTACCCGTTCGCATCTCCGGTCCAACATGAGTGAAATAGAAAAGAACTAATTCCACTAACAGACGGTTCCAATAGGCCTCATCAAAATCGATGGTCTGCGAGTGGGACTCCTTTCCTGTGTAGACGACGAAGTAGGCTCTCCTGTGACCCGTAATGGCCATATCTCCTTGAACTTGGGCGTAGTATGGACTGCTCTTCCTCAAAGAATAATCTTCATTCAAACAGAATCCTGGCATCTTGAGGCACTCCTTAATAGTCTTCTTGTAGGTCATAGGAGGGCACTTGATCTCCAATGTGGAGATCCCGTGACACTCGCATTGCACGATAGCGTCCGGAGAGGCACCGAGGAAAGGCAGGGACTCGTGAATGTAAAATCCGCAAAGTCTAACGTGGAATCCAACGTGCTTTTTACTTTCTGAGAGATTGAAAGCGACCCTAGCCTTGTCTTCTCCACAGTTAAACCAAACAACGTTTGAACTGGTGGGTACTGATTTGTAGCCCATGATGTCCATGATGAATCCTTCATCTCCAGTCTTATAAGAAAGAACGCATCCAAACTTGTTTGCTGTTATCCTCTTCTTTTGGTGGAGCTTCCAGTCGTGGGAAAATATATGGAGACGCGTGGTCCGCTCAATCTCGTTGACTTTCTCCTTTGTAACCAGGATATCTTCCATCCATTTTGGCCATTTCACCGTGTCAGAATCCATTTTGTCTTTTAGAGATACCCCTGCAAGGCTGTTGACCAACGTCTCCTTTGATGAAGAAATTGAAATGAAGATTAGGGCTCAGTTTATCACGAACTCGATGTATACTTGTATCAATAAGCTATTATCATTCAATCTTACCACATTCTTATCGACTTCCATACTATACTCCAGGAGGGGGGGTTCTCCAAATACTGAAATTAACGACAATATAACGATGCTAGATGGGAAAAAAATCAAGAGCGATGTCATACTTGGGAAAAGCGATGTCGTCGACAAAATTGGGTGGACTACTTAACAAATTAGATAGAAAACACACAAGTGAGATATAGCCCATCCAAAATAGGACCTTCTTAATCCGTAAATGTACTAGGAGAGCATTAGGCAAACGTAAACTGCGAAAAAGTGTGCCCAAAGCCTCAGTATGATTTCTTGGCAAGATGAGCGCTAAAGGTCCAGCTATCTAGGGTTACTTCGAAGTTTTATTGCCTCTTTGCAGTTTTGGGCCCGGGGTCCATATTAGCCGATTTCTTAGATACGGAATTTCCGATTCTTGAGAGATCCGACTAATTGGACTGTTAATCGCGTCATTTACTTGTCCTTGTCACGAAAGTGATTTCAAGAATCTTTTTTACTCTACGATTCCTTACCCGATACATGCAATCAAGTTGTTGGCTATCCTGATACTTCGATTCTATTGAAAACACTTCCTTCTGAATTTCCTTATTTAATGGGATAGAAGCATTCATCTCAAATATGTGCTATTTCTATCCGATTTCGATGTTAAAATTTCAACATGAGGGCAGAACCCATACTATACAAAACTATGAAATGCAAGCGATAGCCTCTAATCAGTTACTGTTTTCTCAAGCGATGATCGAACTACGAGGTAAGATAAAAATGCACCCAAACATGGGCTAGAATATCTAGGTTAGCGGGTAATATCAGAGTTTACAATTATCCCATAAGACCGTGTTTCCTAAATTTTTTGGCTCGCGACCCCCTTTCACAATTAAAAATATTTCAAACGACCCCCGAAACCTGCTCCATATTCTAATAGATAGTATCCACATGAATACGATACTCATACTTAGAAAATTTATAAAATATTTGAAAAATCACTAAAAAAACAATGAATGTTAAAAAAATGTAGTCCCTTAACAAGCTTTAAGAATTCCGAAAACTATAATAGTTCTACATGAAGAAGCTGTTAAATATGCAATGGATTTTTGGATTCGACCATACTATTGATAACAAAATATAGAAAACATATATTCCTAATACGAATTGCAGATAGGAAGTAGAAAACACAAATACTAAAGATATAATAAAAAAATAGCTTACCAGAAAAAAATACAAAGAACGACGAACTGAAATGAACTATTTTGGCCCATTTGGTTCTCCTTTATAAACGATTGACGAGATGTGTAAAGGACGAATCAGATGCTTGGAACTTATAAATTTGAACCAATCATATTTGAACAGGGTGACATATCTTTATCATAAGTAATTAGATAACCGCCAATCACATAAAAGCCGTTGATACTATCGAAAAGCTTCAAGACATATGAATTTTAGATTTTCGCAAAAAATAAATATTTTAAATATAAATTTTTCGTAATAAATTAATTTCTTATGCGTTGCCTAGCCTTAATTCATTTGAAAATTTAAATCAGGATCACTGAAAATCTTATTGATCTAATCGGAACTTTATAATTTGATCGTGATATCGAGATTTTATGGTGTTAGAATTGGTTATAATGAACTTTTACAGTAGTGTACTCAAGAAAACCACCTCCCGATATGAATAAAGTACCCTTACATCTTTGAATGTTCTTTTAATTAGTGGTGTGCGATGGTTTAAAAACCACCATCGATGGTATGAACCATCATCGAAACACAATCGATGGTTTCAGGAAAACCAACGATGGTTCTTTTAATTTTTTTATATCCCATTAAAATAGCATAAAATCACATAGATAATGCTTAGACTACAACAAATATTTTATTACTGATAATTTGACAAATGCAAAAGTTGGGTTTAACAAAATTTATGCAAGACATTCAAAGGCATCGATTGTAAAACCAACAATTTCACCAAATGCTTTGGACTTAACATGGTCCTCTTTCTTCCAATGGTGCAACCTGCTTTTGAAAAAAGTCTTTGTGCAGGCACAGATGTTGCTGGTGGCGTTAAAAATCTTTGGGTAACCAACCATTTACCATCGTAGTACAAACGAATTTCCATCGATGGTTTGTAAACCACCATAATATGAATATGAATGATATATTTGATTATTTTTACTTGTAATATATATTTATTAACGTGATATCTCATTGCGATATATTTTTGTGATTGCTATTCTACTTTTTAATGGTCTTAAGAATCCGAAGTCAGAATTTCAAAAATCCAATATTTTTCAATACATACGCCTAGACTCCGTCTCCATAATACGACTGCTGCCCCCAAAAGTTTACTTGTGCACTAAAAAATTTTGAATTTTTGAAATTCTGACTTCGGGTCTTAAAGGTCATTTAAAAGTAGAATAGGAATGTCTGTAAGACCCACTCTCTATCTCTTTGGCTTCGTCAATAAAATTGGGTTCAAAACTACATTTTCAGGGCCTCTATCTCCTAAGCGATTGGGTCAATTGAAAAAACACCAAGTAAAGCATTTCTTGTGTATTGTATTAAAAGATTTCAAAGTTACCCCCTCCCCTCACAAGTACAATGCTTTTGGCTAATGAATTTCCCCCGCGAAGTAATTCACTTTTGATTTTGGCCATTTTTTCGTACAATGCTTTGTTTTCGAGATATTCCATGCCTACAATAACCACTCTGTATATCCGTATCTCGGAGATATAGGGCATTACGTCCATTTCTTTTTTTTTTTTTACGAAATCCATGAATAAAAGAAATTACATTAAATGAAAAACAACATAAAATATAATGTATAGGAGATTTCTGGCGAAATTTTGTTACAATGGAATTTTATCGATGGGGAAATGTAAGGTTTTATTACCCCTGGTGGTGGGGACTTTATCCGGTGGTTTTCTTGTCCATGTGGATTTTGTCCTGGGCCCTTACCCACTATAGCAGTAATTCTCAAACGCTTGTTGATTAGAGAGAACACTAACATTCGTGCATTTGTCAGTGTATTGTTTATTAGTGGTGTGCGATGGTTTAAAAACCACCATCGAAACACAATCGATGGGTTCAGGAATACCATCGATGGTTCTTTTAATTTTTGTATCTCATTAAAATAGCATAAAATCCCATAGATAAAGCTCAGACTACAACAGACATTTTATTACTGATAATTTGACAAATGTAAAAGTTGGGTTTAACAAAATTTATGCAAGACATTCAAAGGCATCGATTGTAAAATCAACAATTTCTCCAATTGCTTTGGACTTAACAAGTTAACATGGTCCTTTTTTTCCAATGGTGCAACCTGCTTTTGAAAAAAAGTCTTTCTACAGGCACAGATATTGCTGGTGGCGTTAAAAATCTTTGGGCCATCATTCTAAATGCAATACTATTTCCGTGCATCAACTTCCAAGCATGCAGTAGATTACTATTATGATAAGTCAGTGGCGATTCAAGGTAAAATGCCAATCTTGCGTGTAAGCCATTGCTGCTAGTAATGTTGTGAGACGAAGCAATTTTCCTAGCTAACGCTACAGCTCTCTTTGACCACAAATCATTACTATCAGTGGCAGTTACATTGTCACCTGTTGTTTTATCACTTGCAGGTTTAGACTTGAGGCCATTATTCACAAAGTTAATGGCTGTGGCACAACATTGCGCACTCTTGAAGTCCATACTTTTGAATCTTGGATCAAGTATGGTTGCTACACTGTGTAAAACGCTCTTTTCATGTTTTCCAAATCGTTTGCCCATTGGGTGAAATGCGGATTTTCTTAAAGCATTCCCGACGGTTGTTTGGGGATTCAAATTGGTGATTTGACTTAACCATTTACTATCGAAGTACAATCGAAATTTCCATCGATGGTTTGTAAACCACCATCACTGGCAATCGGTGTTTTATAAAAATCGTTCGATGGTTGAAAACCATCGAAATTTCGATTGATCGACGAACATACCCATCGATGGATCGCACACCACTATTGTTTATAGTAATCCGTATTAAAATGTGTGCTACTGAAGACTATTTCCGTGTAAGTTGACATTCAGTTATGGAGCGATAATTTCACATATTCCATCTCGGACGCTAATATCCTAGAAGCGTGTCTTAATTTGTTAACTGTATAACTGGTATCAAAAATAAAGTCTTTGTCTAAATGAAAGCAAGACAACATTGCTAGAAATATTACTTTTGATTAACATTTTCGTTTCCAAAAACAAAAATATCAAAAAAGTTTTCTGACGCCAAAGATCTATTCAGGAGATATGCAAAGAACTCTCTTATTTAACATTAATTAATGAAATTACATGTATAATGCTAGTACACATGGTTTCCGAGTTATGGCCTTCAAAACATTGATATTCTTCGAAACCATTTTTTCATACCGCAGGTGGTTAGAGATGATGATTGACGTTGTTTGTGTGACATGTACTCAAATTAGGAGCTGACAGATGTGCACTTCATGTGCTGTATAACAATAATACAAAACTGATTACATAGGTGATTCAGTGAAATCCATTTAGCGTTATTACAAATGCTATGGATTTCGTTCATTACATCACTTAATGATACAAGAAAGGTAAGGATAACATACAAAAGTATACAAAAGACAACTTGGGTAGTTTTGCATCTTAATTAAAAACAGAAGCCGCAGTACCAGGGATCTTGTGGCATGCGTCGCAGGTCTAAGCACTTGAGGTGATGACAGTTTCCGCAGCGCTGACACATGACAGCCACGCCCGTGCGATTTTCGCCATCGCAAATGCAGTTGTTCTCGGCTCGCCTCAACTTCTCCTTGATAAATCCCGTGCGCATTTCTTTCAGGACGTACTCGAAAAAGAAGGCCGACAGTCGACTGAAGAGTTGATACCAATAGGACTCGTCGAACTGTACCACCTGCGACTTCATATCCTTCTTGGTGTAGACGACGAAGTAGGCCTGCTTCATCCCACAGATGGCCATCTGTCCTTGGATCTGGGCATAGTATGTGTGGTTCTTCTTGAGCGCGAATTTGGAATCCAAATAGAAACTAGGCTTGCGCAAGCATTCAGCTACTGTCAAATTGCGGCTATTGAACGGACACTTGATCTCCAGTATAGCAGGTGGGCAGCATTGGCAGCGGACGATGCCATCGGGGCTGCAGCCGAGGAAAGGCATCGATGGCTTGATCTTCAGACCACAGATCTCGACCGTGAATCCTTTGTGTCGTCGTTGTCCGTGGCGGATGAAATCACGCCGGGCGGACGACTCTTTCTGCCGGCCCCACTTTAAGCTCGGTACATAACTGATGTCGAGGTCTTCTTTATATCCCATGATCTCCGTTACGAGCCCTTCCTGACCGGTCTTGCAACTGAAGACACTTCCAAACAAAGATGCCGTGATCCTGCCCTTACGATGAAACCTCCACGAATCGGACGCCCACTGTCCCCGCGTTATCTCCTCGATCTCGGACGCCTCCTTATACGTCACGTTCAAGATCTTCTCCATCCAAGACGAAAAGTCGTCTTCCCGAAAGCCTGTAAGCTGCTTGGTTAGCCCATCCTTCAAAAAAAAAAAAAAAAAAGTAATTTCTATTACGAATTCTAAATTCTATAAAAGGAAATTTATATTACGGATTTCTAAAACGCCTAACCTCAATCAAATGATTCGACTTCCTCATCATCTTAAAGGATATATAACCGGACATTCCTCACCGACTCTTAAGGATCTTTCAAAAACTTGAACTTACACGCAAATCTAGAGAAAACCCAAACAAGCTTTAGTGAAAACATGTCAGAGTATTTCACCACGCAAATACATATTCTCATTCATACACTGAAGCACTAGAAAAAGCAGAACAGACTGAGCCTATGCATAATACATGGGTTCGACAACATATTTTGATAGTTGAACACAATTGGCTACAGGTATACAAATTTCTACTAAAATTTTCATCCTTTTTCGTTTAACGGGAAAATTTTTAGGCGGAGTTTCATATCCGTCAGATTCATTGTCTGACGAATCTGTAACTTCACAATATTGACCATCATGCAACTAATCCATAACTGTTAAATTCGTTAAAATTAACTACAATGAATTAAAGCGTTACCTATTTTTAGAAATCTTTTTTATAATACTTATCTGAAGAAAATTAAGCAAAATTAGCAAAACAAGTGCTACCTCCTTCGCACGGCAAAGCGCAACGGCAAGTATTCAGGTAAAGCAATGAATGAAATGTTTTATGGTTGGGAATCGGAATCCCAATTCAGCATGCTGGGATTCCTCCAGGAATCCTCCTTTCCCCTATCGATATTATCGCGACCGATATTATGGTGTACGCTGTTTGGATAAGAATGAAAAAAAGGATACATTATTAGGATTCAGCAGAAAAATAGCAATTGGATAACTAATAACAGACTAATAAAGATAAAAAAATATTTTATCGTGTATCCAATCTGTTCTTTTCGTTCTTATCCAATCAACATACGAAAAGCAAAAAAATCAACGTACCGGGCGGGGCAAATGACCGGAATCGATTTCTGACAACGTACCGAAGTAATCGATTTTCGGATTCGCCCACCTCTAATGTACACTGGTTTTGCGTTCTAGGCGTTACAGAGCTTTGTGAATCTAATCGTTTACTCACCAGTGTGACCAGGTTTTTAAACTCGATATTACTACGGCACAAGGCCTCCTATTACTACGTTAAGGGTCCCAAATTACTACCTTATTACTAGAGTAAGGGGGGCTTTTTACAAAATCTAGATCAGTGCTTTTGAAGTGCTATACAACGCAAGGCAAGAAGTTAACTTTCAGGGCTCGTACACTTGTTAAATAATTATTAACATTCCAAAACAGGCCTGGAAATTTTTTTTCGATTTTTCATGACCTGTACGGACCCTGACTTTAAACTAGGGCTGAGCGGCAAACTCCAAGATTGAAATCCCTGACTGAATTTGAAAAGTAAAATCTTAATTTAAAAATCCGAAATAGACATGAACAGCGTAGGAAAATTGTATTTTTATTTTATTAGCGTATATCAAGATAATAACAAATGTAATTAACAAACTTAATATTAAATTAAACTTAGAAAACGATGGGGCAAATGACCTATCGACAAGATCAGCATCATTTTAACACATTATCAATATCATAATATCACAATTTCAAAAACGCTATCACTAATATCAATTTACTCCAAATCTCCAAAGATTCTTGTGATTTCTGATTTGGAATGTTGATTTTCATATATCTCATTTGAAAATCTCTTCAACATGTTAGCATCAGGCGTAAATGATAAGCATGTTTCTCGTAAACCTTCTTTAGTAAACAAGTTGCTTGAAACGTCTTCTGTGGAAAACGTATTTCTACGGAGATTCAAATATTACTACATATTACTACTTTTTCCAAATTACTACGGCAGGGATTTTAGGCCATTTATTACTACGGTAGTAATGAAATTACTACGTCTGGTCACCCTGTTACTCACACATCAATAATATGCATATGTACCGAAACAAGTAGGGTAATGGTAAGAATGGCACCGGAAAAAATGTCACAAGTGGCAAAATAGGAAAAAATGGCACAGCTGAAATAAAAAAGTTATTATTCACTCATGATAATAATTGCAACTATATTATATCTGAATCAATCTATCAAATGACGATTACAGTTTAATTTTTTTGAACACAATTAACTTAAGCACTAGCAATTATATTTAAACACATTTTAATGCAATTTTTAATGTTACAATCTTACGTTGCATCCAAGTTCACATAATAACTGCACGAAGCTTTTCCTTCCCTCAGTATAGTCTATGCATAAGTTTTTGTATTCTTCGTTGTAGATCAGCATATTCCTTTTTTACTCTCTTCCTGAGTGGATTTCCAATAGCGTCTCCGGCAATCACTGCACTCACAGCAGCCTCTTCTTTCCGAATAGTTTTAATTAATTTCCAGATCGATGTATGTTGGTATCCAACCTGGGGAATGGACGACCACTGCAGAACCTGAGCCAAAACCGTTGGTTGTGCAGAAATATAGGAATCTTTGTCAATGGCCCAGACACAGACAATGGCATCATTGCCTTTGGCTCTGATGAGTCCGTGGGGTTACTTGCTTCAGCTGGTACCTGGCTTATGGATGGTAACAGTGTTGCCAAGTTGGGGGATTTTCCCCCAAATTTGGGGGATATTAGGGGTATTTTATTTTCTGGGGGATATTTGGGGGAAATTTTATTTACCATTTATTTAAAATAGAAAATGTGTAGTTACGTCTGAGACATTAGAAACATTCTCTTCACGACAATCTCAGAAGCAATTAAGCGTGATTGGTTACAAGAAGTCACATGATTCGCATATCGTCACGGATGATATATCTCTAACCAATCATCTTTGATCTTTTACTTTTGATTGAGGTTCGGTTCGTTCTCCTTCTTGTAGTCGTATTACGACTTGTGTGTGTTAAACATGCCTCCGAAGCAGCTATCCACCGCAAAATACAAGCATAAATGTGTAAAATCTTGGGAAACAAATTCACAGTTGAAAAGTAATTTTTTTCTTTACGTATCACTTTCAGCATTGTCTGAACGTCCGTTCATTAGACCAATACTGAACACGTGCTTTCTTTTAAGACTGGATCGCGCTTGATCCAACAGGGGACATAAACAATGCATATTGCCACCTGGCAGTTGCGGCCAATCACTTCGTGACGTCATCATTAGGATTAATATGAGGATTAACATCACTGCAAAAACTTCTGTCTGAATCTCTATACGCGTAAAGTTGCCAAAATAATTTTCCTACCCCGCCTCGCCCCCCCCCCCCCCCCCCTTTGGGTTTTGGGGGAATTTGTGAAAATGACTTGGCAACACTGGATGGTAACTATGCAATGGCTCCACCAGGATTTTTACAGTTTTTGCCTGTCTGCAGAATAAATCCTAAGACAGCTATGAAACCCTGCTGCGAGCAGTTCTGGATCACTGCCAACAGACTGAGCTTTACCCAGATCCAACAACAATATCTGTCGGCTTCGAGCAGGCAATCATCCAAGCCATCAATTGTAATTTTGGTTCAGAAACACCTACGCCAAAGTTAGTTTTACCATCTGATGCAGAGTACCTGGAGAAAGGTGCAGGAAGTTTTACCATCTTGCCAATTACTATAACGACAAGGATGATTACTATTCAGAAAGAAGAGGCTGCTGTGAGTACAGTGATTGCCAGAGACGCTAATGGAAATCCGCCCAGGAAGAGAGTAAAGAAGGAATATGCTGATCTACAAAGAAGAATGAAAACGTATGCATAGGCTATACTGAGGGAAGGAAAACCCCCTGCAATTATTATGTGGACTTGGACGCAAGATAAGATTATAACATTAAAAATTGCTCAACCAAACAGAAGATTGGTGTTCCATTATTTTTTCTGGTACTTCAGTGTACTCGTTTTTTATAATGTACATTACAATTAGCAAAACCCTGGTAATATTAGAAAAATTATTATAAATATCCTGCTTTGTTTTCAACAATATCTATCCTCCTTAGAAATATCGACACCGGCAATGTTAAAACAATGCAAACTAACCAATTGTTTGTTTCATATTCTGGAGCACGTGGGTGCGGTAAGTTACAGAAAATCCCTTTTAAAAAATAGGGATTAGTAATTATATAATGAGAAGACATGAAAAAAATAAGTTATATATTCATTAACAACAATTTGACGGAAAACTCAAGGATAACCAACAATTTTTTTTATCTGACTCTAAGCTTGTTATCAAAAGGATAACAATTCATCTTAGCCATTGTGAAACCGACCCTAAGACACGCAACGTTATTTAGGCCTACGTTTTCTCCCGAGCGATATTACACCTCCCGCAGTTAGAATTGCATTATTTTATTTACAAAGTACCTGTAATCCAATATATTAACTGCCAGATGATCCAGTGTCTTGGATTTATACAGAAAAGTCGATATTTTAAAAGTACCAACAACTTTATTGTAGTCCATGTGCTCCTTGCGTTTATGGAGGTGATAGACGTGCAGAATGAATGTTTCTGTAATCCACCACTAGACGGCAGCAGCAACATAGCTAGTAAAAGTTGTTTTATAACCATTCTAACCGTAATAAAACAATAAGGGTGTATCTATAATAAGTATAAACCGACTGGCGCTCACAATGGCAAACTGTTGGGATTATAAAAAGGGCCAGCCCTTGTGAATTCGAAACAATATCGAATATCGAAACCGAAATTTTTAGTGCTGGTCCAAACATAAATTGCGCATTTTGTTTGTGAAACTGCTGGAATGTGATATAACTGGAGATGGAAAGGGGAGATTCAGGATGGGATCGATGGCTTTTTATGGGTGTCATTTAGGGGAAGTGAATCTGTTCCATGTGTGGGAGAAGTTGCTAGTTAGAAGAGAACTAACTTTTACTACCCTTATCGTTTATTCCGTCTATGCAATCATATTTCCCTGTATTACTTTCATATTCACTCTACAGTTTTATTTTTATAAAATGAATTCCTTAGATAAGTCAGCTGTTATCATTATTTTCTTCCAGCACTCTCCTATTCCAACAGCAATTCATCATTCAATGGGTCACTCAATTTATTTACGTTTTGAACTCAATTGGCCATTCCCCCTCAACCCTCTTCTCCCACACATAGACCCCTAAACGACATCCATAAAAATTCCATCAAATTCCAGTCTGAATTTCCCCTTCCCTAAGGGGTCATTCAAGTATTACGTCACACTGATTTTTTTACCCTTTTCAACCTCCTCCCTTCCCCCACATCACATTCCGTCACACATATCTTGACTCCCCCCTTAACGTGACATCACAAAATTTTTACCCCCTCCCGTTCTTCAAAATAAAGAAATACACTACTTTATAATCGCTATAATATTTTTCATTATTTCTAATACTGTACATGTATATTTTTCATTGCCTGGAATACTCTAAATGGGATTCTATTTTCAAGAATTGGGATTATTATGTTTCCCTTATCAACGAACTGCTTTTTGATCCAGTCCGTGTCATATTGCTTTTCACTGATGTTCATTATGGCTAAAACTTCATATCGTTTTGTCACAATACAAGATGGCTGTATTTTTGGCATAACAGGAACTATGGCCATAGTATTAGAAGGTAACTATGACTCCTAATACTATGCTATGACAAGCTCTTTTGATGACGCCTCAAATAAGCAAGTGAGGCATGATAGGTGCCACATTTACTAAAAATTCTATGACGTATGGTATTTCATTAAAAACAACAAATTATGGATTTTTTTCAACAAGGTTTGGTTTGGTTTAACGTCCCTTTCAATTATGATCATATCAGGACGGCGTTATAGGGGCCGCAAATTTTGCGTCGCAAGAGTTCTTTAACGTGCAGCTGGCAAACGACTACACGGGACCAACGGCTTCACTTCCCTTGGCGATCTCAGGATTTTCCCCTGAAAAATCCGTGTCGTCCTCGACCGGGATCGAATCCGCATACACGGGCGTCAAAGGTGATCACGCAACCACTGAGCCACCGAGGCCAATTTCTTTTAACAAAGTGTTTTGAAAAATGCTACTTTATAAAAACGGATGGATAGTTTCCATTATCTTCTGCTATATTGAGCCCTGTACCATTCTGGAAAGCGATTTCGCATTATTCTCAATGAGCTTCGAAACGGTGAAGAAAGATAGATCACGACTTATTTGATATGGAGTCCCATTATTAGATTCTAGACTGCCTCTGAAGTGACCGTGATGTGACACAGTATTTGATCCCTCTCTCTCCCTCGTCACAAATCGGCATTAAATGACCCCCCCCCCCCTAGCAACGTGACGTAATACTTTAGTAACTCATATTACTCCACCGTCCGTACAATTTACCCCAAACTCGAACTTAATAACTAGAGTTTGGCCTACCACCCACTAACAAGGGGGGAGGGGAGGTCTTAAATTTAAATATGTTTTTACGCACCCCTCCCACTATTATATGGCATAGTAATAACTCATGCTAATGGGCATTAGTTTACGAGATATAATCATTTGAAGTCAGTTATGTAGACTATTGATGTATATTTACAAATTCGGACAGTGCGACGTTCAAGTAATCAATGTGGTCATGTGGGTAAGTCGATAAGATACAATGCCATAGGTCCCCGGTTCAAATTCTGCTCCTTTCCTAATTTCATTTAATTTAGTTTTTTAAATGTTTTTGAACAAATTATATATGTAACTAATATTAATTATTATATTTTATTTCCAAAAAATGGTTTACTTATTAGTCATAAATTTCAACAATTTTTTGCAATGATTATTTTAGTTTTTATAAAATTAAAAAAATGTAATTGTATAAATAAATATTATTGCAAAGTAAAACTTTTTGAATGGTTATTGTATAAATTTCTTGTAATATATTCGGTTTTACCTTGTGAAATAGATGACAATCTCAAAAACAAAATTCTATGTGAAAAATTTAATAAAGGGAAACTGAAATGATTATTCAAAGAAATTGAAGCAAGAAGAAGGAAGCATATTGTAAGATAATATTGAATATTAATTCTAAAAAAGTAATAAAATGGATAAAAGGAAACACAAATTTCATTTTTCTTTATTTAATATTTATTTTCATTCTAAACAAAATGAATTTGGGCTGATTTACAAAACAGTATTTGTGGATGAAACATATAGTATCAAAATTAATTAAAAGTCTTTCAGTATTAAGGCACGGCATACTACCTTGGCCTCTACTGCATTGCCTACCGTCCTTTTTACATACACATCTTTTTATTGAGCAATATTTTTTAGACGATTTGCAAGAACACTTAAAATATCCTTGCCCTCCGTAACTTTGTTTAACAGCTTCTCGCAATGGCAATTCCTTCGTAAGGTCAATTTCCTTTTCGTTTAAAAAAGTTAAATCAGCCTTCTTGATATTCTCGATTCCGAACCAACCTTTTACAATTCCATGGATTAGATAAAAGCCAGTCATATACAATCAATTTGAATTTGTTTAGATTAACGTCATGACTGGTAGTTGGCAATTTACTGAAGAGTACCAGTTCTGAGACTTATTTATTCTATGGTAAGGCTGATCTAGGTATTGGCTATTTCTAGTTCTGAATTTGACTCTTTCAGAACTTTATGAAACATGTTTAAAATATTGAAAATAAAATATTGTAATGATTAGTCTGCTTCCACATACATCACACAAAATGATTCTAACACTTGATGTTAGTGTTTGGTCCACTAAAAACCTTCTATAGTCAAGCCTGTGACGCATGGATGGTGCAGAATCTTGTGGTGCCTTCGTATTCAAGTCCAGTCCCTTCAACATCCAGGACACACATCAAAACGAAAAATCTCCTTGGGATGTAGCTCCTCTTCTTGTTACAAAGAGAGCAACAACTAGAAATACCGGAGGGCCAAGAAGAACTAAAGTTGCAACTCTAATGATAGCTATATACCCTAGAAAGAACAGCTTGTTAAAGCTCAAAATAAAGCTAAGAAAGACAAACAGGCAGAAGAAGAAAAAGCAGGAGTGACAGCTTATCAGAAGAAAGTCCGTGCAGAAAAACGAAAGCAACAAAACTAGCCATCGAGCCCAAAAAAACCTAAACGTGGACCAAGAGTTCGTTTAGCATTTGATGATGTTGCAGAGGAGAGGACAAGACATCCCCTATCGCATGTCCGGGATGTGATGCACCATATGTCCCCCCCCCCCCCATATGGTAGGTAATGATTTTCGAACTTTGATGGTTTGGAGTGGAGAAATTCTCGATCTGCGGCCAGGATCCCGTCTCCCATTGGGCTTTCAACCGTGACAACTTGGTTGTCTTTAAGACACCTTGAGACAGCTTGGCTGTCCAGGTGTCTGCGATAGCCCAATTGGTAGAGGCCGTCGGCCATGATAGTCGAGGTTCCTGGTTCGAATCCAGGTCGAAGAATTTTTCCTTCCATTTTTCAATCGAAAAATCATTATCTCTATAGCACTTTTGTTGGACTAGATTGTAGACTATACGCAGAATTGGGGCAGAAGGGCCGACCGCTCATCTAGCCAATTTCATAATTATTGATCTAGCCGACGATAATTGATCTTGGTGAGCGCATTTTTATTTCTGTTCATATCTCAGTTAGCGTTCAAATTCAGACCCACATTAGATTAAAAGAAAATGTTCATTCTGGTCACTGCTTACTACAGTTATACAAAATTTCAGAATCACCCTGTATAGAGCTAGATAAACCCATGAAAACGACCTGGTGACTGAAAACTGAAAAATTCGATGGAAGTGAAATGGCATACGAAGTATTGATAGCCGAGTCATTCTTGACGTGAAGACTAGACACAAAGCGTGTTTCAAAACTCGAGGCAATCGAGTTTTTCGTGATTTTTCCGTTTCAAAACTCGAGATATCGAATTTGACGTCACATACCGTAGATTCGGGGCCAACGAGAGACAGACCAAGGCACTCAAAAGTCACATCGGGGTCCGGACAAACAAAAAATTGCTGATTGTTAAAATCCAAGATGGAGACAATGAAGGATGAATTGTTGGCCGCACCCCGACGATCATGTGACTTTTGAGTGCCCTGGTCTGTCCCTCGTTGGCCTCGCCGTAGATTAAAGTGAGAAGGAGACTTCTGAAAATCGTCTCACTAATCTCGAAAGTCTCATTACACGTCATAACACGGTCATTATTCTCACATTCCGCGCAGATCTTACTTTCCTCTAGTTTTTAAATACCTTGGATCATCAAGATAGCTGCCACCTGATCAACAATCACGTTAACTGACGAACATTGAAATTTCTAATATTTTTAAAATTGGGAATCAATCAAGGCCGTACCTGGGGGAGGGCTACAGCTGTAGCCCTCCCCCCCCCCCCAAAAAAAAAAATTCCACTTTTTGTCAACTATATTCTGTTGCTTGGGGATCCACCCCCTCCGCAAGAATAGGGCCAGCCCCCTCTCCTCCCCCTCGAAAATTCAGGGTACAGCGCTGGGATCAATGCACTGTATGTTTCAGTCTTTGTATAATTACAGTCCACACTTCTTATTGTACTTAATTACATTTGTTTTTGTTTTTTTTATGAAAAGCCCGCTTTTGTAATTTGATCGAGTCTACTTTATTGTACTAATAATTCATTGTTATATGATAATTGGACCAGTGAATGGCCATTTAAGCAAATTTCAACTTTGACAATTTTTTAAAATGATTATCTTTTTTCTCCATGTTCATTTGCTTATTGGCAAACCTTACAATATTTTTCAAAGTTATAGGCCTCGCAGTGTCCTCGCAGTCAGTTCGCCAAATCGCCAGTTCAGTTAATCTGATGAATAAACTATCATATTTGGTTAAATTATGGACAATTTTTACATGTAAAATAGGTTATTAACTTTAGATTTAAAAAATCCCATGCAAGATAATATGCCATGTTTGATAAGTTTAAATTTGGCTAAAAACCGTGCAAAAAATCCTGCAAATTAATTTTCTTATTTTTGTATTATAATAATTCTTTGTATTCTTATTTAATAGTTAATTCTTTGCAGTACTTATTCTTTTTTTTAATGTTATCTAATTAGTATTGAAAATATTTAAATAAACAGATTTAATGAAGAAATTGTTCAAATGTAGCAAATGTACGATTTCGATAAAATCGAAGCGCCATGAATAGATTTCGATGAAGTTGAAGAATATTTTGATGACGTTGAAGAAGTTTTCGATGATGCTTGCTCTCTCGAGAGTTGCTGTTTCAAAACTAGAGCTAAACGGTGATGTTTTCGATGACGTTGTGGTAGATTTTTTTGCTCCGCCCATTGAGATCCCCTCGAGTTTTGAAACACGCCTATAGATTCCTCCCCGGATTAAAGGTGTGACCCCCCCCCCCATCTTCTGACAATCGTTAATCTTACTCCTTTCATAACTTCAGGATAATTCTCTAATTTTCTTTGCTTTTAGAGAATTATCCTTTTTGCTTTGATAAAGGATAGTCTCTATCCGAAATGTCAGCTTTTTATTTTGATTTTATTTTAATTTTTTAATTAACTATTAATATTTGAAAAATGGAAGGAAAAAATCCACGACCTGGATTCGAACCAGGAACCACGAGTATTACGCTCGTTGCCTGTACCAACTGGGCTATCGTGGACACAGTACAGCAAGGCTGTCTCCAAGGCTGTCTTCCATATAGACTACAATGTAGTCAAGATGGAAGCCCAAAAATAGGGTGGGCACCCAGCTCGCAGATCAGGAATTCTTCCTCATCAAACCATCGGACAGGTAGATGAACACGCGTAAGAATTTAATGTAAACTGGAGAACTACCTTGTAGTCTATATAATATAGACACCTGGAGACAGCCTTGCTGTACTGTGTCCACAATAGTCCAGTTGATACAGAAATCCAATGTGATACTCGTGGTTCCTGGTTCGAATCCAGGTCGTGGAATTTTTCCTTCCATTTTTTCAAATAATATCAATATCTTATGCTTCGAGATTATCTCCAGTTTACATTTATTAATTTCTTACGTGTAATAACTATTGTTTTTCATAATGTGGAAGACCTTTTGTTGGGTTACGCAGACTTCTTGACTACTTCAGTGTATTTCATATGGTATTTCGTCTGAAGTTCGAGCCTTGCAAAAGCACAGTTTCCATCCCACCTGAATAAATGTACACTTCACTGCTCGATTGTAGGCAAAGGATACTAAAATAGATAAAAAATCCTTAAATTACTTAACCCCCACACCTTTGCCACGCCCCTGACGCCATCCTATATATTCGTTGTTACGAGTACCGTGTCAAATAAAAATGCCAAGAAAACTATCACCTATGTATATTTCATATGTGTCATTTGATTGTTCAATGCAGTATTGTAAGTAAACGGAGCTGCGGGGACCCCATGTTCATATGACAAAAAATACTTCTAAGGACCTCTTCTATCATCTCCCAAAAAATCTGTACTCAATTCAAAAACACCCTGTATTATTGTCGAAAATAGGAAGAAAATTCCACATCTGGACTCTGAGCCGCTGTGGACATGGCAAAAAGTCATCTACTTATCCTTTGGGCTGATAATACTAATGGTAGAAAAACACTATAGTGATGTCTTAAAACCAAGGAAAGAATATTATGTGGATAATTATTATTATAATAAATGAAAGAAAACTCTTTAACCACAACGAATGGTTATCATCCTTGGAATCAAAAAGTCTCTACCTTCGTGTTCATGATAGATCGTGCCATCAATCTACCTCTTGATATTACTTTCAAAAAAGAAATTTCTAAAATTAAGGCTATCTCTGCTAAAAATGGTTATAACCCTAATAACATTGATGTTCTCGTTAGAAAGAGAAAATTTAGGAAAATGGTTTCCGATCTAACAACTTTAGTTAGAATCAGGGGAAAAAACTTCAAAAATTCGTTGTGGTTAAAGAGTTTTCTTTCATTTATTATAATATCCTTTGGGCTGCTAATCCCAACCTGCGCATTAGGTAACTGCACTTAATTTCCAATTGGTGAGGGCATAGTATAACCATCAGACCATTCTAGAATGTCTTACGGTCCTATTGTGGTGGTTTGTCTCTAGACTTTATAAGAGTTGGTCTGTCCAAAACAATAAATTGCAAAGTTACCGATTTTAAAGCTACCCTTAATCCTCATAGTATCTAATATGTGCTCCATTAACATTCGAAATAGTTGAAGTATACCACATGTAATAAACACTGAAGAGCCAAAACATCATGACCATCACCGCATTGGTGAATGATCTCGTCTGGATCACTTGGAGGGCACGTAATTAAGTGGGAATGGTATTTAACTGCTGCTGGAGATTGTAAGAATCAGTCTTACACTTAATTTTGCGAGTGATAGGAAATGCTGCTGATCTAACGAATTTGATAGAGGGCACATTGTAATGGCTCCAAGACTCGGAACGAGTATCTCCGAAACTGCACGACTGGTAGGTTGTTCACGATCTGCCGTTGTTAGTATTTATGCAAAGTGGATAAATGGCAGTGAAACCAGCAGTAGACGCCCACGCGTCATCAAAGTGCAAGTCCCCGCTTGGTAAAGCAAGATCGGCGCCAGACAATGGCTCAGCTGACAGCCCAATACAATGCACGTCCAAGTGCATGTGCTTCGGAACACAGTTCAGTGGAACATTGTTGAATATGGGACCGCGCAGCAGATGTCCCACTCGTGTGCCTCTTTTGACCAAGCGTCATTGTCAACTACGCCTACAGTGGGCCCGGGAACATCGAGACTGGTCCATGGAGAAGTGGAAGAGAGTTGCCTGGTCGGATGAATCACGACTTCTTATTCATCACGTCGATGGTCGTGTCAGGGTACACCGACTTCAGGCGAACAGTTGCCCCCCCATCCCCTGGTGATGGCGGTAGTATGCTTTGGCTAGGCGGCTCTGGTACCCGTAGTAGTGGTAGAAAGCTGCGGACTATCTGAACATCATTGCGGACCAATTACAGCCTTACATGGCATCTGTCTTCCCAACTGAAATGGAGTCTTCCAGCAGGACAAAGCCCCATGTCAAAAGGCTCGAATTGTGTTGGAGTAGTTCGAGGAGCATAAGGATGATGAATTCCAATTAATGTCCTGGCCACCTAACTCGCCGGAGCATTTGGGATGTCTCGTAGCGGCAGCTCAGCTCGAACATGTCGGAATATCTCGACTTAGCGTGACCGCTGCTTAGATATTTGGTACAACCTATCTATAGTCATCTACCAAGAACTTCGGGTATCCATGCCAAGGCGAGTTGCACCTGTTTTGCAGGCCTAAGGTGGCGCAACGCGTTATTGTGTAGGTGGTCATAATGTTTTGGCTCTTCAATGTATTGCAATAAAGGAAAATTTCCATAGCCCTCGGAGACAGCATCTGCAAAGAACCATTCAAAGATATGCAAAGAACTCCTTTAATTAAATAATTAAGTAATGAAATTACATCTACATTGTTAGTATTAAAAACAATACAAACAACTATTACATCGGTGATTAACTGAAATCCATTTAGAGTTATTGCAGTTGTGCCTACTATGGATTTCATTACATTTCATGTTAGTAGTAGGAGGAAAAGAAAACAAAGAAAGCAAGAGTATCAGGAGTGGATTACAATCAAAAGCAAAAGCCGCAATACCAGGGCTCCTGTGGCATGCGTCGCAGGTCTAAGCATTTCAGATGGTGGCAGTTGCCGCAGCGCTGGCACATGACAGCCACGCCAGTGCGGTTCTCGCCCATGCAAATGCAGCTATCTTCAGCGCGGGCCATCTTCTCCCTGATAAACCCAGTGCGCATTTCATTGACAACATACTCAAAGAAGAAAGTGGACAGCCGATAGTAGAGTCGGCACCAGTAGGACTCATCAAACTGCACCACCTGCACCTTCACATCTTTCTTGGTGTAAACGACAAAGTAAGCCCTCCTCAGACCGTGAATGGCCATCTGCCCCTGAACTTGGGCGTAATAAGTATGGCTCGTCTTCAGTGCGAAATTGCCATCCAGATAGAAATTGGGCTTGCGCACGCATTCAGCCACTGTCAAGTTGCGGCTGTTGTAGGGGCATTTGATCTGCAGGACGGCCGGTGGGCAGCAGTGGCAGCGGACGATGCCGTCGGGGCTGGAGGCGAGAAAAGGCATCGACGGCTTGATCACCAGGCCACACACCTCGACTCTGAACCCAGTATGGCGGCGTTGTTCGTGGCGCATGAAGTCGCGCCGAGCCGACGGCCCCTTTTGCCGGCCCCATTTGAGACTCGTCACGCTGCTATCAGGATCTTCAGTATACCCCATGATCTGCGTTACGAGCCCTTCCTGACCCGTCTTGCAGCCGTATACGCTTCCAAACAAGGTCGCTGTGATCCTTCCCTTACGAAAAATTCGCCATGACTCGGACGTCCACTGTCCACGGGTCGCCTCCTCGATCTCAGCCGCTCGCTCGTAAGTCACGTTCATGATCTCCTCCAACCAGGACGCCCCATTTACGGCCAAGTCTTCTTCCCTAATGTACAGGCCTTCTAATTGTTCAGTCAATCCTTCCTTCAAAACAAACAAGAAAACATCTTACATTACTTTCACCACTACGAACTCCAACTTAAAAAAACCTAAAGGACTATCACGTGATTAGACATTCTCACCATCATCTTGGAAATGTCTCTGCTGGCTTCTTAAAGTCTTTCCAAAAGGCTACCTTGCATACAAATCTGAAGTAACCCAAAATTTCAGAATATTAGACGAGAAATCTAATCTCACTATAATTTATTATAATAAAAATGTAAAAATATATGATCTGGAATTAATGAGAGCAAATGGAGCCAGAAACTGGACAAATCTTGACAAGGACGACAGGAAACCATTGATCCACATAAGATTAAAACGTATGCGCATTTCGGCAGCCAAGCTGCCTTCAGCGTATACAAAGACCTGATCAGAACAAAGTAAATCTGGTCTGATGCAGGAAAGAATTACATCGTCATATATATAGTAACATGGGGTTGATTATGATCCAATTACGGAGTTTCTAATACCATAAGCACGAAAATAAGTTATTGGTAGGCAGTCTTCAACTAATCATTGGTCCTGGTTGGATTATTCAGTCTATTGGTCAGTTTAGGCAGGTGTAAGTTTCCCAATGTCCATCAATTGGCTCACATCCAAAGGGCCCGAGTCACTGTTCAGCAATCTTGAGGGGTCTTCACTGTTTATAACACATGACTCAATAAAGTTCAGCAGACGTGGGTCGCTAGTGCTATGTACGATGTATGTCTGAAGTCGTGTTGCTGATCAAGTATGTGGTCAGCGAACCTTGATACTGCAAATTTCCCATTTTTGAT
>JAHWFO010078826.1:0-10143 GCA_023313115.1 Rhysida immarginata | reverse complement strand
TTCCAACGCCGTCGCTCTCGACGTTCGTAACCGTCGAATTCCTTTCAATCCCACGGGAACGATGCCATGGACGCTGGCTACTGCTTTTCCGAGCGCTCCGCTCCTTTCCGTACGTCTCGATCGTTGTCTTGCTCCTTTCCCTTCTGTCTCTCTTCTTTAAGTCTCGCGCCGAAGCTCCGCCGCGAAGCCTATCGGGCACTTTCGGTTTCGGGCTTCTACGGCACTTCGACATCCATTTTTGTAACACTCTCCCGCCGTGTGGTCGCAGAGAGTGGCAACGATCCTGCGAAAACTCCTGGATGCTGATGATAGTTATCATCTCATCCTCTTGCTTCTGATGTTGTTCTTCTCCTCGAAGACGCGACAAAGCATCCGCAATCTTGTTGTCTGCCGCCTTTATATATTTGAGGGTCAGTTGATAGTCGAGCAGATACTGGAGTACTGACGCTTGGAGCCTTGATAGCTTGGGCTGCTGAAGCAACTGAGCCACTGCCTGATTGTCGGTGTAAATTACAGTAGGGGTTTGGACGATGTAGTGCCGCCAAATTCTTGCAGCATGGGCAACTGCTAGAAGTTCCCTCTGATACGATGAGGCTACTTGTTCGCCCTCTCTGAACCTGCGTGACTCGAAGGCTATTGGCAATAGTTTTGACCCGTACTGCTGAGAAGCTATGCATCCTATCGCTTCTCTCGATGCGTCGCAAGCAATGTGTAGTGGTCTTGCCGGGTCAAATATCCTCAGCACAGGTGGTTGAATGAAAGCAGTCTTCAGGGTTTCGAACGCCTCTTGCTGCTCTCTGTTCCATTTGAAAGGTTCGTCTTTTCGCAATAATCGGAACAGCGGTTCAGCTGTCGTAGAATAACGCTGGATAAACTGACGGTAAAACTGAGCTGTTCCTAGAAAGGATCTGAGTTGCGAAACGTTCTGAGGTGCTGGCCACTTCCTTACTACTGACGTTAACCTTTCCTCGCATGCCTTCTCTCCACGTCCTAGGGTGTAACCCAAATAGCTGACTCTGTCCACCCCGAAACAACACTTATCCAGCCGTATGAAAAACCTATGTTTCTTTAGTTGCTCCAATACTTGCGTTGTCAATTGCTTCAGCTCTTCTAACGAATCGGCGTATATTAGCACATCATCGAAATAGGCTACAACGCCTTTATTGAGGAACGGCCATAATACCTCGTTGATGGCTTTGGCGAATGTGGATGCCGCACCCTTAAGTCCGAATGGCATTACTCGGTATTCAAACAGCCCAAAGCGTGTTTTGAAGGCTGTTAAATACGCATCCTCTTGCCGCAGCTGAACCTGATGGTAGGCTTGTAATATGTCAAGCTTGGTGAAAAACTTGGCCGATTGGAGCTTGTCCAGCAATGAGTCGACTCGAGGAATAGGGTAGCAATTGTTTTTCGACATCCTATTTAACTTCCTATAGTCTATACACATGCGTAATGACCCATCTTTTTTTTTTACAAACAACACTGGCGAGGCAAACTCTGACACTGATGGTACAATCAATCGCTTACTTAACATGTCCTGCAGCGTATCCTGGAGCTCCTTTTCCTCCTCTTGGGACAGCGGATACAATGGCGAGTTAAATGGCGCGGCCGCCTGTGATAACTCTATGGCGTGCTGTGTCTTCCTCTTAGGGAGTAGCCCCGCTGGCAGCTTGGTTCTGAAGAGGTCCTGAAAATTATCAACTATATTTTTAAAATCAGGGTGAATAGATAACTCTTCATTTTGAATGGCTTTGATAGCCAACAAATATACCGTTTCAGGTTCTTCCTTGATTATGTGATTAAGTTCTTGTGACGACATCATATACGCAGGGGACAGACGTTTCCATTGCGGTAACCATGTCCTTTTTCCTTTAATAGCCAACACGCATCTTCGCTTGGCCCACTGGAACTCAGCATTCACTCGTTGAATCCATCTTAATCCCAGTATCACGTCAAAATTATTGATGTCAATCACATTAAAGTTCAGCCAGTCCTTGTATTTACTGCTCCTGACCGGGATTTGATGTACCATAGCTTGGATTGGAGTTGTTCTGCCATCCGCATATGCGACTCTCTTTTCTTTACTCCCTGCAGTGGTTTTTAGCTTCAATCTTCTGCTTAATTTCCCGCTAATGTAGTTATCTAGGGTCCCAGTGTCCACAAGTGCTTTACACTCCTGATCGGCTATAGATAATACAATCACGGACAGTTCATTATCCAAATCTTGGTGAATGAAATTAACTTGCCTAGCTTTGCCTCTTCTGGCTTTGTTTATGCTTGGCTGGCCGCTACGACAGTCTTTGGCCATGTGACCGAATCGTTTACACCGGAAGCACTTGCTTTTAAATGCCTTAGCAGACTTGCTTCTGTCCTGTCTTTCACTGCTCATGGCCCCCAGCTCCTTTTCTTCCACCGGATTGGCATACGCAGGTACAGGTGTGTCTTGAGCCCTAAACCAGCGCTCGATGAAAGCTATTGCCTGCTCCGCTGTCGAGATGTTGCTTAATCTCAGTTTCGTGGCTAGATGAACCGGTAGACCTTGCGTCAAGAAGTGCAGCTTCTCCGACTCCGAAGTATCGGCTAGACTGCCTACTAGCTTACGGAATTTCGTGACGTATTCCATGACATTACTTCCTTTAAGCTTTAGCTTTTGCAGCTCCAGTCTTATAGTTTTCTGTGTAAGGCCTCTTGCGAACGTATTTATGAAATCCACCTTAAACTGCTCCCATGGAACGCTTCGACCTTGAGTGTACGTGAACACCCAATCTGCTGCAGTTCCTCGAAAATACGATCGAATAAACTTGGCACAATCAGCGTCTGTTAGACCTTTACTCTCAGCGGTTGCAATAAACTGATGTAAGAATACTGTAGGATCCTCCGTAGGCAACCCCAAGAAAGTGGGAAATTGGATGTCAGCAACGGTTCGTTGCAACGGGGATATCGCCAGCTGACCTATAGCTTGAACTAGCATCGCCCACTGTGGATCTTCTTTCTTTTCTTTATCTTCATCCATCTTGATGACTCACACACTGAACTTTCGAATACCACCACAATAAAGTAATCACAAGCACTGACTCACTGTTATGAGCGTACGACCCTACAATGTAAGGCCATACGCAAAAAAGACGTAGATAAACACAACAACACACTTCCACTTGGAGAAACAAGATACGGAAATCAAACACTTTTAAGGTTCGAAGCACAACTTGTAGCACGTGACCAGACACTGGTCCTTCCAAACAACACCCTTACTGACTACTTAAAATAAGTAAAAAGTCCAAAGATATTAGAGTCCTTAACTTTTACGTAATCAAAAGCAACGGGTAAAATAATGACAAATATCAACATGAAATATGTTCTCTTTTTTTTTTTTTTTTTTTTAACACATTAGTTTGAGCCTTCCCATTTGAGGCCGACTGTCGATAAGTAAATGAGTTCAATGTGCAGTTGAACAATTCAATTACAAAGAACGTTATCGTTCACCTTAAATGATACAACTATCATAAACGTAATCGTTATGCACAACTCTGCTACTAAAAGCGTACTCATTTACTGTACACGACTCTGCTACCATGAGCGTACGACCCTACAATGTAAGTGTCACGGTCAGAAATCTGGCGCAGTGGAAATGTTAAATAAGACACTCATTGTAGTAGTGTACGTGTAAAAATATAAATTAGTTTTATTTGCACACTAATTGTAAACAAATAAAAATATTACCTGAAGAAAGAGAACCGAGAAATAGACTACTTTGGAAATTATGAAAGTAATTAACCATAAATAATTACAACATCATCCTTTATTTTAAAGGGTATCTTATCTTATCTGGTACAGAGGGTAGATTATCGCAGACGATAATCTGCGGCACCTACTCCTACGAGGGAGTTTTGCGCCATCCCATTAATAACGACTGCTACGAGATGACAGTAGCAGTCGGGACCGACGGCTTAACGTGCCCTCCGAAGCACGGGGGGTTTCATGATGGAAAAGCTGCTGGGGATAAACGAACCAGAGGCTGTCACCAACTGCTGGAACACCAGCTATGGTCAATCGGCAAATGGGTCAGACCAAAGTCCCCCAACAGCCGCGCCCCAAATAGCTGTCCCGCCAGCGGTGGTCCTCAAGCCCAGGCCGTCACCCAACCAGCAGCTGGCCGAGCCTGAAGTTGCTGAACTCCATCGATTGGCGAGCCAACCGACGAGACAACCAGGCCACGGCCACCCCCATTTTAAAGGGTAACAATAGAAATCAGAAGAAAAACTGGATTTCAACGTGCGACAAAAATCGATGATTAAATACAATGACGCTACAATTTGTAGGCACGTTTCAAGCGTAAATTTAATAAACTCAACTGCTGAGTAGCTGAACGGTAAAACCGTTCGGTAAAATTTTACGGGAAACGAAACTTAATCCAAAGATAAATATTTCAATAATATCTATTAACTACTTATATTATTGACATTTCGTCCTTTTCTTGAAAGGGTAACAATGGCCACTCATGGGCAACGTGCGATAAAAATTTCTGCAAGAATTACAATACAAAAAGCAACATACGCACAATAAAGTATAAATGTTTAGAAAAATATATCCAACAAATTAAACCTGGCTTGAAAGAAAAACAGGCCGCAGAGAATTAAAGTTAAATTCTAAATCCTGTTTCAAAAATGGATATTGGCTTAACAAAGAAACTTTAAGCCTAGAATAATAGCACTTTCATTTATTTAGCTAACGACACAGTCTATGTGTTCAAAAAGTTCGTGTTCTAATACCCTTTGCATTAGAGCACCTGGGTTTCAAAAACTCTGGCAGTAACAATGCACATCACTATGTGATTCACCACGTAGCATTGACAGTACGAGAGTCACAAAGTCTGAATTATAATTTGTCATCAATAATTCGATGAATGGAGATTAGCTTATAGCTTCAAATCACCATAGCCGGGTAAAGACCTTCTCTGATACTAGAAAGTAAAGAAAACGAAGTATACGAGTTAAAATGTCAAACGTTACTTCGTAATATGTTCACAAAAATTTTAATGGGAGAAATAACACCAACAGAGTCAGAGTTGCCAAGCTAGAAAATATGCTTAAGGACGCAAACCCCGGGGGAATTCACACTGATAAATACAAATGAATAATTCGTATTTCTCGATAATTCAACGGCGCTTGAAATAGCTGCCGCCTCTTTCAATTGCTTTCCCAACTCCGTCCCGTAAGTAAGCATAGACGCTTGAAGGAAAAATACCTGCAACTTTATATTTTGACAGTTCCAAAACGTGTAGACCTTCTTCGACGTGGCTCCGCTCTGTCCATGTATCTATTTCAATCCTCGTTAAACTGCGACAGTGGCTGATTCGTATCGTGGGTGGTAACCTATGCGATGCATTCAAAATGCATTCGGCCGTGTGCGCTCGGGAAACTTTTGCTGGTTCGACGCCGCTCGCTGGCTCGCTCGCTGTCAGCTGCTTGAGCGATAACCGTTCCGCTGAGCCTTCGTCTCTCGGCTCCCGCCGTGCGTTCATTCCAACGCCGTCGCTCTCGACGTTCGTAACCGTCGAATTCCTTTCAATCCCACGGGAACGATGCCATGGACGCTGGCTACTGCTTTTCCGAGCGCTCCGCTCCTTTCCGTACGTCTCGATCGTTGTCTTGCTCCTTTCCCTTCTGTCTCTCTTCTTTAAGTCTCGCGCCGAAGCTCCGCCGCGAAGCCTATCGGGCACTTTCGGTTTCGGGCTTCTACGGCACTTCGACATCCATTTTTGTAACACTCTCCCGCCGTGTGGTCGCAGAGAGTGGCAACGATCCTGCGAAAACTCCTGGATGCTGATGATAGTTATCATCTCATCCTCTTGCTTCTGATGTTGTTCTTCTCCTCGAAGACGCGACAAAGCATCCGCAATCTTGTTGTCTGCCGCCTTTATATATTTGAGGGTCAGTTGATAGTCGAGCAGATACTGGAGTACTGACGCTTGGAGCCTTGATAGCTTGGGCTGCTGAAGCAACTGAGCCACTGCCTGATTGTCGGTGTAAATTACAGTAGGGGTTTGGACGATGTAGTGCCGCCAAATTCTTGCAGCATGGGCAACTGCTAGAAGTTCCCTCTGATACGATGAGGCTACTTGTTCGCCCTCTCTGAACCTGCGTGACTCGAAGGCTATTGGCAATAGTTTTGACCCGTACTGCTGAGAAGCTATGCATCCTATCGCTTCTCTCGATGCGTCGCAAGCAATGTGTAGTGGTCTTGCCGGGTCAAATATCCTCAGCACAGGTGGTTGAATGAAAGCAGTCTTCAGGGTTTCGAACGCCTCTTGCTGCTCTCTGTTCCATTTGAAAGGTTCGTCTTTTCGCAATAATCGGAACAGCGGTTCAGCTGTCGTAGAATAACGCTGGATAAACTGACGGTAAAACTGAGCTGTTCCTAGAAAGGATCTGAGTTGCGAAACGTTCTGAGGTGCTGGCCACTTCCTTACTACTGACGTTAACCTTTCCTCGCATGCCTTCTCTCCACGTCCTAGGGTGTAACCCAAATAGCTGACTCTGTCCACCCCGAAACAACACTTATCCAGCCGTATGAAAAACCTATGTTTCTTTAGTTGCTCCAATACTTGCGTTGTCAATTGCTTCAGCTCTTCTAACGAATCGGCGTATATTAGCACATCATCGAAATAGGCTACAACGCCTTTATTGAGGAACGGCCATAATACCTCGTTGATGGCTTTGGCGAATGTGGATGCCGCACCCTTAAGTCCGAATGGCATTACTCGGTATTCAAACAGCCCAAAGCGTGTTTTGAAGGCTGTTAAATACGCATCCTCTTGCCGCAGCTGAACCTGATGGTAGGCTTGTAATATGTCAAGCTTGGTGAAAAACTTGGCCGATTGGAGCTTGTCCAGCAATGAGTCGACTCGAGGAATAGGGTAGCAATTGTTTTTCGACATCCTATTTAACTTCCTATAGTCTATACACATGCGTAATGACCCATCTTTTTTTTTTACAAACAACACTGGCGAGGCAAACTCTGACACTGATGGTACAATCAATCGCTTACTTAACATGTCCTGCAGCGTATCCTGGAGCTCCTTTTCCTCCTCTTGGGACAGCGGATACAATGGCGAGTTAAATGGCGCGGCCGCCTGTGATAACTCTATGGCGTGCTGTGTCTTCCTCTTAGGGAGTAGCCCCGCTGGCAGCTTGGTTCTGAAGAGGTCCTGAAAATTATCAACTATATTTTTAAAATCAGGGTGAATAGATAACTCTTCATTTTGAATGGCTTTGATAGCCAACAAATATACCGTTTCAGGTTCTTCCTTGATTATGTGATTAAGTTCTTGTGACGACATCATATACGCAGGGGACAGACGTTTCCATTGCGGTAACCATGTCCTTTTTCCTTTAATAGCCAACACGCATCTTCGCTTGGCCCACTGGAACTCAGCATTCACTCGTTGAATCCATCTTAATCCCAGTATCACGTCAAAATTATTGATGTCAATCACATTAAAGTTCAGCCAGTCCTTGTATTTACTGCTCCTGACCGGGATTTGATGTACCATAGCTTGGATTGGAGTTGTTCTGCCATCCGCATATGCGACTCTCTTTTCTTTACTCCCTGCAGTGGTTTTTAGCTTCAATCTTCTGCTTAATTTCCCGCTAATGTAGTTATCTAGGGTCCCAGTGTCCACAAGTGCTTTACACTCCTGATCGGCTATAGATAATACAATCACGGACAGTTCATTATCCAAATCTTGGTGAATGAAATTAACTTGCCTAGCTTTGCCTCTTCTGGCTTTGTTTATGCTTGGCTGGCCGCTACGACAGTCTTTGGCCATGTGACCGAATCGTTTACACCGGAAGCACTTGCTTTTAAATGCCTTAGCAGACTTGCTTCTGTCCTGTCTTTCACTGCTCATGGCCCCCAGCTCCTTTTCTTCCACCGGATTGGCATACGCAGGTACAGGTGTGTCTTGAGCCCTAAACCAGCGCTCGATGAAAGCTATTGCCTGCTCCGCTGTCGAGATGTTGCTTAATCTCAGTTTCGTGGCTAGATGAACCGGTAGACCTTGCGTCAAGAAGTGCAGCTTCTCCGACTCCGAAGTATCGGCTAGACTGCCTACTAGCTTACGGAATTTCGTGACGTATTCCATGACATTACTTCCTTTAAGCTTTAGCTTTTGCAGCTCCAGTCTTATAGTTTTCTGTGTAAGGCCTCTTGCGAACGTATTTATGAAATCCACCTTAAACTGCTCCCATGGAACGCTTCGACCTTGAGTGTACGTGAACACCCAATCTGCTGCAGTTCCTCGAAAATACGATCGAATAAACTTGGCACAATCAGCGTCTGTTAGACCTTTACTCTCAGCGGTTGCAATAAACTGATGTAAGAATACTGTAGGATCCTCCGTAGGCAACCCCAAGAAAGTGGGAAATTGGATGTCAGCAACGGTTCGTTGCAACGGGGATATCGCCAGCTGACCTATAGCTTGAACTAGCATCGCCCACTGTGGATCTTCTTTCTTTTCTTTATCTTCATCCATCTTGATGACTCACACACTGAACTTTCGAATACCACCACAATAAAGTAATCACAAGCACTGACTCACTGTTATGAGCGTACGACCCTACAATGTAAGGCCATACGCAAAAAAGACGTAGATAAACACAACAACACACTTCCACTTGGAGAAACAAGATACGGAAATCAAACACTTTTAAGGTTCGAAGCACAACTTGTAGCACGTGACCAGACACTGGTCCTTCCAAACAACACCCTTACTGACTACTTAAAATAAGTAAAAAGTCCAAAGATATTAGAGTCCTTAACTTTTACGTAATCAAAAGCAACGGGTAAAATAATGACAAATATCAACATGAAATATGTTCTCTTTTTTTTTTTTTTTTTTTTAACACATTAGTTTGAGCCTTCCCATTTGAGGCCGACTGTCGATAAGTAAATGAGTTCAATGTGCAGTTGAACAATTCAATTACAAAGAACGTTATCGTTCACCTTAAATGATACAACTATCATAAACGTAATCGTTATGCACAACTCTGCTACTAAAAGCGTACTCATTTACTGTACACGACTCTGCTACCATGAGCGTACGACCCTACAATGTAAGTGTCACGGTCAGAAATCTGGCGCAGTGGAAATGTTAAATAAGACACTCATTGTAGTAGTGTACGTGTAAAAATATAAATTAGTTTTATTTGCACACTAATTGTAAACAAATAAAAATATTACCTGAAGAAAGAGAACCGAGAAATAGACTACTTTGGAAATTATGAAAGTAATTAACCATAAATAATTACAACATCATCCTTTATTTTAAAGGGTATCTTATCTTATCTGGTACAGAGGGTAGATTATCGCAGACGATAATCTGCGGCACCTACTCCTACGAGGGAGTTTTGCGCCATCCCATTAATAACGACTGCTACGAGATGACAGTAGCAGTCGGGACCGACGGCTTAACGTGCCCTCCGAAGCACGGGGGGTTTCATGATGGAAAAGCTGCTGGGGATAAACGAACCAGAGGCTGTCACCAACTGCTGGAACACCAGCTATGGTCAATCGGCAAATGGGTCAGACCAAAGTCCCCCAACAGCCGCGCCCCAAATAGCTGTCCCGCCAGCGGTGGTCCTCAAGCCCAGGCCGTCACCCAACCAGCAGCTGGCCGAGCCTGAAGTTGCTGAACTCCATCGATTGGCGAGCCAACCGACGAGACAACCAGGCCACGGCCACCCCCATTTTAAAGGGTAACAATAGAAATCAGAAGAAAAACTGGATTTCAACGTGCGACAAAAATCGATGATTAAATACAATGACGCTACAATTTGTAGGCACGTTTCAAGCGTAAATTTAATAAACTCAACTGCTGAGTAGCTGAACGGTAAAACCGTTCGGTAAAATTTTACGGGAAACGAAACTTAATCCAAAGATAAATATTTCAATAATATCTATTAACTACTTATATTATTGACATTTCGTCCTTTTCTTGAAAGGGTAACAATGGCCACTCATGGGCAACGTGCGATAAAAATTTCTGCAAGAATTACAATACAAAAAGCAACATACGCACAATAAAGTATAAATGTTTAGAAAAATATATCCAACAAATTAAACCTGGCTTGAAAGAAAAACAGG
>JAHWFO010078824.1:11914-29254 GCA_023313115.1 Rhysida immarginata | reverse complement strand
AAAAATGGCGTTGACTGAAGGACAGAGATCGTTCTGCGTGCTTAACAATCAGGTAAACAACTGTTTGATTTGTGTTGTGTTTGAAGTAAACTTCGAACTTCTACCTTTAGTAGCATAATACTTAGCACATGTCTCATGTAAGTATATAAGATTTCACGGAACAAACTTCTGAAATCGGGTCCATCATTTTTATTTCTGAAATCGGGCCCTATGCTGACATATTGTTTGTGAATCTCAAATTATAAAATCACCATCTGAACTGATATTTCACTGTCACATGATTCGGAGAACTTGGACCGCTCGTTTCTTTTTCCCTGCGCTGTTTTATTTTCGAATTCCAACTGAAAATAGTTTGACCGTCACCACGGGGAAAGCAAAAGTTCTGAGCGATTTCCAACGTGGGATGATAGTTGTGCCCGAAGAGGTGGACTGAATATTTCTGAAACTGCTTTTCTAGACCGTTTTCTAGGCTTTTCCCAAAAAAACCATTTCAAGAATTCTCTAAGACTGGTTAAACAAACAAAAAATAACCAGCCAGAGACAAGACTGTGGCCTCAAACAATTCATTTATCCAAATAGTGAACGTAGGATGGGAATGCTTGTTGATGACTGGGAGAAGGTCTGCTGGTTGGATGAATCCCGTTTCCTCTTGCACCATGCAGATGCCCAACGCAGAATTTGGAGAGAACAGCACGAAGCGATTGACCCCTCCTTTCTTGTTTCCACTGCACAGGCTTGTGGAGGCTCTGTAATGGTCTGGGGAATGTTTTCCTGGCATAATCTTGGTCCACTAGCTGGAAGCAGCCATCTTCATTGGATTAAGCCATCAACATGACAGGGTGGGGTTGATCGGTGACGATGAGGTATGCTGTGCTGTTTAGTCTTTGTTCAGCACGTATTAACGTTCCCAACGCATGCCAGGAAAATATTCCCCAGATCATAACACTGTCTGAAGGATTGTACTCATGCCTGCGGGGTCCATGCTTTCGTGCTGTTTCCGCCAGATTCTCACGCGGCCGTCTGCATGATATAACTGGGATTTACATGATTCGTTTCTACTGCTCGATAGTCCAGTCCTGAGCAAATTGGAGTCGTTTCCACTTGTTGGCTGCAGACAGCAAAGGTGTGCGGACAAGTCTTCAGCTTCAGTATCCCATGCGATGCAAAGTGCGGCAGACAGTGCATTCAGAGACCGTTTTGGAGGACCCCTGATTAAGGTCAGCAGTGATTTGATGCACAGTTGCCATTCTGTTGACGACACTCAGTTTCCCTTTTTATATTGGTCCGGCCCGCTAGCAATATTGTGGCGATGTCCGTGCGCGCATTTGCATAAACATGTCAGGTGGTCATAATATGCTCACTCAGTGTATATGACAATAATGATATTCTTTTATTTCATTCAAACACTTATTCGAAATATAACAACAGATTCATTTGTTAAGCTGAAGGGGCCGTGAGTAATTTAATAAATTATTTCAATTCTCAAATACAGAAAATCAAATTCATTGTTAACCCTGTCAATAGCACAATAGCTTGTTGAAAATGGGGACTTTTTGCAGCATGCCCCTTAGCTGAAAAATGACGTAAGATGAGAAAAACTAAAACCGGATCGAGTAATTTTGTATTAAAATTTGTCTTTTTTCTTTAAAAAATTGCATTCTTAACCAGTTGTTAAATTGTTTTTTTAAATTATTATTTTAACCAATAAATTTTTATGTTTAAAAAATTACAAAATAATTTAAAACCATAAAACTGCATAATTATTCTCAAAAACACGTGATTTAAATTAATTAAGCTAGAGAGATCCGTGTGTAGTTATATTCCGTATGTAATAACCAATTTAATGCACAGGGTGGTTCTAATTAAAGTGACACCGTTTAGACACTTCTAGCAGCCGTTCTGGTAATGAGATTTTGACGAAGCTAGAGCTAGATGTTATACAGACCATGGGGAAGAGAAATTTGCAATAAAACAAATTAGTTCACATTTGACCGCTACCTCAAAATATAGCACATGAATAATAATGACAAAAACAACTTAGAAACGGAGCATTTCTTCATCAATGTGCATTCCATTCGTGTCAGTGACATGTTCAAAGCGCATTATTACATGTTCCACAGTAGAGCCAAGAGTTTCCTGAGGAATCGCAGTGATATGGCGTGTTATGCTTGCTTTCAAAGCGGGACAGTTATTTCGTATTCTTCCTCCATAGACATTATCTTTCAAATATCCCCACAATCAGAAGTCACAAGGGTTTAAGACCGGTGAACAAGGAGGCCATGCATTTGGAAAAGTTACCAAAATCACCCGATCATCTTCAAAATGAGCATGAAGCAGTTCCTCCTTCACTTGTGCAATGTGGGGTGGGTGTTGCACCATCTTGCATAAATACAACAGTAGTGTCTAAACATTGTATTTCTTGTATATCAAGAAAAATGACTTTCTGATGCAGAAGTTGGCAGTAACGAGCACCAGTGATTGAACATCTGTTAGTGCCTTGAGGAGTGTTCTCTTCAAAGAAAAAGGGGGCTAAGAATGATATGTGAAGTGAGTCCGCACTATATAGTCAGTTCAAAAGCTTTTCAGTCTTGAGCATTGACTGCTCCGTCTAGTATGAAATGCGCTTCCTTCATCTGACCACAAAATGTTCCATGGCCATGCATTATCGACACAAACTGGCAAGCAAAATCAGCGCTTTTTTCGGATCTTCATGAAGCAACTTTTGAACCACCTGCATCTTGTATGGATACTAGTGATGTCCGTTGGATCCGGATTTCAAATGTCTGATATCGGATCCTTTAACTGGATGCGTATTATGACTAATTAGGCGTAGCCACCGATGAGAATTAGGACTTGGAGGACTCAGGCTAGTGATGGGCGATACCAAGTTCGGCGATATTCGATACCAGTATCGAATATTAAGAGTTTATTCGAAACCAGTATTCAATACCTGTCGGATACCACGGTATTCGATACTTAATAAAATGACATAACTATCACCAAAGTTGCATTGAATATTTCACCATTGCAAGTTTATTTTTATTATGTTTACATTTCTGTTTTATTCGGGAACATACAAAATTATTAATTCAAATATCTCAAGGATCAAAGAGAACATTTTGTGAAAACTGCGACAAAAAAGTTAGCTGTTCTAGCCTTTTAGGCGCTAATCTATTTCTTTTTTGGTCATGACTCCACCAGCTTTGGAAAACAGACGCTCTGATGGGACAGACGTAGCAAGGATGCATAAAAACCTTTTGTGCAGACGATACAACTCCGGGAAGCTGGCTTTGTTATTATTCCAATATTTAAGTGGATCAGCATTCAGATCAAGATTCTCTGATGATGAGCTGAAATATTTTGCAACGGAGTGATGCCATACATCACTACCAACTGCTCCTGAATGTCGGTTTTCAGAACTTAAAGTAGCATATGATGCGAACTCCAAAAATTCAGTGTAACCTTCCACCCCCGCAACTACTTCTTGTGTGCTTGTGCACGCTAAGCGTTTCACACAATCACTAATGTATGTGTTTTACTCTGTCGGATCCGTTAATGTGGATTCCTTTAAATCGTGGATCCAGGAGAGTTGGTACAGCCCACAGTTTTTTGTGTCAAGTGCGATGTGTTTCATGACGTTTGTCTTCAATTCAGCTTTTACACTTTGCTTAAAATACGTTACTACAGCTTCAATGTAAGAACGTAAAGTAGTGGTATCTTTTATAGCATCAGTTGCAGCCAAATGCATCATATGGGCCATTCATGGGAGATGTTTTTGCATGCCAAAACCAAGTTCAATTTCTTTCTTTATATTCGCCCCACTATCAGATACACAGGCAACTATCGTAACTTTTGCAATGTCCCATTCTTTTAACACTTCATCAAATTCTTTAACTAGATTTCTTGCTGTATGGCTAATGTTGAGAGGTCTTACACTAAAGTTAATTGACTTAATACTGACGTCATCAATGTAGGGTAAGGTTACACCAAGATATGACTGTGCGTTGTTTGTGTCCGTCCAAATATCCATGGTCATGGTCATAACATCTACACCAGAAAGCTGATGTTTCACTTGCTTCTGTGTCCTGCCCCGTTCGTGCCTAGTGATGTAGTAGCCGCCTAATATTCTGCAAAGTTTGCAATCGACAATCGAACAGTGCAGGTAAAACGGAACGAGTGGTCCGAAAGCAACGCTTTCACTGCCAAACTCGTCCAGAAAGTAACCACGGGAAGTACACTGAACTAGGCGAGAAGCCAGATGAAATCTAGTCAAGTCATCCAGAGGATAAGATGGAGTCCTTTCCAAAGTTTGCATTCGACAATCGACAATCGAACAGTGCAGGTAAAAGGAAGCGAGTGGTTTGAAAGCAACGCTTTCACTGCCATACTCGTCCAGAAAGTAACCACGGGAAGTACACTGAACTAGGCAAGAAGCCAGATGAAACCTAGTTAAGTCATCCAGAGGATAAGATGGAGTCCTTTCCTATCAGGACGATAGTGTTGATTGTTGATTGACGAGGGACAAGGGACACGAGGAGCTAGGAGATCCAATGTTCGGGAAATATCGCCTTTTGGATGTCGTCGAAATTGATGTCCAGGAGGTGACGTGGCCTGCGATGTCTAAGAAGGCTTCTGAAGGTAAGCGGGTGCTCAAGAATACCTGCAACCAGAGGATTGGGATAGTCCTTCATCTTCGGAAGCAGTTTTTTCATCAATTCCTGGACGTGATTTCCAATGGGAGGTATCTCAAAATCGTCGGCAATAGAAGTATTTGTTGCAACTCTCCTGTCAAGTTGAGCAATGGTCCTCAAGTTAACGTTTTGGAAAGTTTGGAGGTCCTTCCATCTGGACTTACATATTGTGGCCCAGGCAGGCATACCATATAACAGAATGGTCCGGATTACCATTTTATACAGCAAAAGTTTGCTATCTATTCCAAGAACGCTGTTTCGCCCCAGGAGGGCGACCAGGCTGAACTTTGCCTTCATAGCCTTATTGATAGCATAGGAGACGTGGTCACCCCAATTTAGCTTAGCATCTATCACCACTCCGAGGTATTTGTAATTCTTCACCCATTCGAGCTCTCTACCCGAAAGAAGGAGAGGCTTCGGGGGTTTCCGAAGTTTCTTGGTAATAAACATACCTTTGCACTTGTCGACGTTCAGTTTGAGTCTCCACTTAGCAAACCATTTCTCGCACTTATGTAAGGCATTCTGCAATCGAGATATGACATGAGCGGGAACGCGAGCAGTGGTCATGATGGACGCGTCGTCAGCGAACAGATACAGCTTGCATTTTGTAAATGTTGGGAAGTCATGGATGAAAAAGTTGAAGAGTGCAGGGCCAAAAACAGAACCCTGGGGAACACCAGCTTTGACGTCACACGGGTTTGACAAGGAGCAGCCAACCTTTATTCGAAATATCCTGTTCGATAGAAAGGATCTAATCAAGGCAATAAGATCGTCCGGAAATCCACAAGTAATCATTTTGTGTATTAGGCCTTCGTGCCAAACCTGATCAAAAGCTTTTCGGACATCCAAAAACACAAGACCACCATATTTAGCGCAGTTAAGAGGAGTGTTTAAATCCGCAACAAGCCTCCAGATCTGGAGTTGGCAGGAGTGACCTGGTCGAAAGCCGAATTGCTCTTCACGAACAAGATTGTTAGCCACACAGAAGTCGTTAAATCTCTTAAGAATGATGCGTTCAAACACTTTTGATAGCATAGGTAACAAGCTTATAGGCCTATAGCTGACAGGGAGAGCAGGGTTTAGACCAGGCTTCGGCATGGTAACGATTACAGACCCTTTCCACTTGACAGGAAAGTAACCATGTCTCCAGCAGTCATTCATGGCCCTGGTAATAGTCGCAACAACATTAGGAGGTAAGTTATTGAGAGTGCTATAAGTGATGGAATCGATACCTGCTGCTTTCCTGCTTTTAAGATGCTTGATGACATCGGAGATTTCCTGAACACCAATACTGTCCTCACAGGTAGAAATACGATGAGTGAGCTCGTATGCGATACATCCATCGTTTACAAGACGAATATTTGGGAAATTATCCGGGTTGTTCTCACCAGGAGTGGTAAATTGTTAAATCAGGGATTCGGCGATCAGTTGAGCTTTATCTTGGTCGCCCGTGACAGCATTGCCATTTGCGGTAAGCAGCGGTGGTAAGTTGATGGGTCTGTTTCCTTTTAGAGCCCTTACAGTACCCCAGAGTGAGTTGTCCTGGACTGACAGGGACTTAAGCTTTTCGCTCCATCTTTGATTACGTAATGATTTAACCTCTTCCTGGACCTTGCGAGCTAGCCTGTTGTATTTTGTCTTGAAGAAGGGAAGTCGTTTACGCTGCCATAACCTTCTATAGGAATTTCTTTCAAGTATGAGACGCCTGATGTAAGTAGGGAGGTCGAGATGTTCAGGACGCTTTCGATCAGTATGAAAGTGCTGGAAGCTGTAGCATCATTGATAACACGAGTAATAGAACTGATATTTGCATTAATGTCCTCGTTGTCAATAACCTCCTTATATGGAATGCTGTTTTCTCTAAGGATATCCCTGAAGAGTTTCCAGTCTTGTTTGGAGCGAAGCCCAATCTTAACATCGATGTTCAAGCCCTCAAAGATAAGCATCACTGGATGGTGGTCAGAGGATAAGTCGTCGACTGTGAAAATATTATAGGGCTTTAAGAATTCTTTAAGAACTACAACGTCCAGCACGGGGTCGTAGTAATACGTGTCATCAAGGGGTCCAGCAACAAAGGTGTCAATCTCGTTTAGAGTATATCTACAGAGGATATTGCCATTTTGGTTGGAGCATTTGGAATTCCATGCAGGGTGCTTAGCGTTAAAGTCTCCCGCCATACCTACTGGAACGGGCCCAGACAGCAGCTCATCAAGCTCGCACGGTCCAAGCTTATGCCTAGGATAATTATACAGAGAGGTGAATTTAATTTCACCTGCGTCGGCGTATCATGTTGGTGACTCATGATGATGTAACTGGTTCTTATCTTGCTGCAATAATCAAAATGTTATTGTTTTTTTTTTCAAGTTTGCATCTTCATTGGCTGATTTTGGTATCGAAAACGAAAATTCCGACAGTATCGAATATTATAAATATTCGATACTGTGGGATTAGCAACTGACAAACATTCGATACCCAATACTCGATACCAAAGTATCGCCCATCACTAACTCAGGCTATCACAATCGCAATAGTCGAGTCCATATAGATTGAGGGATATGGTACAATTATAACTAAAACGAAAACTAAAGATTTGTTAATGTAAAGCTGGTTGTATTTTATGATGATTTTGATTGATGATTTCAGTCACAAGAAATTAGGGGGTTTAGGGTCTTTTGACTTTGAGACACGTTATAAGGTGGTGTATATATAAAAAAAATTTGCATATACACAATTTCGGACCTCGGGTCATTTGCAATTCGTTTCTGTCCACACCCAACTCACCAGTCTCTTCAAATTTCTTAATCATCTTTTTGAAACCATTAATAGACATAGGCCCATTTCGCAAGTCGATATTCTCTTAGTGCAGCAGCAGAAGCAACTTCACCATTAAAGCTCATCCTTTTTAGCTAAAGCCATCGTCAAGAACCACTTTACATTTAATTTCACTCTTATTTTACATTTCATTTGCAGTAAAAATTCTCAGATAGTTTCATACATGAGCAGCGCCATATTTTGACGTGGCTGTCAAAATATGAACTAATTTTTTATTGCAAAATTCTCTTCCCCATGGTCTGTATAACATATATCTTAAGTTTCGTCAAAGTCTGATTACCAGAACGGCCGCTAGAAGGGTCTAAATGGTGTCACTTTAATTATAACAATGAGCCTAACAGCACTGAATTTTAAAACGAAATGAGCACGTGCATCGACAAAGCTTCATAACCGGCACGTGCTCCAAGCTGCCATCTACAATGCTTAGGTGATAAACAAAAAGTAGCAGTGTATTCACTTATGACCCGTCGGTACGAATCGATTGATATATTACATGCTTGAAGGGGTCCACGAGAGCTCAACAAAAGTTAATATATCGGAGGTAAGTTCTTCTATTTTCACGTTATCGTGCAAACGAAGGCTGGCCGGACACACAGGGTACCGATTAAGCTTGTATTAAGCTTCAGCTAAAACTCTTAATAAGGGGTCATATAGCTTGTTGAAGGTCATTTTCGGAGACGTAGCATTTCGAAAATCGAAAAGAATGTCATATTCGTCTTGTGCTCGTCATTCCCGTGCGAATGACATATTACATGCCTTATATTGCCAATAGTCAATAGTCACGTGAGTATTAGACCGATTTCAATGACAAGCTAATCAGATGAGGTCAGGAAGGGTCTCTATCGAAGAGTGAAAACAGAATTAGAAAAAGTTAAACCATTCCCGAGTAATCGTCGGACATACATACGTGTACCACAGCAGAGAGAAACATGAGCACTATATCTAGCCCTACAACGACTCCATTGTTAAAGCGGTGTGTATGTGTATTAATGCGCTCTCAGCTAAAGAACAATACCCATGAATCCACTTCACTTGAAAGCACGGTCTATAGAGAGTTTTCATGTGACGTCGCAACAATAAGGCGGCCATACTGGTGCACCAGCGCGCGCGCAAATCCTACGTTAGTCCAAAAAGCAGCGGTGGTGTACCAATATGGCGAGCAGCTGACCTTTGTTGACGTCAATGAAAAACCTTTATAGATTTTCATGGTCATCGAGCTCCATTGTTAAAATGAAGCTAAAGTTTCTAGCTCCCGGTAGGGTGGAACTCTATTGTAAAGTGGCGCTGCACGTACAATCGGCCCAACTGCTCCTGCAGCGCCGCCCTATCAGCAGATAGAAACTTTACTTTGATTTTCAGATTCAATGAGAAACTCTATCACAGATCGCGGTCGGCCTTAGTGCGATGTATGCGGCACCTGGCGCGATCTGTTTTCCTTAGCTTCTCGAAACAATGTAAAATGGCCTTGAATATCTATAGACCGTACTGGAAAGAAATGTTATCGCTTCCAAAGAATGCTTACGCGCAAAAAGAAGTGCATCGTACAATCAAGTGTACGTCGTCCCTTGTAAGTGTTCAGCAACAATACCTGGAAGTGTAGTGCTCGTCCCTCATCTCAGCACTACTTTTAAGCCTATTAAATACCTGGAAGCCACCTGAAATTGATGTAACCCAATTTTGTAAATTGCTTTTGCTTATCTAAAATTGATGTTGCTGAGTTGTCTTCTTCTTCTCAATCTCAGGACGACTGTTTTGGTGTAAAGCTTTAAGAGCAAACTGTAAGACAGAAGTTGGAGAAGAAAACTGCAAACGCAGGTAGGGACATGATAATCTCAAGGCTGACAAGTTTTATAATGACAAAGAGTACAAGTTCTAATCATCGGCCTCGGTGGCTCAGCGGTTGCGTGATCGCCTCTGATGCCCGAGCACGCGGGTTCGATCCCGGCCGAGGACGACGAAGATTTTTCAGGGGTAAATCTTGAGAACTCGCACTTCCTTCGGAAGGGAAGTAAAGCCGTTGGTCTCGTGTAGTGGTTTGCCGGCTGCACGTAAAAGGATCCTTGCGAGGCAAAATTTGCGGTTTCTATAACGCCGTCCTGAAATGGCCATAGCAGTTGAAAAGGACGTTAATAGCAAACTAACCAACCAAACCAACAAATTCTGATCACTGACACCTCCTCTACTTGTTACAGGTGAGTGATTTTCAAAGTTAACATGCAGAAAAAGGAATTGGTTTTGAAGGTGAGTCACCAAGGATGTTGCGGAGCCAATGCATCGAACCGGTTGCACGCATGGCGCTGCAGTTCAAAGCCAACACGGTATGTTTTCCAGGGTGTTGTTGGTTAAGCCCATAGAACGCTTTGAATTCCACATCCTTGATTCTAACTTGGACGATCTGCCTCGAGCATTAGACATGTTCAAGCTAGTCAACACACAGCTGAGTGTTGAAATTAACAGCCAACCCATACACAAGCACAACAGCTGCACCAATTTATAGGTCACTGATAATGGAAATGCCTTTCGAGACACTCTTGGAGATCAAGACAGTGCTATTCGACGATGCATTTTTGGAAACGATTGCAAACTGTTGTCCTCATTTGACGTTTCTATCAGTGTGCCTATTAAGGTGCTCAAATGCAGGTCTCAAGAGTTTATGCAGGAATGCCGACGGCACCATTAACAGATGCCAGAAACTGCACTCAGTAAAAATAAGAGTGTTTGGTTCGGAACTTACGGACGGTATCGCCGCCCTCTTGATCGGCCTGCCCGAGTTGGCTGACTTCAAGGCCAAAACGTTTCCTTGGACAAAGGCCGATGCGTTTCCACGACTTCTACGCAGCAGCAAACAACGACAACCGACTCAGTTGAAGATTAGAGCAATCAAATACTGTCACTACTTTTTGGTAAAGTGCCCTCTTGTCGATCTGGTTCAGATGTGTCCACATTTGGAGATCTTAACGCTACGTTTAGAACATTACGAGTCAGCCGTCGAAAGCCTTAGAAGCGCTCCATTCATGGCCAACCTGAAGAACGTGGCATTTGACATTAGACACTGGGACAAGTCTGCCTTTGAGAATGGCGTCGTTCCTTTCTTAAAAAGAGACGGGAAATTCCTACAAGCGCTGCGTTTGCAGTCTGCTAAATACGTCAACTGCACCACCATCGACCACTTATGCCCGAATCTGAAGGAACTCACTTTTATGTGGGTCCACGGTTTAGACGGAGCCCTTTCCCCGACGCCTTTGTTTGCCAAATTGAACACTTTGACGTTCTATGACTCTTATTTTGAATCTGAAACTGAAGTCATCGATATCATCCAATTATTATCCACTATCCACAATGTGCGCCATCTGAAGGTTTGCTGCGAACGGTTGAAAAAGGAACATTTTCAGGCCATTATTTCATCTAAATCCTATGACCACCTCCTTACCATCGACATAGTCTCAGATTATGTATATATCGAAGGGAAACTCCAGTGGCTGATATCCGGCGCATGACATTGGAACTTCAATAAAGCTGCCATTTCAATTGTTTTGTCTGTATTTTTTTTTCTTTATTTCAGAATAGCAACATAGTCTCATTGGCCAACTAGAATAGTCCTCAAAAGCGTGCAAGGCAGTATGGGGTTTTTGCTATACTTTGTCTCACTATATGAAAAAAGCTGCAAGGCAGTATGGGAAAGCTACGTTACCAATTGTCCTCTCATTCAGATGAACGCGCAGCCAATATAAAAGAAACTGAATCCATTTTTATGAAATCGATTTTCTAAAAAAAAACAAAAAAAAAAACCAACCGATTTTAAATCGATTTTTTAAGGCTCAATATTTTGCGAAACTTTCAATTTGAAAAATTGCTCCAGTATCTGCTCACCAAATGTACCGATGTTATTGGCCAGTATTTTGTTGCCAATCCAGGGTTCATACGCAGCCTTAAATTCCTGGAATTTTATTAAACGGTTTTAAGGCCTGGAAAATTTAACTTTTTCCACTGGAATATCTTTTACTATACTTTTCTAATTTATATTCATTATTTGTTAGATGAATATCTTCAATTTATTATTGTTTCTCCTTTGAGTGTTATATCATGATTTAAAATTTTTTATTAATTATTTAGAAAAAATTAGAAATAAAATGAGGCTTAGGCGGCGTGGTAATGATTGAATTGCGGTTAACGGCAAACATGGGAGTCGGCCATTTCTCGAGACGACTAAATGTTTTATTCATGACGTATTTAATTATGGTCAGGTACAGGGTTGCCAGGTCCAAGCACTGTTCGGTCGCCCAATTGGGGAACTTTAGTAGCCCAAAATCGCCCAATGCATGAAAGTAGCCCTTTTTCCCTGACCATGTTTCATTTCCCTGACTTTCCAGAATGTGGGAATTCCGCAAATCTACATTATGTCTATGATGTAAGCTTCCAACTATTACTGAACATTATGAAAATACAAATAAACCATACAATAAAAATATTCGTAAATTACAAACTTTTATTCTTCAAAAAAATACAAATCAAAATCAAAGATTAAAAGACATCGCTATAAATTGAATTGTTAAATCTTGTTAACATTTCATTAGTTGGGATGAAAGAATTACAACATTTGTTTTCACTTTGAAGTTGTTCTTATTCTAATGATTGCGTCTAACAAAAATAACTCCATTCTATTTCGGAGAGGAGTTTTGACGTTATTCATGATGGAAAAGACTCTTTCGACGGATGCAATGCTGATAGGAAGAGAGAGAACTATTAGTGCAAATGTTGAAATGGATTTCACAGTTACTCCTAAAGAATAGATTAACAAAATGATCAGAGTAAGAACAGATAAAACTAAAAGATGTTACAAATATACATTCTATCTATGATGTAAGCTTCCAAACACATACATTTTTAGTGATCGAAATGAAAAACAAAGAGAGAAGATGGACTACTGATGCTGCTGCACGACAATCGAACAGTGCAGGGAAAACGAGACGAGTGGTCCGAAAGCAACGCTTTCCCTGCCATACTCATCCAGGAAGTAACCAGGGGAAGTACACTGAATTAGGCAAGAAGCCAAATGAAACCTAGTTAAGTCATCCAGAGGATAAGATGGGGTCCTTTGCTATAAGGACGATAGAGTTGATTGTTGATTGACGAGGAGCACGAGGAGCTAAGAGATCCAATATTCGGGAAATATCGCTTTTTGGATGTCGTCGAAATTGATGTCCAGGAGGTGACGTGGCCTGCGATGTCTAAGAAGGCTTCTGAAGGTAAGCGGGTGCTCAAGAATACTAGCAACCAGAGGATTGGGATGGTCCTTCATCTTCGGAAGCAGCTTTTTCATCAATTCCTGGACGTGATTTCCAATGGGAGGTATCTCAAAATCGTCGGCAATAGAAGTATTTGTTGCAACTCTCCTGTCAAGTTGAGCAATGGTCATCAAGGTAACGTTTTGGAGAGTTCGACAATCGAACAGTGTAGTGTATCGGTATTCAAGTGGAACTTGAAGCAGAGCTTCCATAATCTCACCCTTCATAATCATATTCCAAGGGAAATACACTGAGCTAGAAAAGAAGCCTGATGTACCCACAAGGGTCATCCAAAGTATGAAAGAAAATTGCCTCCTCTTGGTGGAGGAAAATTTGATTGACGACTGTCTAGACTAGAAGCAGACCACTAGTATTAGATAAAACACGACCTATGAAGTCCAGTAATCTGGAAATATGACATTATCAATGTCTTGAAAATTAATATGCCTTGGTAACGATATCTCTTTCTATGTATAGGATGATTTAAAATGCCCGAGACTAGCTCGTTGCTATGATTTTCTATATTGGGCAGCATGGATTCCATGAGCCCTTGAACGTATTTGCCAATATGAGTCATGTTGAAGTCATTATAAATGGAGGAATTGCGAACAATTCTCCGATCTTTTTGCGCAATAGTCCTAAGGGTAACGTTTTGGAACGTTTGCAGTTCTTTCCATCTAGTCTTACATATTGTGGCCCAGACGGGCATACCATACGTCAAGATAGTCCGAACAATGACCTTATAGAGTAGGAGTTTATTATCAATGTTTAGAGCACTGTCTCAGGTATGGATGAAACGGTATGGGTTATTGGGTTTATAATAACAGTTTTATTTTTTTCTTTTATGCAGTCCTCAGAAAACCAATTAATTGCATTTAAAACAATGTCACCTAAAGGGAGAAAGTGCAAGTTTCAGTTAGATTGGGCAAAGGGCCATATTTTTAGAATATACGTGAATTTGATTTGCGTAGAACAGTTTGTGACGTCAGAATTTGACTTGCCAATAAGATTGTTTCTTCTAAGTTATAAAATTTAAACTTTCATTTTGAGAATAAGGGTGGTAAAAAAATGCTTCATTTTTCTCTATTTAATTATTACATTTAAACAACTGCATAAACAGGATGCTTTACAATTTAAAAACCTTTAAAATCAAATTCATTATCGTCCAATTCTTCAAAAACATCCTTAAAATCATTATCGTACAGTCAGTAGTTTGTTAAAAAAAAATTAATGATTATTAACGGCTACTGCAATGCCACAACCTGTTCCTAGTGTTTCAATAGCTTCTTTGCTCTCGACCACTAAGGCAGGCAAGCCACGCCAACGCATGAAATGGACCAATGACATAAACTGTTTTATCATACGAGCCTATTACGCAGTCACTAAATTGGAAACTGACACTACAGCTTACAGACAACGGTTATATAACATTTTCAAAGAGACGTATCCTCCAAGGAGCTCGAGTGGGTAAAGAACTATAAATACCTCGGAGTTGTGATAGATGCCAAGCTGAATTGGGGCGACCATCTCTCTTATGCAATCACCAAGGCCAAGAAGGCGAAGTTTAGTCTGGTTGCCCTTCTGGGACAAAACAGTTCGCTTGGAGTGGACAGCAAACTGTTGCTATATAAAATGGTAATCCGAACCATTCTTCTGTACGGTATGCCTGCCTGGGCTACAACCTGCAAATCCAGATGGAAGGACCTACAAACATTCCAAAACGTCACACTTAGGACCATTGCCCAACTCGACAGGAGGATTGCAACTAATACTTCCATTGCTGAAGATTTCGGTATACCTACCATTGGAAACCACGTCAAAGAGTCGCTGAAGAAGCTTCTTTCAAAGATGAAGGACCATCCCAATCCTCTAGTTGCAGGTATTCTTGAGCATCCGCTCACCTTTAGAAGCCTCCTTAGACATCGCAGGCCTCGTCACATACTGGACGTTAACTTCGATGACATCCAAAAGGCCATCTTCCCACCCTACTGGATCACCTAGCTCTTCCACGTCCTATCGTCAATCAACAATCAACTTTATCGTCCTGCCTGTTAGGAAAGGACTCCTCCGTATCCTGTGGATGACTTAAACAGGTTCATCTGGCTTCTTTCCTACTTCAGCGTATTTCTTTTGGCTATAACACTGGATGAGTATGGCAGTGGAAGCATAGCTTCCGGACCATTCGTTTTGTTTTTCTTCCCTGCGCTGTTCGATTGTCGATTGTCGTATCCTCACTGGAAGAAACCTTGACTGGGTTAAGAGCTACAAGTACCTTGGCGTGAAGATTGATTCTAGATTGGACTGGAACGAGCACGTTCAATATGCTCTCAATAAGGCTAAAAGGGCGAAGTTCAGCCTAATTGCGCTTTTGGGGAGAAACAGTGCGCTTGGACTAGATAATAAGCTCTTGCTCTACAAGGTTGTGATCCGCACTATATTGCTTCACGGAATGCCTGCCTGGGCTACTATATGCAAGTCAAGATGGAAGGAACTCCAGACCTTCCAAAATATAACTCTCAGGACCATTGCTCAACTCGAAAGAAGAGTTGCAAACAACTACTCCATACATAATGACTTTGGTATGGGACACATTGGTAGCTTTGTCCAGATGCTCCTCAAGAAGCTGCTCACGAAAATTGAGAGACATGATAATTCCTTGGTAACCAATATATTGGATCATCCCTTAGCTTTTAGGGGTCCCTTAAGGTTTCGTAGACCCCGTCATGTCCTAGAAGTCAACTTTGATGATCTCAACAAGGGCGTCTTCCCTGACTACTGGATCTCCTAACCCGCACTTGTCCAGGGTTATCACTACGTCAATCCACAATCCTAGTCCTCGTCCTACAAGGTAAGGACGCTATCCTCAAGATGACTCAAGAGGGTGATCAGGCTTCTCCTCTATCTCAGTGTAATTCCCCTGGTTACTCTTAGGGCGAGTGTGTTATGGAAGCTCAGCTACCGGACCGCTCATGTCCTTTTCACTTCACTGTTCGATTGTCGATTGTCGTATCCTCACATCACAGTCACTGAACAACGCATTGCAGATCAGCGTCGCACAAATGTTACGAACAATTTAATACCCTTACCCACGCTACAGAAAAGCAAGAAGTTGCACAACAGCTACAAGAACACGTGCCATCTATACAAGCCGAGACTAAACACACAGAATCAAGCACTAACATTGACATCACTAATGAACTTGTGGAACACACACTCAACAATGAACTTAACCATGATATTCATCCACAACACAACACGAATACCAAACTTTCTGAAACACATCATTTTTATTTATATAGATTTATTTTTGGTTGCTGCCAGGAAACATTGAATCTTTGCAGGGGAAGAAAATTCGACACCCTGGTTTGGATTTTATTGCTTCCTATTTCAGAGATAGGGAAAATCTGGAAAAATCAGAAGATTTTACAAGTCATTTAAAAAATTCGGGATTTTTCTAAAGAAGCGAAAGATGTCAAAGATGTTTCACTGTTATATATTTATTTTGATGGTGGTGGTCAAAAAAAATTACGCAAACAAAAAGTCAGAGGATATGATTGGCGTGGATTTCTCGCTACCTTGTTATCATATTTCAACTTTATTGAAATTTTTTAATCTTGTAAATTTAAAATTTTATATTTTACAGGTAAAATAACGCAACATGTGGTTCTCAGCAATTCCAGTTTCAATAATTAGAAACACAAGATTCTAGTGAGCTTGAGTCAAGATTAATTCAAGGAGAAGATGCAGTCAATTTCAAAGAAAGTAAGGAAACACAAGCGCTTTCTCTATGACTTATTCATAACAATAGAGGATATGGTAATCGGAAATTCATCCATCACAAGTAGTTTTAAAGATGGATATTACAGGTATGAAATTAGATCTCATACAAATCAACCTACCGTTCTACTTACATACAAAGATACTACTCCAAGAAAAGTTATACTTAAGAATAATAAATCTTCTATGCAATTGAAAGGAGAACAACTTCCGCAAACGGAAATACTGCCCACTGAACAGACGCCAGATTCGTATTTAAAAAGTATGAATTTCAATAATTCTAATTCAGGAAGAACCTATCAATGTTTAGAGATGTTATCAAAACACGACATAAATGAAAGACGTATAATATACGATTTATTTGTAACCATTGAGAACATCATTATTGGGGCTTCATCAGTTAAGAGACATGTTGTTGACAGGGTTACCATATGTAAAATTACCTCAGTTCGACCTGAGCCTTCTGTTATAATTTTATATGAATTACCTTCAGAATGTGAAAATAATAATTCTGTAATAAAACTGAATAGTGGGAAAGAGAAAAACATATTGATTGAAAATATTCCGTTTTTAATGAAAACCAGTTCCACTGAAAGTAATGTTTCAAACATGAACGTGACTGCACATAGAACAAAACCAGGGCAGGAAGTAAACAAGGAAAGAGAATTTGCTCACAGAACTGATAAAATACGACATGAAAGACAGAACACTGGAGAGAAACCTTATAAATGCCAGTTTTGTGAAAAAACTTTTGC
>JAHWFO010078824.1:0-11904 GCA_023313115.1 Rhysida immarginata | reverse complement strand
ATGTCATGAAAGATGCCATACCGGAAAGAAACCTTATAAATGCCAGTTCTGTGAGAAAACATTTGCTCGATCATCTAATAAAATACGACATGAAAGACAGCATACTGGAGAGAAACCTTATAAATGCCAGTTTTGTGAAAAAATATTTGCTCTATCATCTCAAAAAATACAACATGAAAGGCAGCATACTGGAGAGAAACCTTATAAATGCCAGTTTTGTGAAAAAACTTTTGCTCATTTATACAATAAAATATGTCATGAAAGATGCCATACCGGAAAGAAACCTTATAAATGCCAGTTCTGTGAAAAAACATTTGCTCAATCATCTAGTAGAAAAAGACATGAAAGACAGCATACTGGAGAGAAACCTTATAAATGCCAGTTCTGTGAGAAAACATTTGCGCGTTCTTCTTCCAAAAAGAATCATGAAAGGCAGCATACTGGAGAGAAACCTTATAAATGCCTGTTCTGTGAGAAGACGTTTTCTGATTCGTCTCATAAATTAAAACATGAAAGGCAGCATACTGGAGAGAGACCTTATAAATGTCAGTTTTGTGAAAAAACATTTGCTCGATCATCTCATAAAATACAACATGAAAAGGAGCATACTGGAGAGATACCTTATAAATGTTAGTATTGTGAAAAGACATTTGCTCGATCATCTCATAAAATAGAACATGAAAGACAGCATACTGGATATAAGCCTTATAAATGTGAGTATTGTGAAAAAACATATGCTCAATTACCTGACAAAATATGCATGAAAGGTGCCATTCTGGAGAGAAACCTTATCAGTGTGAGTGTGGAAGAACATTTATTCACTTTAGAGGCAGATCTTCCAAGAAAAGCAATGTGCCATGAAGAACTCCAACTGCATGGAATCTGCAGCAAACTTTTTAACTAGTCAATTGTTACTTAAGGCAATTTATGAAAGAATTTATATGTGAAAGAAATATTACAGATGCTGCTACTGCGTGAAAAGCAATTTTTGTTTGCAGTCTTGAGAAACAACTTAAAGTCTAGGATCAGTGCGACGAGTCATTTGTCTGTAAAAATCGGCCACAATTAAAATTATATAATTCTTGTTATAATTTCTGTAAAATGATTTTGAAACATTTCCTTTCCATTAGAACAAAGACAGGAATTGTAAATAAAAGCCTTTGAGGTATAACGCCATGCTGCATGAAAACTTTTTTTTACATAATACAGGGCAAGTCAAATGGATCTGATTTCAGACATTTTTTCTGTTATGTCTAATGAACATAATTTAAGACATGTGTTTGAAAAGGTTAACTTTCACTGTTTAGTTTCCACGCAGTGTTTTTACTTTCTACCGCTCACGGTCAGCCATAAGTGGTTAAAAATGGCGTTGACTGAAGGACAGAGATCGTTCTGCGTGCTTAACAATCAGGTAAACAACTGTTTGATTTGTGTTGTGTTTGAAGTAAACTTCGAACTTCTACCTTTAGTAGCATAATACTTAGCACATGTCTCATGTAAGTATATAAGATTTCACGGAACAAACTTCTGAAATCGGGTCCATCATTTTTATTTCTGAAATCGGGCCCTATGCTGACATATTGTTTGTGAATCTCAAATTATAAAATCACCATCTGAACTGATATTTCACTGTCACATGATTCGGAGAACTTGGACCGCTCGTTTCTTTTTCCCTGCGCTGTTTTATTTTCGAATTCCAACTGAAAATAGTTTGACCGTCACCACGGGGAAAGCAAAAGTTCTGAGCGATTTCCAACGTGGGATGATAGTTGTGCCCGAAGAGGTGGACTGAATATTTCTGAAACTGCTTTTCTAGACCGTTTTCTAGGCTTTTCCCAAAAAAACCATTTCAAGAATTCTCTAAGACTGGTTAAACAAACAAAAAATAACCAGCCAGAGACAAGACTGTGGCCTCAAACAATTCATTTATCCAAATAGTGAACGTAGGATGGGAATGCTTGTTGATGACTGGGAGAAGGTCTGCTGGTTGGATGAATCCCGTTTCCTCTTGCACCATGCAGATGCCCAACGCAGAATTTGGAGAGAACAGCACGAAGCGATTGACCCCTCCTTTCTTGTTTCCACTGCACAGGCTTGTGGAGGCTCTGTAATGGTCTGGGGAATGTTTTCCTGGCATAATCTTGGTCCACTAGCTGGAAGCAGCCATCTTCATTGGATTAAGCCATCAACATGACAGGGTGGGGTTGATCGGTGACGATGAGGTATGCTGTGCTGTTTAGTCTTTGTTCAGCACGTATTAACGTTCCCAACGCATGCCAGGAAAATATTCCCCAGATCATAACACTGTCTGAAGGATTGTACTCATGCCTGCGGGGTCCATGCTTTCGTGCTGTTTCCGCCAGATTCTCACGCGGCCGTCTGCATGATATAACTGGGATTTACATGATTCGTTTCTACTGCTCGATAGTCCAGTCCTGAGCAAATTGGAGTCGTTTCCACTTGTTGGCTGCAGACAGCAAAGGTGTGCGGACAAGTCTTCAGCTTCAGTATCCCATGCGATGCAAAGTGCGGCAGACAGTGCATTCAGAGACCGTTTTGGAGGACCCCTGATTAAGGTCAGCAGTGATTTGATGCACAGTTGCCATTCTGTTGACGACACTCAGTTTCCCTTTTTATATTGGTCCGGCCCGCTAGCAATATTGTGGCGATGTCCGTGCGCGCATTTGCATAAACATGTCAGGTGGTCATAATATGCTCACTCAGTGTATATGACAATAATGATATTCTTTTATTTCATTCAAACACTTATTCGAAATATAACAACAGATTCATTTGTTAAGCTGAAGGGGCCGTGAGTAATTTAATAAATTATTTCAATTCTCAAATACAGAAAATCAAATTCATTGTTAACCCTGTCAATAGCACAATAGCTTGTTGAAAATGGGGACTTTTTGCAGCATGCCCCTTAGCTGAAAAATGACGTAAGATGAGAAAAACTAAAACCGGATCGAGTAATTTTGTATTAAAATTTGTCTTTTTTCTTTAAAAAATTGCATTCTTAACCAGTTGTTAAATTGTTTTTTTAAATTATTATTTTAACCAATAAATTTTTATGTTTAAAAAATTACAAAATAATTTAAAACCATAAAACTGCATAATTATTCTCAAAAACACGTGATTTAAATTAATTAAGCTAGAGAGATCCGTGTGTAGTTATATTCCGTATGTAATAACCAATTTAATGCACAGGGTGGTTCTAATTAAAGTGACACCGTTTAGACACTTCTAGCAGCCGTTCTGGTAATGAGATTTTGACGAAGCTAGAGCTAGATGTTATACAGACCATGGGGAAGAGAAATTTGCAATAAAACAAATTAGTTCACATTTGACCGCTACCTCAAAATATAGCACATGAATAATAATGACAAAAACAACTTAGAAACGGAGCATTTCTTCATCAATGTGCATTCCATTCGTGTCAGTGACATGTTCAAAGCGCATTATTACATGTTCCACAGTAGAGCCAAGAGTTTCCTGAGGAATCGCAGTGATATGGCGTGTTATGCTTGCTTTCAAAGCGGGACAGTTATTTCGTATTCTTCCTCCATAGACATTATCTTTCAAATATCCCCACAATCAGAAGTCACAAGGGTTTAAGACCGGTGAACAAGGAGGCCATGCATTTGGAAAAGTTACCAAAATCACCCGATCATCTTCAAAATGAGCATGAAGCAGTTCCTCCTTCACTTGTGCAATGTGGGGTGGGTGTTGCACCATCTTGCATAAATACAACAGTAGTGTCTAAACATTGTATTTCTTGTATATCAAGAAAAATGACTTTCTGATGCAGAAGTTGGCAGTAACGAGCACCAGTGATTGAACATCTGTTAGTGCCTTGAGGAGTGTTCTCTTCAAAGAAAAAGGGGGCTAAGAATGATATGTGAAGTGAGTCCGCACTATATAGTCAGTTCAAAAGCTTTTCAGTCTTGAGCATTGACTGCTCCGTCTAGTATGAAATGCGCTTCCTTCATCTGACCACAAAATGTTCCATGGCCATGCATTATCGACACAAACTGGCAAGCAAAATCAGCGCTTTTTTCGGATCTTCATGAAGCAACTTTTGAACCACCTGCATCTTGTATGGATACTAGTGATGTCCGTTGGATCCGGATTTCAAATGTCTGATATCGGATCCTTTAACTGGATGCGTATTATGACTAATTAGGCGTAGCCACCGATGAGAATTAGGACTTGGAGGACTCAGGCTAGTGATGGGCGATACCAAGTTCGGCGATATTCGATACCAGTATCGAATATTAAGAGTTTATTCGAAACCAGTATTCAATACCTGTCGGATACCACGGTATTCGATACTTAATAAAATGACATAACTATCACCAAAGTTGCATTGAATATTTCACCATTGCAAGTTTATTTTTATTATGTTTACATTTCTGTTTTATTCGGGAACATACAAAATTATTAATTCAAATATCTCAAGGATCAAAGAGAACATTTTGTGAAAACTGCGACAAAAAAGTTAGCTGTTCTAGCCTTTTAGGCGCTAATCTATTTCTTTTTTGGTCATGACTCCACCAGCTTTGGAAAACAGACGCTCTGATGGGACAGACGTAGCAAGGATGCATAAAAACCTTTTGTGCAGACGATACAACTCCGGGAAGCTGGCTTTGTTATTATTCCAATATTTAAGTGGATCAGCATTCAGATCAAGATTCTCTGATGATGAGCTGAAATATTTTGCAACGGAGTGATGCCATACATCACTACCAACTGCTCCTGAATGTCGGTTTTCAGAACTTAAAGTAGCATATGATGCGAACTCCAAAAATTCAGTGTAACCTTCCACCCCCGCAACTACTTCTTGTGTGCTTGTGCACGCTAAGCGTTTCACACAATCACTAATGTATGTGTTTTACTCTGTCGGATCCGTTAATGTGGATTCCTTTAAATCGTGGATCCAGGAGAGTTGGTACAGCCCACAGTTTTTTGTGTCAAGTGCGATGTGTTTCATGACGTTTGTCTTCAATTCAGCTTTTACACTTTGCTTAAAATACGTTACTACAGCTTCAATGTAAGAACGTAAAGTAGTGGTATCTTTTATAGCATCAGTTGCAGCCAAATGCATCATATGGGCCATTCATGGGAGATGTTTTTGCATGCCAAAACCAAGTTCAATTTCTTTCTTTATATTCGCCCCACTATCAGATACACAGGCAACTATCGTAACTTTTGCAATGTCCCATTCTTTTAACACTTCATCAAATTCTTTAACTAGATTTCTTGCTGTATGGCTAATGTTGAGAGGTCTTACACTAAAGTTAATTGACTTAATACTGACGTCATCAATGTAGGGTAAGGTTACACCAAGATATGACTGTGCGTTGTTTGTGTCCGTCCAAATATCCATGGTCATGGTCATAACATCTACACCAGAAAGCTGATGTTTCACTTGCTTCTGTGTCCTGCCCCGTTCGTGCCTAGTGATGTAGTAGCCGCCTAATATTCTGCAAAGTTTGCAATCGACAATCGAACAGTGCAGGTAAAACGGAACGAGTGGTCCGAAAGCAACGCTTTCACTGCCAAACTCGTCCAGAAAGTAACCACGGGAAGTACACTGAACTAGGCGAGAAGCCAGATGAAATCTAGTCAAGTCATCCAGAGGATAAGATGGAGTCCTTTCCAAAGTTTGCATTCGACAATCGACAATCGAACAGTGCAGGTAAAAGGAAGCGAGTGGTTTGAAAGCAACGCTTTCACTGCCATACTCGTCCAGAAAGTAACCACGGGAAGTACACTGAACTAGGCAAGAAGCCAGATGAAACCTAGTTAAGTCATCCAGAGGATAAGATGGAGTCCTTTCCTATCAGGACGATAGTGTTGATTGTTGATTGACGAGGGACAAGGGACACGAGGAGCTAGGAGATCCAATGTTCGGGAAATATCGCCTTTTGGATGTCGTCGAAATTGATGTCCAGGAGGTGACGTGGCCTGCGATGTCTAAGAAGGCTTCTGAAGGTAAGCGGGTGCTCAAGAATACCTGCAACCAGAGGATTGGGATAGTCCTTCATCTTCGGAAGCAGTTTTTTCATCAATTCCTGGACGTGATTTCCAATGGGAGGTATCTCAAAATCGTCGGCAATAGAAGTATTTGTTGCAACTCTCCTGTCAAGTTGAGCAATGGTCCTCAAGTTAACGTTTTGGAAAGTTTGGAGGTCCTTCCATCTGGACTTACATATTGTGGCCCAGGCAGGCATACCATATAACAGAATGGTCCGGATTACCATTTTATACAGCAAAAGTTTGCTATCTATTCCAAGAACGCTGTTTCGCCCCAGGAGGGCGACCAGGCTGAACTTTGCCTTCATAGCCTTATTGATAGCATAGGAGACGTGGTCACCCCAATTTAGCTTAGCATCTATCACCACTCCGAGGTATTTGTAATTCTTCACCCATTCGAGCTCTCTACCCGAAAGAAGGAGAGGCTTCGGGGGTTTCCGAAGTTTCTTGGTAATAAACATACCTTTGCACTTGTCGACGTTCAGTTTGAGTCTCCACTTAGCAAACCATTTCTCGCACTTATGTAAGGCATTCTGCAATCGAGATATGACATGAGCGGGAACGCGAGCAGTGGTCATGATGGACGCGTCGTCAGCGAACAGATACAGCTTGCATTTTGTAAATGTTGGGAAGTCATGGATGAAAAAGTTGAAGAGTGCAGGGCCAAAAACAGAACCCTGGGGAACACCAGCTTTGACGTCACACGGGTTTGACAAGGAGCAGCCAACCTTTATTCGAAATATCCTGTTCGATAGAAAGGATCTAATCAAGGCAATAAGATCGTCCGGAAATCCACAAGTAATCATTTTGTGTATTAGGCCTTCGTGCCAAACCTGATCAAAAGCTTTTCGGACATCCAAAAACACAAGACCACCATATTTAGCGCAGTTAAGAGGAGTGTTTAAATCCGCAACAAGCCTCCAGATCTGGAGTTGGCAGGAGTGACCTGGTCGAAAGCCGAATTGCTCTTCACGAACAAGATTGTTAGCCACACAGAAGTCGTTAAATCTCTTAAGAATGATGCGTTCAAACACTTTTGATAGCATAGGTAACAAGCTTATAGGCCTATAGCTGACAGGGAGAGCAGGGTTTAGACCAGGCTTCGGCATGGTAACGATTACAGACCCTTTCCACTTGACAGGAAAGTAACCATGTCTCCAGCAGTCATTCATGGCCCTGGTAATAGTCGCAACAACATTAGGAGGTAAGTTATTGAGAGTGCTATAAGTGATGGAATCGATACCTGCTGCTTTCCTGCTTTTAAGATGCTTGATGACATCGGAGATTTCCTGAACACCAATACTGTCCTCACAGGTAGAAATACGATGAGTGAGCTCGTATGCGATACATCCATCGTTTACAAGACGAATATTTGGGAAATTATCCGGGTTGTTCTCACCAGGAGTGGTAAATTGTTAAATCAGGGATTCGGCGATCAGTTGAGCTTTATCTTGGTCGCCCGTGACAGCATTGCCATTTGCGGTAAGCAGCGGTGGTAAGTTGATGGGTCTGTTTCCTTTTAGAGCCCTTACAGTACCCCAGAGTGAGTTGTCCTGGACTGACAGGGACTTAAGCTTTTCGCTCCATCTTTGATTACGTAATGATTTAACCTCTTCCTGGACCTTGCGAGCTAGCCTGTTGTATTTTGTCTTGAAGAAGGGAAGTCGTTTACGCTGCCATAACCTTCTATAGGAATTTCTTTCAAGTATGAGACGCCTGATGTAAGTAGGGAGGTCGAGATGTTCAGGACGCTTTCGATCAGTATGAAAGTGCTGGAAGCTGTAGCATCATTGATAACACGAGTAATAGAACTGATATTTGCATTAATGTCCTCGTTGTCAATAACCTCCTTATATGGAATGCTGTTTTCTCTAAGGATATCCCTGAAGAGTTTCCAGTCTTGTTTGGAGCGAAGCCCAATCTTAACATCGATGTTCAAGCCCTCAAAGATAAGCATCACTGGATGGTGGTCAGAGGATAAGTCGTCGACTGTGAAAATATTATAGGGCTTTAAGAATTCTTTAAGAACTACAACGTCCAGCACGGGGTCGTAGTAATACGTGTCATCAAGGGGTCCAGCAACAAAGGTGTCAATCTCGTTTAGAGTATATCTACAGAGGATATTGCCATTTTGGTTGGAGCATTTGGAATTCCATGCAGGGTGCTTAGCGTTAAAGTCTCCCGCCATACCTACTGGAACGGGCCCAGACAGCAGCTCATCAAGCTCGCACGGTCCAAGCTTATGCCTAGGATAATTATACAGAGAGGTGAATTTAATTTCACCTGCGTCGGCGTATCATGTTGGTGACTCATGATGATGTAACTGGTTCTTATCTTGCTGCAATAATCAAAATGTTATTGTTTTTTTTTTCAAGTTTGCATCTTCATTGGCTGATTTTGGTATCGAAAACGAAAATTCCGACAGTATCGAATATTATAAATATTCGATACTGTGGGATTAGCAACTGACAAACATTCGATACCCAATACTCGATACCAAAGTATCGCCCATCACTAACTCAGGCTATCACAATCGCAATAGTCGAGTCCATATAGATTGAGGGATATGGTACAATTATAACTAAAACGAAAACTAAAGATTTGTTAATGTAAAGCTGGTTGTATTTTATGATGATTTTGATTGATGATTTCAGTCACAAGAAATTAGGGGGTTTAGGGTCTTTTGACTTTGAGACACGTTATAAGGTGGTGTATATATAAAAAAAATTTGCATATACACAATTTCGGACCTCGGGTCATTTGCAATTCGTTTCTGTCCACACCCAACTCACCAGTCTCTTCAAATTTCTTAATCATCTTTTTGAAACCATTAATAGACATAGGCCCATTTCGCAAGTCGATATTCTCTTAGTGCAGCAGCAGAAGCAACTTCACCATTAAAGCTCATCCTTTTTAGCTAAAGCCATCGTCAAGAACCACTTTACATTTAATTTCACTCTTATTTTACATTTCATTTGCAGTAAAAATTCTCAGATAGTTTCATACATGAGCAGCGCCATATTTTGACGTGGCTGTCAAAATATGAACTAATTTTTTATTGCAAAATTCTCTTCCCCATGGTCTGTATAACATATATCTTAAGTTTCGTCAAAGTCTGATTACCAGAACGGCCGCTAGAAGGGTCTAAATGGTGTCACTTTAATTATAACAATGAGCCTAACAGCACTGAATTTTAAAACGAAATGAGCACGTGCATCGACAAAGCTTCATAACCGGCACGTGCTCCAAGCTGCCATCTACAATGCTTAGGTGATAAACAAAAAGTAGCAGTGTATTCACTTATGACCCGTCGGTACGAATCGATTGATATATTACATGCTTGAAGGGGTCCACGAGAGCTCAACAAAAGTTAATATATCGGAGGTAAGTTCTTCTATTTTCACGTTATCGTGCAAACGAAGGCTGGCCGGACACACAGGGTACCGATTAAGCTTGTATTAAGCTTCAGCTAAAACTCTTAATAAGGGGTCATATAGCTTGTTGAAGGTCATTTTCGGAGACGTAGCATTTCGAAAATCGAAAAGAATGTCATATTCGTCTTGTGCTCGTCATTCCCGTGCGAATGACATATTACATGCCTTATATTGCCAATAGTCAATAGTCACGTGAGTATTAGACCGATTTCAATGACAAGCTAATCAGATGAGGTCAGGAAGGGTCTCTATCGAAGAGTGAAAACAGAATTAGAAAAAGTTAAACCATTCCCGAGTAATCGTCGGACATACATACGTGTACCACAGCAGAGAGAAACATGAGCACTATATCTAGCCCTACAACGACTCCATTGTTAAAGCGGTGTGTATGTGTATTAATGCGCTCTCAGCTAAAGAACAATACCCATGAATCCACTTCACTTGAAAGCACGGTCTATAGAGAGTTTTCATGTGACGTCGCAACAATAAGGCGGCCATACTGGTGCACCAGCGCGCGCGCAAATCCTACGTTAGTCCAAAAAGCAGCGGTGGTGTACCAATATGGCGAGCAGCTGACCTTTGTTGACGTCAATGAAAAACCTTTATAGATTTTCATGGTCATCGAGCTCCATTGTTAAAATGAAGCTAAAGTTTCTAGCTCCCGGTAGGGTGGAACTCTATTGTAAAGTGGCGCTGCACGTACAATCGGCCCAACTGCTCCTGCAGCGCCGCCCTATCAGCAGATAGAAACTTTACTTTGATTTTCAGATTCAATGAGAAACTCTATCACAGATCGCGGTCGGCCTTAGTGCGATGTATGCGGCACCTGGCGCGATCTGTTTTCCTTAGCTTCTCGAAACAATGTAAAATGGCCTTGAATATCTATAGACCGTACTGGAAAGAAATGTTATCGCTTCCAAAGAATGCTTACGCGCAAAAAGAAGTGCATCGTACAATCAAGTGTACGTCGTCCCTTGTAAGTGTTCAGCAACAATACCTGGAAGTGTAGTGCTCGTCCCTCATCTCAGCACTACTTTTAAGCCTATTAAATACCTGGAAGCCACCTGAAATTGATGTAACCCAATTTTGTAAATTGCTTTTGCTTATCTAAAATTGATGTTGCTGAGTTGTCTTCTTCTTCTCAATCTCAGGACGACTGTTTTGGTGTAAAGCTTTAAGAGCAAACTGTAAGACAGAAGTTGGAGAAGAAAACTGCAAACGCAGGTAGGGACATGATAATCTCAAGGCTGACAAGTTTTATAATGACAAAGAGTACAAGTTCTAATCATCGGCCTCGGTGGCTCAGCGGTTGCGTGATCGCCTCTGATGCCCGAGCACGCGGGTTCGATCCCGGCCGAGGACGACGAAGATTTTTCAGGGGTAAATCTTGAGAACTCGCACTTCCTTCGGAAGGGAAGTAAAGCCGTTGGTCTCGTGTAGTGGTTTGCCGGCTGCACGTAAAAGGATCCTTGCGAGGCAAAATTTGCGGTTTCTATAACGCCGTCCTGAAATGGCCATAGCAGTTGAAAAGGACGTTAATAGCAAACTAACCAACCAAACCAACAAATTCTGATCACTGACACCTCCTCTACTTGTTACAGGTGAGTGATTTTCAAAGTTAACATGCAGAAAAAGGAATTGGTTTTGAAGGTGAGTCACCAAGGATGTTGCGGAGCCAATGCATCGAACCGGTTGCACGCATGGCGCTGCAGTTCAAAGCCAACACGGTATGTTTTCCAGGGTGTTGTTGGTTAAGCCCATAGAACGCTTTGAATTCCACATCCTTGATTCTAACTTGGACGATCTGCCTCGAGCATTAGACATGTTCAAGCTAGTCAACACACAGCTGAGTGTTGAAATTAACAGCCAACCCATACACAAGCACAACAGCTGCACCAATTTATAGGTCACTGATAATGGAAATGCCTTTCGAGACACTCTTGGAGATCAAGACAGTGCTATTCGACGATGCATTTTTGGAAACGATTGCAAACTGTTGTCCTCATTTGACGTTTCTATCAGTGTGCCTATTAAGGTGCTCAAATGCAGGTCTCAAGAGTTTATGCAGGAATGCCGACGGCACCATTAACAGATGCCAGAAACTGCACTCAGTAAAAATAAGAGTGTTTGGTTCGGAACTTACGGACGGTATCGCCGCCCTCTTGATCGGCCTGCCCGAGTTGGCTGACTTCAAGGCCAAAACGTTTCCTTGGACAAAGGCCGATGCGTTTCCACGACTTCTACGCAGCAGCAAACAACGACAACCGACTCAGTTGAAGATTAGAGCAATCAAATACTGTCACTACTTTTTGGTAAAGTGCCCTCTTGTCGATCTGGTTCAGATGTGTCCACATTTGGAGATCTTAACGCTACGTTTAGAACATTACGAGTCAGCCGTCGAAAGCCTTAGAAGCGCTCCATTCATGGCCAA
>JAHWFO010078821.1:0-11710 GCA_023313115.1 Rhysida immarginata | reverse complement strand
GCATGAGATTCAAGTTGTTTCTATTCTTGCAAAATCATTTTTTAAAACAAGATTGTTTACCTATGGGAAAAAGTATTCCACACAGGCAAATGGAAATAGAACAAGCATTTGCCAAAATTTACAAAATAATGCTCTTTAATCATGTATAATAAAATGAGATGGAAAAATTTGATGTAGTGTTCTTTTACAGTTTTTGCAAATTGGTTTCATACAATTTTAAATGAATTTCATAGATTTTTAAATAGATTTAATACGAATTTAAATGAATTTAATATGCTTTCAAATGAATTTAATGCTCTTTCAAAAATAGTTAATGCATGTTTAAAAGAATTTAATACAATTTTAAATACATATAATGTGTTTTAATTTATTGTAAATGGAATTTCATTACTAAACTAAGTAATAAACCATTTTTATTGAAACCTTGTTTTATTAAATTTACATTAAATTTTTTTTTATTATTTTAATTCAATTATAAAAAACAAAATTGTAGCATAAACAAAAAATAACACAAACATAAAAGGAGTTAACAGTTAACCATTGTGTAATTTAACTTTAAAAAATACAGTAATACTACAGTTTTTACAAATTCGTTTTATACAATTTTACATGAATTTCAAACATTTTAAAATAGATTTAATACACTTTTAATTGAATTTAATACGAATTTAAATGAATTTACCAGTGAAATACCCTCTCAGTACAGAAATACGGAAAACAAAAATTTCTAGTATTATGGTGTCTACTTTAGTTTAATTACACAGTGGTTAATTATTTGTGTTATTTGTTATGTTACAGTGTTGTATTCTGTAATTGAACTAAGATTGAAAAAAAGAATTTACCGTGAAATATACTAAATGAAGGGTTCAACAAAAAAAATTTTTATACACTCAATTTAGTAAATAAACTCCATTTATACTGAACTAAAACACGCATTATATTTATTTATAAATCGTATTAACTTCATTTAAAAATGTATTAAATCTATTTGAAAGCATATTAAATTCATTTAAAATTTTATTAAATCTATTTAGAAATGTATGAAATTCATGTAAAACTGTATGAAACCAATTTGTAAAATCTGTAAAAAATTTACTTTTAGAGTATTTAAATTTTAATAATGATTGTAGCAGCAAAGGGGAATACCCCTCCAGATACTCCAGAGGGGAGAGCCCCATGTTGCCCCCCAACAGGCTAAATGTCCAAAATGGGGTTGATGAAAAACACATAAAAAAGAAAAAAGAAGAAAAAAAACAAAAAACAAAAACGACAACTAAAAATTAACTACTATAAGAAACAAAACTAACAGATAAAAAAAAGAAAAAAAGAAAGAAAAAGCTAAGAAAATAATGTTAAGTTCAGACCCTCAGCACAGGAAAGGTCTATGTCATTAAAATGTTCCACGTAATTTTTAACTAATTTAGAAATGGGATTAACCCGAGAAGGACAGGATTTCCAAGTAAAAGTGGGAATTAAAGTAAACCCCCTATGGGTCCTACGTAACGTGGTAAAAATAAACTCAGGATATAAAGAAGAAACGCAAATTTTATGAAAAAAAAACACTAACCAAAAGATTAAATAAAACAATATAAATAACGCAATAAACGCTAAAAACTGACATTTGGTCAGGACCAATGTTATGTATAAATTTTCTTTTAAATGGGTCAAGACTAGCACACTTGCATTGGATTTTGTTGAGGATTTGAAAATTACCCCAAAACCAAACCCAAACGCAATAAATGATCTTGGGGACAACAAAGGCCTTAAATAAAATATCGAGTGTTCTTGCGCCCATAAAAAAGACAGATGCTCTTTTAATCAGTCCCAGGCGGCGAGATATATCTAAATACAAGGAGTTCATATGCTCATTAAAAGAGAGATTGTACGACAGTATGACTCCAAGGTCCTTAACCGACTTGGCTCTTAAGAGAGCCTTGTTCTGAAGGTGATAGCCATAATTAAAAGGGGCCGTAGATCTATTAAACGAGATGACAATTGACTTGTCAGGATTCAGTAAAAGTCCATTAGAACAAGGCCACTGATACACAGATGAGAGGGCAGATTGAAGCCTAAGGCAATCTCCCCACCCATTAATATCGAGAAACAATTTAACATCGTCAGCGTACAGAAGAATTCGAACATTGTGATCCTTAAGAGCAGAAGGCAGATCCGCGACAAAGATGTTAAACAGCAGTGGTCCAAGGGGTGAGCTTTGAGGCACACCGCTTTTGATGGAGAAAGACATATCAACATGGAACGGAACCAGTCAAAGGACGTATCCGATAAATCTGCAAATTTTAATTTCTCGAGCAGCAGTGAGACGTTGACCTTGTCAAACGCTTTAGAAAAATCTAAAAACAAAGCATACACTTGGAACCGCTCGTCTAGCTTGCGAGTCAAAAAATGTGTAAAAGTAGCTAAGTTGGATTGAGTACTTCTGTTGGATCTGAAGCCATGCTGTTCATCAGGTAAAAAAGGTTCAACATAGCCTGAGAGTCAATCAAAAACTAGAGACTCAAGAAGTTTAGCAGGAAATGAAATGATAGTAATTGGTCTAAAAGAAGCCTGACCAGACGAGCTGTGCTTTTTGGGAATAGGCAAAATGAAAACCTTGGACCAACTAGAGGGATAACGACCAGAGCTCAAAGAAATAGAAAACAGATGCTTAAACGGAGTGATCAAGCCAGGGAGGCAACCTTTGAAAATGCAGTCCGGTATGTTAGGGACAATACAAAACTTGGACGCAGACAGTCTTTTGGCACGGTCCAGAATTTGTTGTTCTGACGGAGCCTGGAGAGAGAACTTCGAGTTGACCCGATGCCAGCATGCTTGCAGATTGGGGACATCGACAGGAAGAACGGAATCATTATGCATGGAGTCAGCGAAAAAAGCAGCGATTTTAACAGGATCTTCTTCATCAGTCAAAGGAGTATTGCGTCTACTCAAACTGAGCAACTTCCTTGAAATAGCCCAAAACGCTTTGGGATTAAAACGGATATGTGATTCCAATGACATAAAATACGTTTTAGTAATTAAACTTCTTTTACACCCGTTATATTTATTTAAAATCGGATTAAATTCATTAAAAATTGTATTAAATTCATTTAAAAATGTGTTAAATCTATTTGAAAGAGTATTAAATTCATTTGAAAGTGTATTAAATCCATTTAAAACCGTATTAAATCTATTTAAAATCGGATTAAATTCATTAAAAATTGTATTAAATTCATTTAAAAATGTGTTAAATCTATTTAAAAATGTATGAAATTCATTTGTAAAATCTGTAGTAAACAAATGACATAAAACTTTTTGTCATTGTATTTATACAGAAATCTACATATAATGAATAATCTTAAAATAATTATCTTGTACGTGTAATAACTAATTATAAATTTTATAAGCATTTATAAGTCTTTACAATTTTGAGTTAACTTAAAACTCACAGTAAATTCACGCTCAACAGTAGAAATCTGAGCAATGTTTTGCCCTCTTACCCAGGAAAAGTAAGCGATTATTCATGGCTTCACTCCTCTACCTCAGAGTGAGGCATCCAGTTAGTATATATAGAGCGATGGAAAAATTATTCGAATAAATGAATACTCGGTTTTTTTAATCTGTCGATACTTTTTATTCAATAATTTTAAAGTAAATATCGAATAAATAATGATTAATCAAATAAAAATACAAATTCGGCAATAGTTTTTTATTTTATTGAACAAAATCATCAAAAACACGAATGTTAAAGACTAGCAGTTAAAACTCAACGCATCCCATCACTTCAGCGCATGCGCATTTACGGTGTTGCTAAAAGGTGATTATTCTGTGGTGATTTTAGCAGCGGGAAAGCAATCCCTTCTCACTTAAAATATTTTCTCTTTCTTAGATTAATTTGCCTTATATGCGGTATCGTTTTTTTTGTTTTGTTTTGTTTTCTTTTGTTATAGATTTTCTACTCCATTTAAAAAAAATCAATCACTTAAAAAGATGTAATAAAATCAATAACATATTATTCAGGAATAAATTAAATAAAATAAATAACAACAACTTAAAAATTTAAAGAAATCATGTCCATTTCAAATTCCTTTTGAAAATATAATAAATTAACTTTGATGTTAGAATATCACAAAGTTTTTGATAAGTTCTGCTTTTTTTGTATAACTAAATAATTGTCGATTGTTTAAATAAGTTATATTTTATTAATTGAACAACTTCATTTTATTTTATTTTATTTTTAATTTTGTATATTTATTTATGCATTAATTCGGTATTCCAATAAAAAGCCAAAAATGGCTTCTGGAAATGCCAATTATTTTGTACGTTTCATCAATAAAAATAAATAATTAAATAAATATAAAGAGTTGTAAAGGTTTTTAGTACATTATAACAGTATATAGAATACTCTTAAGGTCACATAAGCGATCTACTGATTTTAAATCGTTGATAAGAAGGCATTCAGTTAATATTTCACTGATTTTTTTTTGATTTTCAAATAACAATATCCAAATTTTTGCAACACAGTTTTTTCCTAAATTTTGAGTGAATTTTTAATTAAAAGGATGTGAATTCATCGATAAATTCATCAATAAACATAAATCAAGTAATATATTGTCACTGGTACCAACCTACTTAAATTGGTATCATGTTTTTTAATATCCATATATATTATTGGCTAATGTCATCGCTATGTTGCCGAGGTTACGTATACAATGTTTGATGACATTTATTATTATTTATTATTAACTAGCTGATATGCCCGTTTGTTTGATAAAATTTTGCATATCTGAATTTGAATATATAATTTTATCTGAATTTGAATATAATTAAGAACACATGAAAAATCCTTAATAGAGTAAATATTCACTTTGGAAAAACGAAAAGAATTCTTTCAAATTCTCGCATTGGAATTTTGTGTCCAGTTAGGTTTGCCCAGGAAAATTCGATATTCCATCCTTAACATTTTACAATATCAAAGAAAGGCTATGAGTACTGAATTAGTTCTGTCTGTATTACAAAATACTTCAGAGATAGATTGAGAGAGTTGAGGAACTCTGTTTACTGCCTCATCAACACATAACCGTTTCAATAGAGTTATAGTCAAGTCACAGACCTTGTAATCATGTCCTGAATGTGGTTGTTTATATAGACAGTATCAGTTTTAGCAGAAAGGATTGTCCTCTCACAGAATCAGTAGAGATCTTCATAATTTCCTAATATGTTTAGATAAACATTATCTTTAACTTCTCTAAAGGAAGTTACTACATTACAAAAACCATATGTAAAATAAATTTTCTCCAGTTATTAGCTCATTAGAGAAAGTACCTTCACCTTTTCAGCAAAACCTTGAGCAGCTGCATGCCCTAGAAGTTGAATTCTCTTATTTGTTTTAGTATAATTTCTTACATCTCCACAAAAATTTTAATAAAAAAAATAATACTGATGTTTATATACCGGGTGGGCAAGAAATAATGTGAGGTGTTCAGAGCTCGTTAGCGAGAATTCTATTAGGCCAAATGCAGTACATTTTGGTGTATATACTTAGTGGAACATGCAGTTTCGATTTCTGCAAAAAAAGATAGTACCAAAAGTCGCCATAGGGGGGGCTTATTTCAAGAAAACAATGAATACCTAATTGTCAAATGAACAAATACCGTACAAACCAACTTTAGTAACAACAATAAACAATGTTTTATTTTTAATTACAAATGTGTTTCAATATGATCATCAGTGTGCTGTTCCAATAGCTGCATGCGGTACACGACATTTTCTACGGCAGCTTGCAGCATATCTGCATTAATTAGTCTGATATGTAACGTTATTTGATCCTTTAAGGTTGAGAGGTCAGGAACATTGCTTGATACACAAGGCTTTTCATATATCCCCATAACCAAAAATCACAAGGGTTGAGATCATGTGACCTGGGTGGCCATACAATGGGAAATGCATGACTAATTATTCTGTTGTCTGAAAAACGTTCTCGCAAGATCTGCTGCACCTGACGTCCGATGTGCGGTGGCACACCATCCTGCATAAAAATGGTAGAATCCAGACAACCCTTTTCCTGCAATCGTGGTATCACAAAATTCTCAAGCATATCGGCATACCTAGCAGAATTGACGGAACAAGTCACCGGTCCACGGGGACGGATTTCTTCAAAAAAGTACAGGTCGATGATGAAAGAAGCAGTAAAGCCGCACCATACTGTTAGTTTCGTTGAATGCATAGGAGTTGGCAGTGGATTTGATGCAGCCCAAATACAGCAGTTGTGGGTATTGATATCACCATTCAAATAAAAATGTGCCTCATCATTGCAGAAATCGAAACTGCATGTTCCACTAAGTATATACACCAAAATGTACTGCATTTGGCTTTTAATAGAATTCACGCTAGCGAGCTCTGAACACCTCACGTTATTTCTTGCCCACCCGGTATTTATTTATTATTACTTTTTATAACTATCCCCCTTAGAACGTGAATCATTAAGGCAAGCATCGTAGCCCTGGCACTGAACAATGGGAGTTTCGTCTAGAGTAGTGGGTAAAGAGCTTCTACGTCGACGGCAAGGGAAATTCCAAGGAAAGATGTGTGTAAAGGATATTCCCCGGTGGTGAAGATGGATATCAGGTTATCCAACAAAAGGATAAATAAAGTCCCGGGCAATGCGGGGTTATCAGCTAGTGATAAATATCCTGTAATGTTAAAAATAATAGTACAAACAGTACATTATGCAAGTATAAGAAAATAAAATATACAGGGTGAATCTGAAACCCTGTCACAAACTTTTAGAGGAGATAGTATGGATGATTCTAAGCAAAAAAAGTTCAGATGAACATGGCTTCGAATTTGAATGATAAGCGAGATAAGAACAGAAATAAAAATGCTGCCACTAAGATCAACAAATTAATAACTCACGTTCTATAACACATAGCATAATGAAGTTTGGGGAAATAATAGGGTACATAAAACTGTGTATACTGTTAAAATTTGATTGGATTCAAACAAGTAGTTTCGGAGTTACGTAGTCTAATCTTACAGATTTATGAAATCTCTCCTAAGTCTTTAGAAATCTCACGAACCTCAAAATCTTAGAATCACATGAAAAATCTGGGGATTTTTAAATCTCGTACATCATTTCTTTGAATGTCAGACCCCTTGGACATGGTGGTGTTATCTAGGTGCAATTTAGCATTGCGACCTAGGAAACATTTGTTTTAGCCTTGTTTTGCATTCCTTCCACACTCCTTTCTGTTTCAGTCAACGTTGATCATGACGTCAGCCTAACGTTAACCAATTGCAAACGAGCAGGAAAAAAAATATGCTTATGGTCATAGAGATAGTAGAGGCAGAAAGCATGAGGGGGGGGGGTTCTCGAAATTTTGGCGTCGACTACAAAGGTCATTTTGCGCTTTTTACACATGTTTTAACAGTATGCAGCCCGGGACAAACACAAACATCCATGCTCACGGCGGGATTCGAAGCTGCGGCCAGGCGGACTCGAGAACTAGAAAGCCTACGCCCTAGCCCTCTCGGACACCTGGCTGGCCAGAAAGCACGAGCCTTTAAGCATGTCGTCCCCACTCAAACAGAGGGAGATCCATCATTATCATGGCGAAAACCTCTCATATGCATTGACATAGCATTGAAAATTTTGTCATAATTTTTAGTATAATGTCATCATATTTAAAAATGTGTAATTGAAATTATTTTCAAATAGAAATTTCTCCTGGATTTTTTCAATACCTACAAACAATTAAATATATTAATTTCTATTTTTATAAATTTAGTGTATTAAAATTTTTAAATTTGCTTACTGCTTTAGAAATACTATGGTAATTTTAAATTTATGCTTTTAATTTTAATTTGAAAATTAATCACAAAGATCATAATTTAATTTGAAAAAATTCAAAAAAAGAAATATAATGGCTACAAAAATTATTGACCAACTAACAACAACTTCTTGTCCACAAAAGAATTTTATTAATCATATACGTATTTCGAACTCATTGAGTTCATTATTCAATGCCGATACAGAGTTTGGTCGACAATCGAACAGTGTAGTGTATCGGTATTCGTGTGGAACTTGAAGCATAGCTTCCATAATCTCACCCTTCATAATCATATTCCAAGGGAAATACACTGAACTAGAAAAGAAGCCTGATGTACCCACAATGGTCATCCAAAGTATGAAAGAAAATTGCCTCCTCTTGGTGGAGGAAAATTTGATTGACGACTGTCTAGACTAGAAGCAGACCACTAGTATTAGATAAAACACGACCTATGAAGTCCAGTAATCTGGAAATATGGCATTATCAATGTCTCCAAAATTAATATCAAGTATATGCCTTGGATCACGATATCTCTTTCTATGTATAGGATGATTTAAAATGCCCGAGACTAGCTCGTTGCTATGATTTTCTATATTGGGCAGCATGGATTCCATGAGCCCTTGAACGTATTTGCCAATATGAGTCATGTTGAAGTCATTATAAATGGAGGAATTGCGAACAATTCTCCGATGTTTTTGCACAATAGTCCTAAGGGTAACGTTTTGGAACGTTTGCAGTTCTTTCCACCTAGTCTTACACATTGTGGCCCAGACGGGCATACCATACGTCAAGATGGTCCGAACAATGACCTTATAAAGTAGGAGTTTATTATCAATGTATAGAGCACTATTCCGGCCCAGCAGAGCAATCAAGCTAAACTTTCTAAATTAAGTTGCGTGGGGAGTCCAGGTAAGTTTAGAGTCAATAACAACACCAAGATATTTATAAGTTTCAACCCAGTCCAGTTTTTTGCCACATAGTGTTAGAGAATCTAATGATCTCTTTCTCTTCTTGGAGACAAACATCGCCTTGCATTTGTCTACATTCAATTTTAGCCTCCACTTGCTAAACCAGCTTTCACACTCCTTTAGAGCCTTCTGTAGCCGCGAGACTACTACGGCTGGTTGATGAGCACAGGTCAGTAGAGCAGCGTCATCTGCGTAAAAAAAGAGCTTACAATTGGAAGGACTTGGAAAGTCTCGCATAAAATAATTGAATAATACTGGCCCCAGGACTGAACCCTGTGGGACACCAGCTTTTACTTCATACATAGGAGATAGACTATCTCCAACTCTGGCCTGAAAGAACCGGTTGGAGAGAAACGAGTGTATCAGAGTAATTATGTCTTGAGGAAATCCATCCATAATCATTTTAAAAATAAGACCCTCGTGCCAGACTTGGTCGAAGGCTTTGTGTACATCGAGGAAAACGATCCCACAATACCTAGAGAGATTAAGGGGCTCATTGATATCCGCTGCGAGCCTCCATGTTTGGAGTTGGCAGGAATGGTTTGAGCGAAAGCCAAATTGTTCATCGCGGATGAGATCGTTGGCAACACAGTACTCAATGAATCTCTTGAGAATTGTTTTTTCCAGGATTTTGGAGATTGATGGTAACAAGCTGATGGGCCTGTAGCTAACAGGATTTGCAGGATTTTGTCCTGCCTTAGGAATGCTTAAGACAACTGATTGCTTCCAAGCATCCGGGAAGTAAGTGTTCTTCCAGCAGTCGTTAATCACTTTTGCAATATCTTGAATAGTATTTTGAGGTAAATTTTTTAAAGCACTGTTCTTAATAGAGTCTTTACCTGGAGCTTTTCTCGTTTTTAAATTTTTAATGATGCTTTGGATTTCATTTATATCAATGCCATGTTTTGGGAATTCATTGCCGTGAATATTATAGAAGCCAGTTATGCAGGATTTTACTTTCTCAGACATATCAAGTCCTATTTGCCGACCATCAGTAGGCGTGACAAACTGTTCTGAAAGTGAATTTGCAATAAGCTGCGCTTTATCGTCATCATTCGTGATGAATTTGCCATTTTGGGCTAACAGTGGTGGGATCTTAATGGCTTTCTTGTTTTGCAAGGCTCGAACGATGCACCAAATAGAGTTATCGTGGGTCGACAGACTCTTAACTTTATCGTTCCACCTGTCGTTACAAAGTGCTTTTACCTCCTCGTGAACTCTTCTAGTGAGTCTATTATATATGGTCTTAAGCCATGAATCACGAGTTCGGTACAACTGTCTTCTAACCTTATTCCTTTGTTCAATTAATTGTTTGATTTCTGGGGTGAGATCCAGGTGATTAACTCGCTTCAACTCTAACGGTGAAGCACTAGAGTCAATAGCTGCATTTATACGTTTAGTAAGCCTTTTCACATTGGTATCTATGTCGCTCGTACTATGTACGTTATTTAGTGGGTCGTCATCGTTTTTGAGAATTTCTCTAAAAAACTTCCAGTCTTGTTTGAGGTCAATGTTTACGTTGTCAAAATTTAGTGCAACAGGTTTATGGTCTGAGGATAGATCATTGACCGTATAGATATTGAATGATTTGTAGAAGCCCTTCAACAACACAATATCAAGTACATCGCTTGAAGGAGAATGATCACAGTAATATGTATCATCCACAGGGCCTACTGCAATAATATCAGATTGCCTTTGCACGTAGCCATACAAAAGGACACCGTTTTGTTTATGGCATCATGAATTCCAGTGCGAGTGTTTAGCATTCAGGTCTCCCGCCATAATAACGGGAATATTCCCGGAAAACAGCTCGTCAAGCTCATTGGCATCGAATTTATGATAGGGCGCATTATATAGAGCCACTAGTTTCACCTCTCCCAGTGTGGCATCAGTAATGATAGCAGAGGCAGCTTCTATTCCCATATAGTCTTGGGTTGGTTCCTCCCGATGATGAATGCCTTTCTTAATAATAATTGCTGACCCACCTGACGGGGACTTTACCGTAATGGGAAGAATTCTGTCTTTACGATAGACACAGTAACCAGGTAGCCTGAAGTCGCGGTCTGGCCTTAAGTGTGTCTCACATAGAAATGCTATGTCTATATCCCATTGGGTTAGGAAGTTGTAAAACTCAATACACCTCCGGGGGACCCCCTGGCGTTCCATATTACGCAACGAAGTTTACCTCGATTTGTAATAGAATAGCATCGATCAGCCATACTGTCAGTGTTTATTCGTAAGTATTCCACTCATCAGTGGCATTTTCTTGCCTAGTTCGTTTAACAAATTGCATACACTGCCAATTTGTTTATACATTTCTTGAAAATCATTCACATTAATGCTCTTATCTTGTTTGGAGACCATTGAGGCATAGGAAATCTCCGGGGACACTTTAGCACTTTGCACTCTCCTGACTTGCGGATATTTAGGACATTTTGTGTAACTGGAGGTGTGTTGTCCATTACATCGAATACATTTTGGGGGATCTTGTCCCTTTACATTTGGGCAGTCTTTTGACTGATGATCATTAGCACATTTGTTACAGCGAGGGGCTTCAGTACACCCTAGAGATATATGGCCAAATCGCAAACAATTATAACATTGTAGAGGTTTGTTATTACCTCGAAACATTTCTACACTGACAGCTAAGGGCTCTATGCGGGTCACACTTTTAAGTGTCTTATTGTGTTCAGTGTTTGATAACAGAACCAGAATCATGGGCATATCTATTGATCCTTTGGCTTTTTTAAGCCTAATCACTTTCTCAGGAAAGTAGTTAGCCTTTTTCAGGTCTTCCTTAAAATCGTTAAGGTCATAGGTCACGTCTACATTTCGTATAACGTATTTGAGGACTTTTTCCGATTTAAGTTGATGATGCTGAATCTTTAGCACGTTATCAGCCTTAATGCCAGACACCAA
>JAHWFO010078819.1:36720-52213 GCA_023313115.1 Rhysida immarginata | reverse complement strand
GCATCAAACGCCGGGGCACTGGTCTCCTCGCATCGGACGTTACGGGCACTCCATGCGGTGGCATGGTGAGTGGGAGCGAGAACGCAACAGCTCGGAGGTTGAACAGAACAACGCGACAGACAGCATCTTACAGCAGCACTGGAACCAGTCTAGATGGATGGCACCTTCCATGTGAAGTACCTAGCAATATTCAGGCATCAAGCCACCTGGTACACCATCGGAGTCACGCAATGAATAGCATAATAGCTCATTGGCGGGAGACCTGAGGGTTTTAATGTACAGGGTCTTATATTATTATCCTTTCATTTCATTAGTGAATCACTCGGCTAATTTTAACTGATGGCAGGGGAGGTCTGAATATGCTAACTGATCTCGTTTAAGATGAATGAACAATTTTTCATATAAATAGAATTCCACTATACGATCCTTATTTAAGTTAGAGTTTCCTTGATTTTACTTCAATGAATAGCATGGGCACGTGAGTCTTTTTGGTACGTCTAAACTCATAACATTAGGCAAGCGTCATTAAAACCCGCCATGTTACTGTCTGTACCCCTCCCCCAAGTTTTTAAATCAAAAAATTATATTTCCTCGAACATAGTACGAGGCGCATCCAGAAAGTAAGTTTCCCTATTTAAAAAAAAAAAAGAACTCCCACTTACAGGAACATATTTATTGGCAACAGTACAGCAATGTTTCAGCTATTTTTCAACATAGCCACCACCAGAATTGAGACACTTGTCGTATCGTGGGATCAACTTTTGTATCCCCCTGTCGTAGAACTCTGCCGCCTGTGAATGGAACCAGCGTGTGACAGACGTCTTCAGCTCTTCGTCCTTGCCAAAACGCTCACCAGAGGACAGGAATTTCTTGAGGTGCAAGAAAACGTGAAAATCGCTGGGAGCAAGCTCAGGGCTGTAGGGTGGATGATCAAACAACTCCCAGACAAATTCCGTCAAAACAGCTGCCGTGTGTCGAGCCGTATGTGGACGAGCACTGTCATGGAGGAGCACAACACCTGCAGTAAGCATTCCACACCTCTTGTTTTGAATGGCACGTCACAATTTCCGCAGTGTTTCATAGTAACGGTCAGCGTTTACTGTTTCACCACGTGGAAGGAAGTCAATGAGCAGAATGCCCTTCCTGTCCTGAAACATCGTGCCGACAGCGTCTGTTTGAATTTCGTCTTGACCGGAGATCCACTATGCCGTCAATGCATTGACTGCTGCTTGGTTTCCGGGGTGATGTGCGGAATCCACATCTCATCGCCTGTGACGATCCTGTCAGTGCTCCTCCTAAGCGTTGAATTTTGTGTTCGGGTGTCAGGTTTTTCGGCACCCACCTGGCACACAATTTTTTGAACAGGAGGTGCTTAGTGACAATCTCATGCAACGAGTATTGCAATATCTGCGGAAAATGGGTGCTCAGCTCCGTAATCGTGAAGCAACGGTTCTCCATCACGCGCTGCCGCACAAGCTCAACAAGATCATCATTGATGAGGGATGGTCGCCCACTGCGCTCTTCATCATGGACACTTTGACGACCTTCAGAAAACTGCCTACACCAGCGACGCACCATATGCTTACTCATGATGTTCGGCCCATAGACCTGACAGAGCTGACAATGAATTTCAATTGGCGCAATGCTTTGTGCATTCAAGAACTTTATCACCGACCGAACCTCGCAGGTGGCGGGAGAAGAAATAAGAGCTTCCATTTCGGACCATTGCTACCACGCTACTGGCATGAGGCGGGACCTGTCCGTCTGTTATATGATTGATACGTCATAGATCTGTCATGCATGCACAATTGACACGGCTAATTACGTTTACTTTAAAGGGGAAAACATCGGGAAACTTACTTTCTGGATGCGCCTCGTATGTAGAAATTATTAAAGAGCTTTGTCTTCTTGTCTTTTTTATCATTTCCAATCTAATGACATATCACATGCTATATGTTGCCATAATTCTAAATACCAATGACTGCCGACCTCACAACTCCAACCCCACTGGAACAATATGGCATAAACTTCGTAGTAATGTAGATCTTGCCCAGAGGAATCTAGATACCGATTTTCACTCCTTTACGCACCTAAATACCAAATAGATACTTGGTCCCCTCTGACTCCCACTCCAGTAATTCCGACCCCAGTGCACCAAACAAAACCAAACTTAATAGTGAAGGTGGGCATACATAGAGTAAGCTACAATCCGAATTTCAACCTTCAAAAAATGTACAGGGTGAGTCGACGCAGTACACCCTGTTTTTTCGAAAACCTTGCAGGAATTGGGAAATCTGAATATTCCAGTAAGGTATGGGTGAGGTGGTCTATTTTTTACGGTTTGTACTGAACATGGCAGCCATCTTGAAATCGGCCATCTTTGAAGTCAATTTTTTTTAAATGGAAAGGGGGTCGTGTGATATGTCAAATAACATCAGCATTTTCTGACAATTTCATTCCTGTAAACAGATTTGAAGTAGCAGTTACGGTTCAAAAGTTACAACACATTTTGTTTCATTTTGTAGCAGGTAACTCAAAATGGCTTTGACCACGGAGGAGAGAATTGAGGTCATTTTGATGTCTGGAGAATGAAGTTACCATGTCAGAGCTACAGATTTTAACAACCGGCACCCAGAAAGACCTCCAAATTCACACAACACTGTCAGGTGCTTAATTAAGAAACTCCGAGAAACTGGGACTGTGGTCGACAAGTCACAGAGTAACAGTCCAATAAGCGATACTGACGAGACAACCTCAACAATGGTTTTGGCGTCCTTCGTCAAGAGCCCATGACGCAGCACACGACGTTTGTCAGCAGAATGTGGAATCAGCCAGTCATCGATCGTACGAATCCTTCATGCTCATCAATGGCATCCATTCAAGATTCAGATACTCCAGCACCTAGCAGAGGATGATCCAAACAGACGTATGCAGTTTTGCACGTGGGCCCTGGAGCAACATAGACAAAATCCCTCTTTTGCACAAGGTATCTTGTTCAGTGGTTAGATGTTCAATTTCCTGGTCATTGGATTGGCCGACGCGGTGCTGTGGAATGGCCACCCAGATCACCTGATCTCACACTACTTAACTTTTATCTGTGGGGTCATTTAAAGCAACTCGTATGTGCAGAGAAAATCAGAAACAAACACCATCTCCAGCAACGCATTGAAGAAGCGTGTGCCAGCATTTCTGCAGAAATCCTTCTGCGAGTGCATGACGATTGGATTCAGCGCCATCAAATGTGCCTTGACCAAGAGGGACACCATGTTGAACACATTAAATGGAGAACAGTCCAGCCTGTAATTCTAAACAAAATGTGTTGTAACTTTGGAACCGTAACTACTACTTCAAATCTGTTTACAGGATTGAAATTGCCAGAAAATGCTCATGTTATTTGATATATCACACGACCCTGTTTCGATTTTAAAAAATCGACTCAGATTCAAGATGGCCGATTTCAAGATGGCGGCCATGTTCGGTACATACTGTAAAAGATAGACCACCTCACCCATACCTTACTGGAATATTCAGGTTTCCCAAGTCCTGCAAGGTTTTCAAAAAAACAGTATGTACTGCGACTTCTGAATCACCCTGTGTATGGTGTTATTAAGATTAATATAGAGCTAAAGTTCATAAATAAAGAAATGAAAATGCATCAGTTTTACGATAAGAAACTAATAATTTTACAAGTGCTTTGGCTCTCATTTCGTGAGTTATCGTTTAAATCGTCAATGACTTACCTTACATAAGCGGAGATAGGATGGCCTGAAGTTGTGAGACCATTCAGATAAGCAGTGAACCTCGTCAATGACTGCAAATGCAACAGCTGGCATCTCTTGAAATATTCCTCCGAGTCCAGTACCTTTACTTCCGACAATCGCCTCAGGAGACACAAGAAGAATGTGAACTTGATTCTCTTTCACGGACTCTATAACCTTCGCTCGCTGGCTTTCACTTAAATGTGAGTGTAAACAGTAAGCTTTAAGGAAGGACGGTAAGCCCGTTACCTACAGATAAGTAAACAGAAACCTTAAATTAAACGATCTTTAAATTCGCGATGCATGACACATTCGTACGAGGGCAAATAAAAAATTTGCAGTACGAGGGCGACCTGAAAAGTTCCGGAATCAGCAAGAGATGGCGCAAGAAAGTTGAAGTGGATTTATCGGGCGGGAAGGGCAACCATTTTCACAGCAACTGTCAAAATTTCAGACGTCGACTGCCAATACTTGTTTAAGAGTGTGTTTTGTGCAGCAAGTCAGGTGGTTTCGCAAAAATGGATAAAATCGAATTTCGTGCAGTGATAAAACACTTCTGGATGGCTGGGAAAAAGGCCACGGAAATTCGAAATATTTTGCTACTCATGGCGGATCTACTCCATCATTTTCGATCGTCAGCTTCTGGGTGAGCGAGTTCAAACGTGGCCGCACAAGCACAGGTGACGAATCACGCAGTGGACGCCTAAAAACCGCTACCATCGACGAAATGGTCGACAAGATTCATGATGTCGTGTTTGCCGATCGCCGATTGAAGCTGAAAGAGATAGCAGAGACAACAGGCATCTCAGAAGAACGCATTGGCCATATTCTACACGAAATTTTGGGAATGAAAAAGCTTTCCGCACGATGGGTACCGCGTTTGCTCACACAGGAGCAAAAAACGAAAACGGGTGACCATTTCGGAGGAGTGTCTGGCCATGTTTCAACGCAATCCACGGGATTCTTCGTGCGTTTCGTAACCGTGGATGAGACTTGGATCCATCACTACACACTGGAGACCAAGGAACAGTCGAAGCAGTGGACTTTTCCGGGCGAATCATCTCCGAAGAAAGCAAAGACCGTTCCTTTGGCCGGAAAGATCATGGCGACCATTTTTTGGGATTCCCAATGTGTGATCCTCATCGACTATATCTGCAGAAGGGATGGACGATCACGGGGCAATACTACAGTGATTTATTGACCCAATTGGATGCAGTATTGAAGGAGAAACGGCCTCGTTTGCAGCGGAAAAAAAATTCTTTTTCACCACAACAATGCACCAGCTCATTCATCCTGCATCGTCGTGTCCAAATTGAATGAGTTGCGCTACGAATTAGCCTCTCATCCTCCATATTCACCGGACCTATTCCCAAACCTGAAAAAAATCGTTGGCAGGAAAGAGATTTACCTCAAATGAGGAAGCCATCGCCACTACAGATGGCTATTTTGCAGACCTCGAAACATCCTACTTTTCCGACGGCTTGAAGAGACTGGAGCACATTTGAAAAAGTGTATTGATCTTCGAGGAGACTACATCGAAAAATAAAAATAAAAAACCACACCGTGTTTTTCTTGTCGATTCCGGAAACATTTCAGGTCGCCCTCGTAATGATTATCCTACTAATAATTCCCCATGTCTAAAATACTGAAATTGCAGCCCAAATATTCTATTACAAGTGGATCCTTGATGTAACGAATTATTTTTGAAGTCCCAGAAAATTGTAAAAGATTTAATGTTAAAAAAAAACCTCGTTCTAACGAATTCCTTATTAAAATGAACAAAATTTTTTGGATCCTGCAATAATCGTAAGGAATTTCACAATACACAGAAAGAGAGAAATCATTTTTCATGCTGTCAATCGAAAGAAAATGCTACTGGTTCAATTTTAGGCAAACTCCCATTTCTGTTTCCTACCTCTTCTTCACTCCTTTGCCCATATTCAATTGCACATCCTTACTAGGTAACTTCCATAACAATAAAGTTTGTTTTTTTATACCACTGGTAACTTGCATTTATTACATTGTTTAAGTTCCAACAATTGGTTCCGTGTCCAATTTCTATCCTTGTCTAAGCACTTAAGGTGCGTCCAATCAAGGTAATCTAGAATAACAGGTAAGTCCAGTTTGTCAGAAGTGCTTAACGCGCATGCGTACTGTGACGTCACTGGATGACTCATGGCGTTACTTCCGGCAGTGGTGGTAGCCATTATTCTGGTCACAAAAGAAAACATTTTCACGTAAAAAATAAAACTCTTAAGTTGTATTTCTGAAGAAACGTTTAATTGTAAAGCTTACTATTTTTATAAATTAATATTTCCTAATGCCTGCATAAATAAAGTTATTAAGAAATAATATCGAAATTATCATCTGTCTCTTAACTGCCAACGGTTCCGACGAATCAATTTCGAAATCTTAACGAGGAATGATAATTAGGCCTAATGATAACGAGAAATACGGTATCGTCCTTGTCTCTGTGTTCGCTTAATGTTAACTATCCACACATCGCGCGATGACTGATCATGCGACCAAGGTAAATGATTTTGTATTTTAAAGACACCCCCCGTTATATACACCTTTTTCTATTTAGTCACAGTAAATTTCACTTACCTTGGTCGCATGATCAGTCATCGGGCGATGTGCAGATAGTTAACATTAACCCTGTGTTCACATTAAAAAGAAATACGTAAGTACATTTTACAATAATTCTAAGTCCCTCCTTATAATGGCATTATTATTTAATTAAAATAAATAGTATAAAGGATGAGAATTGTGAAGGAAATGAACGAGTCGTCAAGTATCGCTATCGCACAACTGTTTTCATTTGCCGCCATGTTTTGGATTCTGTGGAGGTTTCGATTTAGCGGGTATTGGTTTCAATGTCATCCAGTGACGTCAAAATACGCTTGCGCAGTAAGGCAATTTTTACCACTTCCGGCAAACTGACCCCCACCTTGTTCTAGATCACCTTGGCGTCCAATAAATATAGAACCACCCATGAAAATGCAAATAACTCTTACATTTTTTAACCCAATTAAATAACAATTTATTTATTGTTTATAAACGACAATGTGAGCATGTTGACACAATATAAAGATAAAATAAGAAATAGAAAAAAAAATAAACTGAAAAAGGTAGATTTTGTCCGTCCAAAAATTATAAAACCACAAAGCTTAATATCCAATAAATTTTCCTCGAGCTTCCAGAACTTATATAGCTCGGGTTGGCATTGTCTCAACAAGTTTTTTGAACACTTCTTCGTCCAATTTTTCCCATTCTTCAACAACAGACCTCTTCAAATCGTCAACATTTGCACATTGTTTTCCACCCTTGTAAACTGTTCGTGCCAAGCTACCCCAAACTTTCTCCATTGGGTTTAGGTCGGGAGAAAGTGGTGGCCAGTTCATCACTTTGATCCCTTTTGTTGAAACCATTGTCGAGTGCTTTTTGCACTGTGAACAGGAGCGTCGTCTTGCTGGAACTCCCAGTAACGTCCTCCCATTCTCTCCCCCGAATGGCAATAAATTCGTTTCAAGCATTTGTTGGTATTTAATTGCATTCATTCGTCCATCGACAAAAGCCAAATTTGATCTTCCATAAAATCCAAATGCACCCCACACCATTCGACTGCCACCACCTTGTTGCCTTTTAGAGAAGAATTGTTCCTCTTTGCGAATGTCATGCCAGTAGTAGTACTGGAATCCATCCGGCCCGTCTAGATTAAATCTTTTTTCAGTGGAGTTAAGCAACATTAGCACGGCCCAGTCACAGGGTGGGCAACCACCAGTGGATTTCCATAACCCCATGCTTCGGAGGGCACGTTAAGCTGTCAGTCCGACTGTTGCCGACATCTTACAGCAGTCGTTAACATAGGACGGCAATGTTAAACCACCTATGTAAATAATTCTCAAGAATACTGGACCTGTTGAAGGACAGAACACTCGCATAAGCTGCTATTGATGCTAGCAAAATAAGAAATAGCAATATTCAATAGACTCCATAACCATAAACTCCATGGCTAAGTGCACTCAAATTTTTACGTTTTCGCAGCTTATTTTGAATATCGTGACTTCTTATTTTCCAGGCATCAATAATAGCATTGGATGAGTAACATTTCAATTTTATGTGAAATTCCAATATACAGGTTTGGATGGTTCCCTAGTAAGTGAACGTGCTAAGGAAAATAAAGGACAAAATGAAACCAAATGAAATGAAATAAATTCATTATTTGGAAGCATTTGAACATCTTTAATAAAATATTAAAACATAGTCAATAAACAATGAGGCAGAGGATATTGCACCAAAACGGGGATCAACTATTTGGATTTCCAGAAGGAAAGAGGTATGAACGACATTTCTTTTGGCATATACAGGGTGAACCCCCGTTTTATTTTTTGAACCGAAGCAGATATGTCAATTTTGATGAATCCAATGAATAGGAAGTTGTGGGTGGCCTATCCCATGGTGCACTTTTCATCATTCCAAATATGCAACTTAGGACACATCAAAATTTATCTCAAAAACCGTAAGGGATAGAGAAAAAAACCCAATTGCAAACTTGTTCAGCATAAAAAAACAAACAAAACAAAAAAAAAATCATCCAAATCGGACCAACCAATCACCCACAATCACGCGGTGAACTGTTTGTAGCTTACTTCAAACACAAACAAGTTACTTCAAACAGTTTAAAAAAAAAGTTAATCAACAAAATGCTCGATGTGACGACCGTGAGCACCATAACACAATTGGGCACGGAACCTAACCGACGCCAAAACATCGGCAAGCATGGCTAGTGTCGCTCCTCGGCACGCTTCCTGGATTCGTTGAACCAGATCCTCCAGTGAGGCGGGCTGCGTAGAATAATCTTGTCCTTCAGGTATCCCCACAAGAAAAAGTCAAGTGGTGGCCAATGAACTGGTCCTCCTCGGCCAATCCATTGTTGTCCAAACATCTCACTTAGACACTCGCAAACGACCAACCCGTAATGTGCAACATGTGCTGAAACCATGTGCGCTGATACGAGGCCAATGGCAAATTGTCAATGAAGTCTGTGACTACCACGTTGAGAATTTCAGCCCGGTAGCGTTCTGCAGTCAGTGTTCCATCGTAAAAATACGGTCCAACCACAGTGTCATGGTACAATCCACACCACACATTGATTCTCCAGTTCACTTGATGAGTTGCTTCTTGCAGACATCGTCTGCCCAATGATGATGGTTGTGCCTGTTGATAACTCCATCCCTGTTGAACTGGGCTTCATCTGTCCACAACACCTCATGATTGAAGTTTGGATTGTCATAATCCAGGCAGGTAAGTAACCAGTTGCAGAAGGTGGCCCTAGCAACATAATCCAATGGCAGTAACTCCTGGTGACAATGAATATGCTATGGGTGAAAATGATGTGCGTGTAAAATGTTGAGAACATCTGCAGCAATTGCTCTGCTGCTTGTGTGGAGATTTGCAGCAACTGCAGCCAGAACTAGTGTTGTTGTAGCCTCGTCGCCTTGTGCCCTTGGTCGTCCTTGTTCTGCATTAACATTCCCTGTAGCCTCGAATCTATGAATAATGTGACGCATTGTTTGACGAGATGGATGGCGTTCGTTAGGGTATCTGTCTCGATACAACCTAACTGCAGCATGTAGGTTTCTCCTTGCCTCTCCGAAGCAGAAGATCATGTTGACCATTTCCGGAACAGTGTAGCTTGCCATCCTGGAATTGTTCTGTCTTCTGTGTGCTGAAGCATGCCTTTTATTTGCTTTTCCGCATGAAAGTGAATGTGAGTATGGTAATTTATGTTAATTTTTTGGTTTGCATGCTTTACATGGTGAAAATATCAACATTCAGTTTTCCTCGTGCAGTGTGACTGTTTGTAAGCTACAAACAGTTCACCACGTGATTGTGGGTGATTGGTTGGTCCGATTTGGATGATTTTTTTTTGTTTTGTTTGTTTTTTTATGTTGAACAAGTTTGCAATTGGGTTTTTTTCTCTATCCCTTACGGTTTTCGAGATAAATTTTGAATGTGTCCTACCTAATTTGCATATTTGGGATGATGAGAAGCGCACCATGGGAAAGGCCACCCACAACTTCCTATTCATTGGATTCATCAAAATTGACAAATCTGCTTCGGTTCAAAAAATAAAAGGGGGGTTCAGACTTTTGTATTCACCCTGTATAGAAAAAGAGTTCGACAACGGCCAGCTCATTCCTTTTGACTCCATGCCCCCGAGAACTCACATTTATGCAGCGATAAGGCACAGTTTTCGGACGGTTCGCATGACAAGACCTGTAAACATGAGATCGTCACGATATGTAAGTTGGCAAGGGTTAACCAATTCCCTAGACGAGTCACCAGTTCCATACTCCGAGACGTGATCAAGGACATAAATAACCAAGGGACAGACGGTAACCCACCAAAACCTGACAGCTTTGCTACCTTCACATATAAACGACAGAATATATACAGAATATCAAGACTCTTCTAGAGACAAGACTTGGGCGTGGCCTTCCGCATGGCCAACAACGCCAAGAGAATTTTGAACCCAGTTGTCAACATTGAGTTGTAACTAAGAAGCGACAACTCCGATCCTTTCCAACATGCAGGTGTTTACAAACTTAACTGTCCAGACCTTGAGGAAGTCTACGTCGGATCTTCAGCCAGATCATTCCAAAAAAAATTCAAGGAACACCACCGATCACGGAGAAACGGAGACGGAAAATCGGCCTACGCAGACCACCTCATTAGAACCAGACATCGCATGCTGGGCATAGAAAATTGCATGGAGATCTTGTGGAAAGGACACAACAAAGGCAACATCTTGATTAAAGAAGAAATGGAGAATAGGAGACACCTTCAATGCAACGGCATCCTTCTTCTGAATGGCCAAATGTCATTCGAAAGAGACAGAATTGTTGATTACCTCATTGGACTAGAAGACCAACAGAAAAGCGGAAGAGCTCCCCAATAGGTTGGCGCTTTCAGAAGCCCTCGACTAGGTCCTCCATCTCTATCGTTATAAAACTAGTCATGCGTTGGCGCAATGTGGAAAGGAATGGGGACTATGTCGAAAAGTGAATAATGCATTACATGGAGGACAAATGTAAGTATCAGATACAAAAAGAATTTTGAAAATCGGTTAAAAAATAAAAAAATTACAGCCATGGAGGCATTACTTTTCAAAACGCCCTCGTATTTCTCTGTCATCATCTTGTTGCACGACAATGCTAGACCACACACAACCAATGCAACAAAGGAACGCATGCAGAAGTTCAAGTGGGAAGTCCAGAACCACCCCCATGTGATTTCCACATCTTCACTGAGCTCAAAAAAGCACCGTGGGGACAACGGTTTCAAACAGACGATGTTATCAAAGAGAGCGTGCGGAATTGGTTCAAACAGCAGCCAAAGGATTTCTATGAGCATGGCATTCTGTGACTAGTATCAGGTCATTGCATATCAAATGTCGGATTGCAGAGGTCATCTTTAATAGCCCTCTAGAAAGGACACCTTCACACGTGCTATTCGAAATAACCCCCATTGCAATCCAAACATTGTTGCCAACGATTTGGCAGCTTCTCGAGCCCTCTCCGACAGAATCCATGGTCACGGGACTCAAACTCCCGGAATGTGTTTTCGACGTCTGCTTGGGTTAGGAAGGCTTTCCTCCGGAGAAAATTATCCAGGCTCTGGAAAAGACGGCAGTTGGTAGGGGAGAGGTCCGGAGAGTACGGGGTGTGTGGAAGCACCTTGTAGCCCAGAGCCTGTAGCGCCTGCACGGTCGTTCGTGCAACGTGCGTTTTCATACAGCAGAAGGACGCCTTTGTGATGCACAAGTGCAGGTTTTTGCGTGCATACATTGCAGTTCATGACAGTAGGTGGCAGCAGTGATCGTCCTCCCCCTGCTACAGGAAGGTGTAATGCACTACACCACTGATGTTCCACCACTGTATGTTCATGTGGGACCCATTTGTCCTGCCTTTTCATCTTGCTGATGGTCCTAAGGTGTCTACTGACAATTGACGCTGATACAGCATGATCCCTTGCAAGGTCCTGAACAGTTTTGGACGGGTCCTCTTCCACAGATCGCTTCAGCTCAGTCTGTCACTCCCGCCCGGAATTTTCAGAACCAATGTTGGACAGTACGTTCGTTTATGGTGCCTACACCAAATACCTTATTGATGTTTCGAGAGGCGTTGGATGCAGTGTGATTCAACCTGAACTCGTAATGCATTATCACACGCAATTCGTATGAAGTCATGACTATCTTTGCTTGGGTTCAAATGCTATAAAATATCATCGCAGACATGCAAATTTCAGGCAGCTGGTCGCTGATAGGTTGATCTCTGGGAATGTACCACTTTGTTATGGGTACTTGCTACTAAACGTGGAAACCGTGCTGAAGCGCAGAACCCACCTCGAAATCCGACATTTGATATGCAACGACCTGATAGAAATGCCTACAAAAGTGCGGACAATACTTTAGAATTTCGTTAAATAATTACTGTGAAACGTCCTTGCGTCGTTGTTTATTGACTCTGCCTTGTGTGATGCTTATAGTGAAAGATAATTTGAAGCGTATTCACATTTTACCTTACCTGATCTTCCATCAAAGAAACTAAAGGTGAAATGACTAGTGTAATGCAATTATATTTCTTAGCATAAAGATAAGCTGGTAACTGATAACACAAAGATTTCCCTGCTCCAGTAGACAGGATGAGTAATGTGGATAATCCTATAAAGAAAAATTTCCCAAACAGCTTTTAAAAAAAAAATTCAGTTATCGATTAGCAATGTGCACAAGTACACTGCTCAAAACATTTAAAGGAACACTTCTATTAAGCAGCGTGCAGAAGCAACTACGAATAACATTGGACAAGAAGCCCCGTTTCTTCCAGGGATCAGTTTTTGCGCCACTCAGTAATGTGTACGCCTACCATGAGCTGCAGTAATCTCCATGCACCTTCGAGGCATGCTCCGTATCAGTCGACGGATGTGACCTTGGGGAAGCCGGTCCCATTCCTCAGTAAGTGCCTGGATGAGCTGTTGCAGTGTTTCTGGAGCTGAAGGGCAGTGTCGAATTCGCCTGTCAAGCATGTCCCAAAGATGTTCAAGAGGATTTAGGTCTGGACTCATTGCAGGCCACCTCATGGTCTGAATGCCATGCATCCGTAGGAAGTCTTGAGTGACAGTTGCTGTGTGTGGACGAGCATTATCCTGCATCAGAAGGAATCCAGGCCCCATGCCATGTGCAGCAACAATCACATGTTCTTCCAGAACGTCACGAACGTAAACGTCAGCGGTCATTCGCCCTCGGACGACCACAAGATCCGTTCGATGGTCTATTGAGATGCCAGCCCAAACCATAATGGAACAACATCCCATTCGGTCACTCTCACAAACTGCTGCGTCGGTGTTTCGCTCACCACGCCGTCTCCAGGCACGTAGACGGCCATCACAGCGGGTCAGGTGGAATCTTGACTCGTCTGTGAAGAGAACAGAACGCCAGTGGCGAAGCTGCCAGGTGGCATGTTGATGTGCAAACTCTACTCTCGCCTGTATGTAATGGCGGGTTAGCCTAGGCAATCGATTTGGTCGTCTGGCTCTCAAGCCAACTTCACGTAATCTGTTCCGGATTGTTTGATCTGAAACAGCTACCCCGGTTGACATCTGCAGGTCATTTCTCAGGTCTCTGGCCGTTGAGGTTCTTTGGCGCAGGGCACAAGTCCACACATAACAATCTTGACTGGCGGTTGTCGAGCGTCGGCGACCTTGCCCAGCTCTTCGTGTGTACTGGCCAGTCGCCTGGAATCGTGTCCACAGTCGGTAAATGACGGAAGAGGACACATTGAGGGCATTTGCCACAGTCCGAAATGATTGACTTGCTTGGAGCAATGTTACGGCTCCCGCAGCTTCTACTGCTTCAAGATGCCTTCGTGGCATGTCAGAGCACTAACAACAACGTTCCAGGGCTGCCTGCACCTTCTAATGTTCGACCGTTATCTCCAAGCAAAGAGTGTACTGGCATGTAACCACTTTGTTTTCCGGGGAGTTATATTGCTACGCAAATTTCTCAGAACATCTGGCAGAAAAATGTGTTGGCTTCGACCATTTCCTATGAGGGAGATAGTAGGTTTCATGTTGCGGAAGATAAAACTGCTAAAAAGTATTATTTACGCCCTCTCTAGGGGATTCTACAAGTGTTCCTTTAATTGTTTTGAGCAGTGTAGTTTTACTTGCCAGCTAAAACCCTCATCACAGCATTTTCTTGGCAAGGACGAAAGCTGTTATACCCAAACATTTTCAAAGCATCAAAAATCCACTTTGGTGGCGCTAAAATGAACCAACGTATAAAAATTAGAAATTAACTTGACCCACAAGCATAAATGAAAAGCGGAAAGCATTAAAACTAAAACTGACCAGGAAGATCTTGGTCTTCTGTAAGAGATATCAAAGGTTTAATATCTCCGCTATTCATTTCTGAAGTTTCTGTTGCCCAAGTGCTGCCATGCCCAAAAGCAGTAGGTTTGTTGTTTTCTGCTTCGTCACAGTTAGATTCTGAAATAAACAGGGGAGAGGGGGTTAATTTGTTTCATTGCTCGTGTTTTAATTAAGCTGTTGATTAAGAACTACACAGAGGTTGAGTCAAAAGTAGTGGCCGAATCGGGAGGTGGGGACCAGTGTGCGAGCAGCAGCCGCCGAAATTTGCAGGGCGGAAGGTCAGGGTGTCACCAATGAACAGACAGCACGACGGTGGTTCTCCCGCTTTTCGTCTGGAGACATGGGCTGGAAGATGCGCCGAGGAGCGGAAGACCCAAAAAAGTGGATGACGCAGCCCTACGGCAACGAGTGGAAGCCAACGCAGGCAGCACCACCTGTGGACTAGCAGCGAACATCGGGACGTCACGATCGAGTGTGGTTCGACATCTGCACGCCATGGGAAAGGTCAACAGGAGCTACCGAGATGTGCCCCACGAGCTGACGCCCGCACAAGCACAACAACGGGTGAAGGTGTGTCGTCAACTGCTAGAAAAAAATCGAGGTTCTGCCACATCCAGCATACAGCCCCGACCTGGCACCTTCCGACTACCATCTCTTCCGGTCCATAGCGCATGTCATTGAGGTTGAAGACGCCCATGCGTGACTTTTTCGCCCAGAAACCGGAGGAGTGGTATCGCGAGGGAATCCACCAACTGGCTGATCGTTGGATGAAGACCATCAAGCATGATGGACTCCACTTCGAAGATTAGCAATGAGTGGTTTCTGTCTGGTGCCCATCTAAAAGCTTGCGTGTTGATCGGCCACTATTTTCGACTCAGCGTCTGTATATAACGACCGTTTTTGCTTGGTCCCGCGGAAAGCTACATGGCAAATCTGTTAGCATAACGTGACAGCAACTGGCATTTTCTCCCGTGCACATCTAAACCTGTATTAAAAAACCTATCTCCAAGATGCATCTAAAAATGTCGGTGAATGGATGGATATCCGCGAGGTAAAAATGCGGCCACGCGAATGCGCAGAGACAGACCAATGGAAAGGCAGCATGTAGCAAGGACAACTCACATCAAATGGACATGGAGCAAACCATCCATGTCAAATTCTACAAGCTTTTTTTTAAGCACTTACTGCTGCGCATCCAACGTGTTTGCCCACAGATGTACAGGAGTGGAAAGTGCAGTCTGATGCATGACAAACGCATGCTCGCACACCGCGATCAGTTTCTTGGCACAAAGCCGTGTAAC
>JAHWFO010078819.1:0-26720 GCA_023313115.1 Rhysida immarginata | reverse complement strand
ACCCAACTGAAGGCTATCCCTAAAAACGACTACGCCAGGAGTTTCCAGGACTTGTACAGGCGTTCCCAGAAGTGCATTACCATCGACAGGGATTATAGTAACTGCTGTTTCATGTAAGTGAGCAATCCACTCTCAATATGCCATCATTCACCGAACTTTATTGTCACAGGTTGTGTAAATTTGCACCATTGTTTAGGTGTTACGGTGCTTGTTTCGCACTTACACCAAAAAATGTGAATTCCCGACTCCCCCTCTCCCCAAAAAATACATAAAAAAAGCAGCAGTGTTCGGTTATCATCATGCAAACCAGCCAATTATGAAAAACAAAACTCTAAGCCAATGGACACTGCTAAGCTCATCATGCTAAACCCATCTTGTGATGGTGGAGGAGGAAGTTTTAGGAAAAGATGTGCCTCTTGATTCACATGAGGGAGTGTCAGTCAAAGCGTTGACATGAGCAATGCTTTCTGATGCTTTTAACCGATTAGAAGCTGCTATGGCTATTTTTCAAGAGAATGAACCAGACTCTGAAAGCAGTTCTCGTGTAAATAGAGAAATAAGAAATTTGTATCAGTGCTGCAGACAAATGTACACCGAAAAAAAAATCAAGCTTCTAGACACTTCTTTGAACCTCAATTAGAAGTCGCAACTTTGTTGAGATGTTCCCAGACCACGGTGTCACATCTGTGGCACAAGTTTAACTCTCGTGGCAACGTGCAGAATTTGAAAAGATGTGGGCGACCGAGTTAGACAAGCGCATCCGACGATAGAAAACTGATCCGGATCTGTAAACGGATGCGAAAATCAACATCCCGATTGATGAACCGAGAGTGGGAACAATGCGGCGTCAAGGTCTGTGATCGGACTCTACGAAACCGTTTGAACGAGGCTGAGTTTTCATTCATGAAAGCAAAGAAGAAACCGTTGCTTTTGAATGAGCATCGACGTAAACGCTTGTAATGGGCCAAAGACCATGCAAAGTGGACAGTGGACGATTGGAAACGAGTTGTTTTTAGTGACGAGTGTAGGATTTGCTTAGGGAATGGTGATAATAACGGCGTGTTTTTCTGGAGAACAAAAGGAGAACAATTCCATCCTGACTGCTTAAGTTCCAGTGTAAAGTTTCCACAGGGTGTAATGATTTGGGGATGCGTGACGTTTGCAGGACCTGGAAAATTGTGCATTTTAAATGGCACTGTCAACAGTGCAACCTACATAGACATTTTGGATCAGTTTCTTCTGCCAACGTTGGGAGATTCGTTTGGTGATTCGGATGACTTTGTCTTTCAGGACGATAATGCACTGTGCCACCGTTCTCAGGCTGTTGCCAAATACTGCGAGGATCATCGAATCCGACGGATGAAATGGCCAGCTCAAAGTCCTGATGGAAAATGAATAGAAAATCTTTGGTGGGATTTAAAGAAAATGATTGATTTGTACAAACCAACCAACAAGTCCGACCAAAACAGAATACAGAAACAATATAACAATCCAGAACAAGAATTATGAGTAATAAAATGCAAAGCCGGGATAAGCTGTTAGTTGTAGGAGAAACATGACGAGAGTTGCATGCTTGGGAAGGAGAGGAAGCTTTATAGTTTAGGGTATAAAACATTTGCAGACGTTGTCATGTTTAAGTCGATGTTTAATGACGGCCTCTTTAGTTGAACTTGCGTTATTGGTGAAGCTGTTTTACGAAAACAAGGGGAAGCAGTTCGTGAATTTCTTCGTAGAAAGAACCTACGGCGTGGAGCAATGTTTACTAAAGGTATCCGGGCCATGATTAAGAGATTTGAAGAGATGGGGAAATTAGGAGTTCAACCTGGAAGAGGTCGTAAACGTATGACACCAGCACTTGTTGATGCCATCAAGACAGCTGTTGACGCACAGTCACAGACATCAGAGTTTGGATGCAGTAGTGTGCGTACAGTTTCTCGACAGACAGGCTATTCTTACAGCACCGTCTGAAAAGTACTCAGAAACATAATGCACTACTTCCCATACAAGATCCGCCATACCCAGGAACTGCTTAATAGGAACAAGCCACAACGTCTCTCATTTGCAGTCAGTTTTCTCTGTGGCCTTGGAATATTCTGTGGAGCGACGAGGCTCATTTCTACCTCAATGGTACAGTCAACACACAGAATTGCCGCAATCAGGCTAAGGAAAAGCCGCGGATCCACACTGAAATTCCCCTACACTCTCCAAGGGAAAGTGTAGAGTGAATTCACGGCGACATTCATCCTTGGGCCATTCGTCTTTGAGGAAATCGGTGAATGTGGGCCTGTCACGTGTTCCTTTGCGGGCCATCGGTACCATGACATGCTGCAGACGTTTGTTGTGCCGCATCTACAGCAAAGGCGGGTCCTTACATCGACCATTTTCATGCAGAATGGTGCGCCCCCACATATCCATGGGTCCATGAAGGCACTATTGCTCCAACATTTCACTGAGGAACGTGTAATTAGTCGCTCCTTTCCTAATCCATGGCCACCACATTTGGCGGATTTAACTCCGTGCGATTTCTGGTTATGGGGCTATTTAAAGAGTCTGGTGTAGGTGTTGCGATGTTCAATGACTTAAAGAACTCCATAACGCTTCATGTGTGAAGCCTCACAACTGATCAGTTACGATCTGCTGTTGAGCACACTGTCCATCGACTTGAATTTTGCAGGCGAATGAGGGTGGTCGCGTGGAGCATCTTTCCCTACATCGTCCTGAACACAATTAACAACTGCTCCTCTTGTGCAATTTTGTCCTAATCCGTTCTTGTTTCTGCAAACTGAACTGTTTTTGTTCCTCCCTTACCTTTACTTAATGTGGTTCGATGACAAGGTGATCAGAAACTAGTCGATAAATGTTAATATTGTTTCTGTATTCCGTTTTGGTCGTTTATTGTGTTAAATTTCATGTTTTTCCTGAAAAAGCGCCCTCTGGTGGACATTTTGGAACTAAAATTTTTTTTTCGAAATTCTCGTGTATAGCCCATATACAAAATTTCGTTGCATTCTGCCGTTTATAGCGGAAGTTTAATTATAACCACCCGGTACATAAATATGAGTTTGCAATACTATACATACACTTGTCTATTTGTAATCAGATATTTATTCAAGTACAATTTTTCATAAACAAATGAACAATGTATTGTTATAGGAAACGATGTTTCGACTTACGTCACGTTTTCCGGGAACCCAATTAGTGACGCAAGTTGGGGTCTTACTGTACTACAAAACTATTCATAAAAAGCTTGTTTTTCAATCTCACACAAAACCTTCACCCGAGCCTCTTCACATTTTGCTGCAAATCAGTCTAGTTCATGCTGAAGGTTCGTGCAAGAAGACCCAAGGATGACAAGGTCGTCAGCAAAAAGCAACCTCTCCACCAACCAGTCGCCCACACAAACAAACACGCTCATTGCCTCGGCTGCCCCTGTCTATCCAATGCATAAAGATAATGAACAAGAGGGGCAAAAGTACACACCCTTGGTGGAGTCCAACACCCACAGTGAATGGTCTTGACTTAATGCCATTTATCCAGACGCACATCTCAGAGCTAATGTACAGAGACACGATAGCAACCAGCCACTCTTGCAACACTAACCAGAGCTTCTCCCGAAGAACTCTATCATATGCTTTATCAACGTTCACAAAGCAAACATAGACATCTTTGCATACTCCCAGGTTTTCTCAAAGATTTGCCTTAGATCCGTCGTGCTTTGGCTAGGTCGGAAACCACACAGCTCCCCCGACAGTTTGGAGCAGACTATTTCCCGACTTCTCTTCTGTAGACACTTAGCGTACACTTTTCCAGGAATGCAGAGCAAAGAGATGCCTCGATAGGTGTTGCAATCTCTAGTATCTCCCTTTTTGAAGATAGGGACCACAATTCCTGTCTGCCATTGCTTAGGGGGCCTGGCCAGATATTCAAGCAACCTGACACATCTGAGTCAGCCAATCAAAATAGATTTCAAAAAATTCAAGTACGTGACGGTTCAGAATAAATGTCAAAAGTTTAAATTAGAAGTAATTCCTAGTGCTGAGGAATCGCCCAATACTGCTGTTAAAGCAGAGATAATACTATAGGATGAGTCAAAAGTCGTAGTACACCCTGTTTTTTCGAAAATCTGGCAGGAATCGGAAAACCTGAATATTCCAGTAAGGTATGGGTGAGGTGGTCTGTCTTTTACTGTATGTACCAAACATGATGGCCACCACCTTGAACTTACGTCAATTTTTTTTTAAATGGAAAAGGGGTCGTGTGATATATCAAATAACATGAGCATTTTCTGACAATTTCATTCCTGTAAACAGATTTGAAGTACCAGTTATGGTTCAAGAGTTACAACACATTTTGTTCCATTTTGTTGCAGGTAACGGAAGATGGCTTTGACCACGGAGGAGAGAATTGAGATCTTTTTGATATCTGGAGAACGAAATTTCCGTGTCATAGCTGCAGATTCTAACAACAGGCACCCAGAGAGACCTCCAATTTCACACAACACTGTCAGGTGCTTAATTAAGAAATTCCAAGAAACTGGGACTGTGGTAGACAAGGCACGGAGTGGCCATGCAATAAGTGCTATTGACGAGACAACCTCAACAATGGTTTTGGCGTCCTTCATCAAGAGCCCATGGCGCAACACACGACATTTGTCAGCAGAATGTGGAATCAGCCAGTCATCGATCGTGCGAATCCTTCATGCTCATCAATGGCAACCATTCAAGATTCAGATACTCCAGCACCTAGCAGAGGATGACCCAGACAGACGTATGCAGTTTTGCACGTGGGCCCTAGAGCAACATCGATCAGATCCCTCTTTTGCACAAGGTATCTTGTTCAGTGATGAGGCAAACTTTTATATCAATTGTCACAACCACAGGTACTGAGAGTAACCACAATCCACATTGGATGGAACCTTCCAAGGTAGTTGGTGACGTAAAGGTTAGGTAGCATTGACCAGAACCTAAATGCTCAACGCTACGTGGAAATGGTGCAAAAAGTGGAGTTTCTCTCACTTCTGAATGAAGATGGCAGCTTTCCCTCTTACTTTCAACAGGATGGGACTCCACCACACAACAGTGCAGATGTTCGTCAGTGGTTCGATATTCAATTTCCTGGTCATTGGATTGGCCGACGTGGTACTGTGGAATGTCCACCCAGATCACCTGATCTCACACCACTTGACTTTTATCTGTGGGGACATTTAAAGCAACTCGTATATGCAGAGAAAATCAGAAACAGACACCATCACCAGCAACGCATTGAAGAAGCGTGTGCCAGCATTTCTGCGGAAATCCTTCTGCGAGTGCATGACGATTGGATTCAGCGCCTTCAAATATGCCTTGACCAAGAGGGACACAGTGTTGAACACATTAAATGACTGTAAACCTTTATGGAGAACAGTCCAGCCTGTAATTCCAAACAAAACGTACTGTAACTTTTGAATCATAACTGCTACTTCAAATCTGTTTACAGGAATGAAATTGTCAGAAAATGCTCGTGTTATTTGATATATCACACGACCCCCCTTTCCATTTAAAAAAATTGACTTAAATTCAAGATGGCGGCCATGTTCGATACATACCGTAAAAGATAGACCAGAATTCACATTTCCCGATTCCTGCAAGGTATTCGAAAAAACAGGAGGTACTGCGACTTTTGACTCACCCTGTATATCATAAGAAATACAATACTAAAATTATTCTACCTTTTGCTCTTTTAGGACAACTTTTATACCAATGACCATCTTCGTGACAATGAGCACAGTTTTGTAATCTCTGTCGAGATTTCCAAACTTTCCTTTTGTAATTGGCAGCAGAAAACTGGCGCTTTCCTCTGTGAAATTTCTTTTTCTTCAAATTAATCGACACATAATTCTCATTTAATCTACCACTTTTTATTTTTCTGCAACATTAAGACCAATACCATTCATTGTAAAGATAAAATCTAAAAGTAATAACGTTCTTGATACAACAACAATAACAGATAAAGATTTTTAAAATCATTGTTGAAAGAAGAAAAAAGAGCTAGAGAGTTAATAAGTAAAGCATAAAAGCAAGAAAAATTTTAGTATAAAGCACATAATGTTGAAGATAACACTCAGCATCAGCAATGGGGAATACAAATTACAAGGGACAGTCAAAAAAGTTCCTGAATTACTTGTATACTACTGTGACGGCACAGATGTACGTAACATGTATGTTACACGCCATAACTTTTGAAAGGATTGACCTAGAGGCTTGAAATTCTCTACACATGTAGGCCCTGTACAGAGGACTGAGCGAACAATATAGTGAATCCTCTAGGGTGGACCAAACCATGTGCTTTGATGGTTTCCCCAACTGACTTCCTTTCAAGTCTATGGAGTTTTGATTGCACTCGAGCAATTTGTGACGTCAGAGTTTGACTGTTTGACGTCAGAATTTAAAGAACTCTATTTGAAGTATAGCGAATCCTCCCGCTACTCCTCGTAATATTTTCATGCCATAACTTTTGAAAAGATTGACTTAGAGGTTTGAAATTTTATACACACGTAGGCTCTATACAGAGGACGGTGCAAAAAATACAGCAAATCCTATTGGGTGGCCCGGGGCCCCTCGGGGGCCACTTGTATGAATTTCGTGGTTCCTTTTTTAGTTTTTGAACAAAGAGGGCAAAAATCCTGAAATTTCATATAGTGCGGTTCTAAAAAAAAATAAAACCAATATACAAGAAAAGTGATATAAGCCTCTAGAGCCCTGCCTGAGGTTGAGGCCCCAAATACAATTGAAGCTATAACATTTGAACGGACAGGTCTAGGAACCTGAAATTTTGTATATTCATAACATGGCACTATAAAAATATTGCAAATATACAAAAAAAGTAATACAGGGCATTTTAGTCATTCTGCAGGAGATTTCCAGGAAAATTTTTGACTGCCCTTCATATATTTTAATAAATAAACGTTACATGATGTTTCAGCTGAAGCTTTCTTCTGGTAAGCACTTGTCACGAATGTGTAAGAAATGACATCATCATTGTAAACCAGAACCAAGCATGAAACGGCAGTGAAGGGAAGTAAAATATTCTAATTAGAATGATATCGTTGATACTACTGTGGAAAAGAAGAGAATTAGAAAAACACGAAAAAAAAATGTGAAAGGGTAGAGGGACAGAAATAAAGACAAGATGTATACGAGGCGTTTCATAAATTAATTTCAAACATTCAGGCCGAACCAAATTTTGGAAACTTTATTTACTGCCTCATTTTTCAAAATATTTACCTTACGGCATATGTTTATGCAGCAGTCCTAACTAGTAATCTTTGTTCGGCTGATTGCAAAGCCACCGTTGGAGGGATTGTCCATAAACCACATGGTCAAGTAGAAGGGGAGGGGGGTAAAGAACTAGCCGCTGTTGACCATCTGAGGGGGGGAGGCGGATAAGGTAGCAGACGCGTAGTCTTTTGGAAATGGATGAAAGGATGTTAACAAACAAGTCATTTCATCACACTTCACTAGGTCACAGTCACATTTATATCCTTTCATCCAAATTGCTACATTCATATCATGCCAGAATCATTTTGTCACTTAGGCGACTCGACACATTCAGGTCATCTTCGTCTTCTCATCTCTGTAGTGGTGATCGTAATTTTCTAGGGCTCCTCATGAAAAGGAGGCGACCATAGATATTTAATAAAACATATTAATATGTAATTGCAATAATTACTATTGAATTTACTTAGTGTATACATGAAAAACATTGAATAACTGTGGAAAGTACTGTGGAAGAAACACCTCTTATCCACAAAATATTTTTACTGGACATATACGTATTTCGAACCCTTTGGGTTCATTATTCAACGTCAAAGGAATAATCGATACAAATTCAAGGAATCGAGCTGGGAAAATACCTAGCCAACTACTTATCTAAGTTAGATTTAGATGACCTGGACTTATCTGTGAAGAATAGTGTTCATTTAGTGGAAAAACTTAAGGATGTAACGTTAACGGAGGATTGCATATTAGTATCCTTTGATGTCACCTCCCTTTTCCCCAATCTCCCTATAAAAGAAACTATGGATTTCTTGAGGACGGTACTGTTGGAAAACAAGCTAGAACAAGAAGTTATAGACGACATCCTTTCCTTGTGCAACCTTTGTGTTAACAACAACTTTTTCCAATTTAATGGCGAATTCTTCCACATGGCATCAGGAACCCCGATGGGAAGTTGTTTGAGCCCAATATTGTCAGAAATTTTCATGAGAAAATTCGAAGCAAGACTGGCTTCGACGGAAGAATATTTTCCGGAAGTGTGGTATCGATATGTGGACGATGTTTTCGCCATAATCGATACCAGCAAAACGGACATGCAATCTTTTCTCAACTACATTCATAGTTTTTATCCGAGTATACAATTCAAGACAGACTTGGAAGAAAATGGAGCCATCCCCTTCTTGGACATCAGAATTATTCGAACAGGGAAAAAGTTGGAATTCGATGTTTATCGAAAGCCAACGTACACCGATGTCTATATACACCACGATTCCAACCATTGTTGGAGCCAAAAGTTGTCGGTCTTTGTGTTCCTAATTGATAGGGCACTCAATTTACCCTTATCCAAGGAAAGATTTAAGACTGAAATACAACGAATACAGGAGATTGCTAGATCGAACTGGTATAAAATTGGACTCGTCAAAGACCTGCTTCGAAGAAGAAGTTTCATCAAGGAAGTAAAAGACTCAACGACACCTCAGCAACAAACCTACTTCAACATACAGATTACTGATTGCTTTCAATAGGACTTTGACTGCCAAATTACGACCCATTTTTAAAGAAGCAAACTTGACTGTTGCCTATAAAAATCCAAACGTGTATTGAGGAACCTCTTGGGAAACCCAAAGGACAAAACTCCTCCTTTACTCCAACCAGGGATATATGAAATAGCATGTGGGAAATGTTCCAAGGTCTACCGAGGGGCAACCTGCAGGAATATCCTTAAAAGATTTAAGGAACACACAGCCCATGCCAGATACGGACGCCCAGAAAAATCAGCTGTGGCTAAGCACATGCTGGATACAGGACACGATATTTTACTGAAGGACTGCAGACTAGTTAGACACGTGAGAAACAGGAATGCACTCGATGCTTTTGAAACACTGGAAATCGCCAGGAAGAACCCAGACTCACTACTGAATGGAGACACAGGCCCCATAGGGGATTCAACGTTAATTAAATAATTGAAGCTGTCTAATTGTTGATTTTTGTTTTCGTATAATGTGTGAGGTTTTGTCCATTTTTTCGATTTTTTGTTTTCTATAGATTCTATTATCGCTTTTTGTATCTTGTATTATTTGGCGGCCTGGGTATTTCTCCTAGGTCTGCGCTTTTGTAAGAAGAGGTTCCCTCGTTCTTCATTGGCTGTCCTTTTTGCGAGGTAGCAGTGATAGGAGGATCGGTAACCTGTTCCCTATAAATATATGTTTTGCGATTTGTATCGATTATTCCTTTGACATTGAATAATGAACCCAAAGGGTTCGAAATACGTATATGCCCAGTAAAAATATTTTGTGGATAAGAGGTGTTTCTTCTGTTATTATTACTGTATACAGTCAAAAAATATATTAACATAGCCTATTCAGATCAAATGGAATCTAAACTCTATTATTTTCAGCCTCGTCTGCTTGATCTTTCGTAACTAGACGTGAGAATTATCTCTATCTTCTACTGTGGCTTACACTGGCAGAACTTTCTGTACCTTCTCATGCAGAATTATTTCCTCAGCCAGTGGAAATATCTTCAGGAGGAGGTTTTGTAGGATAAGTCTCCTCTTGAACAGCTGGCTTTAATCAAATGCTGTTGCATGATACCACTTCATCTATCCCTGAAGAACTTATTTTCTGGCACCAAATGCATTTCATTATCACATGGGGTCATCTGTCAGTTATCGAGTGAAAATAATTCTATCACTGCAAACTGCGGTAGAAGAGTTCACATCTAATCGTGGGAGGAGGCCGAAATTAATAGGAGATTTTAGATTCCGTTTGTGTAGATTCTGTTTGCGCCTGAAAAAATTGGGGAAAATGCTTTATTTTATTTGGACGTTCAATGTTCATACAAAAACTTGATCTACACGATTTTACTGTACAAAAGGTGAAATTTTAGATGTTTTCAACTAACCCTTAGAAGTCCTAAAACATTGTTTTAATTTGGGACCAAGTAACCCCAAGTTATTTCAAGTGTACCCATAACATGCTGCATTGTAAGTATACAAATAAATGTGACGAGCTAAATGCGTCGAATTGACTGAGTGATGAAACTAACCTGAGACAAACTGAATGTGACGAGACGAATCTGTCGCGTCGAACGAGTGAAAAAAACGATCTTGGGACCAAGTGAATGTGACCAAAAGTGACTGTGATGAAATGAAGTGACCACCAGGAGAGCCCTCTTTATTATTTTAAAAGTGGAGGAGGGTGAGCCAACAGCCATGTGATTTCGAAGGGTTAAAGAATTTCCACAATCGTAGCCACAGAAGAGAGGGGGGGGGGGGGGTTAAAAATTGCTCTTTTTTGGCCACGTGGTTTATGGACGATCCCCGGACAGTCTTTTCATGTCACTCTGATACTCTTTCGAATTGATTATCTTGCTTTTGGGAAGGCAACCAAAAAAGATAACACATGCCTATCCCAAAACTCCGTTGCCATTATAAGACAACGTCATGCTTTACTAACCCAAATATTGTACCTAACCAGCACAATCGACAATCGAACAGTGAACTGTACATTTGTTTAGGTGGGATGGAAGCAGTGCTTTCACGAGACTCAAATGTTTTTAACCTTCCCGCAATTGGAGGCTGTGGTGGCACTAGTGTCATGATAAAAGTAAAGATGGCGGCTATGAATGAACGACAATGTGCTGCTGGAACGCCCGCCAAGGTCACCAGACTTCATGCTCTGTGACGTTTTTCTGTGGGGATTTGTGAAAGACGCAATGTACGTGCCACTGCTTACGGAAAACTTGGATGACCTGAAAACACAGATTCATAATGCTTCTCGGACTAGTAACAGCAGACATGCTGAAAGGAATTTGGGATGAGATTGACTACCGTCTTGACATTGTCCGGGTTATTCGAGGGAGTCACATAGAACATTTGTAATGCTAAAATCAATAAATAATGAGTTTTCCTACATTTTAAGCCCGGTCTGGCCACAATAACTTTCTCAGCAGGAGTGTGACTCGAAATTCTTTCGGTGGTGGTGAATCACTGTGTTTCCATTGTGAAGATTGGCGTTTCGTTTCAGCGTTAAAAAATGGAATCCACATCTCATCCATCGTCACAACTGATGAAAATAAACCACCATTCATTGCTGCATCACATGTCAACATCTGCTGAGAAATTGCCACCCTCACAGACTCGTGTTCGTCGGTCAGCATTCGTGGGACCCACCTTGAAGAAACTTTCCGCATTATCAGCTCATGCAAAACGGACTCCACAGACCCCACAGAAATGCCAAATTTATAGGCAATATCACGCACACCTAAGCGACGATCTTCCATAACAACTTGTTCTACAAGAGCACTCGTTGCTTTCTTCCGGCTGGTTCGTGGTCGAGGCTGCTTCAGTTCGTTCTCACATGATTCTCGACCTTCTTTAAACTTTCGCACCCACGAACGCACATTTTTAACATTCATAACGCCTTCATCACATATCTCACTCGATTGGCGAGGAATTTGGATGGGTGTTTCACCCCACAAGTGCAGAAAAGGAATTATTATACGTTCATCACGCCGTTCACGGTATAGAGCTGCCATCTATGTTAATAAAGACAAAATACTTCCCACAAAATTTTAAAAGCGTCCGGATCTTTCTACTTACTCTCGCTGCAGAGAAAAACATTTGGAGACCTTATAACGTGAACACACCTCGTAAATACATTGAGTTCTGGGACTTTCAAATCACCCAGTACAATTTGGTTCGTCTGAACGTACGAAATTAATTTATGAAATACAAGTTCCGGTTACTTTACGATTCTGCTCGTAGTGAAAAACTAAGAAAAGTTACACAGGCAAAATATTAGTTTGTTTGGAAAAGAATAAAACGGGTTTCACAAATTCCTTGCGGTGGGCGGATCTGGGCGCGGCGCTGCGTCCATCTGGAGCGCCGCACCGCAAACCCTTTCACAAATAATTCGAGCCGAGCGGTTGAGTGCCACGCGTCATCCGCAGAGCTTGCGGACGAAGTTTGTCGTGTTGAACCTGGGCGGCCACAGCGGTGGCAGCAGTGGCCCAGCCATTCAGAAAACTTAATTTACATGTAAATTCTGGGAAGGCAACTACACGTACCATGCACAGACATAGAATTAGTGTTTGGGGCAGTTCGAACTTGCACATTGGCCAACTTCATTTCAGTCGAGAATAGAATAAACGCGGCAAGCGGGCGATTAATGGCGGACAAGCAACGAGTTGATGTTGCGATTTGTATGACGTCATAACCACCGACCAATCGGATTGCAGCAGCAGATGCAAACGCTTGCTGTGCCGCATTTTTTCGTGAAACAAGAAGCGTTTGCGGTTATCACCAACTATCTGCCGCTGGCCTTTTATTTGTGAAACCCGCTTAACTCATTTTTTTTTTTGTTTTTAAAAAGCTTACTTTTCAAGAATTTGCTTTTTTCTTTCGATTTTCTCTAAATTTGCCGTTCTTACACCAACGTTGGGAGATAAATTTCTTTTCTCGAAAGAAACTTTCTTATTGGGCTGGATGTCGTCTAAGTCGAGAACTGCCGAGCGGCGTTTACGCTGAATAATTTCGTTTTCCATACACGATGTATCTGCATTAATGTTTGCATCACTGAACGACAGGGGCTCGTCCTTATCTTTAAGGTGCTGTGGGCTTAAAACATCTTCGGAAACCTCAGATTTTGTTTCAGAAACGAAATTAAAAACTGAAAGACTATTTACATCTTCGTGCACGTCAGAAGTGTTATGTTCAGTTTTTGATTTTGTTTCTACTTCTGCATGTTGGAGGACGCAAGTTTCTTGTTCAGAATCCTTTGAAACGTTCGAGTCGTGCACACCGTCCTTTTCATCCTTTAAACCCGCTTTATCAAAATCAACGCTGCAACGATTTAACCAATCTTTATTGAGTGACGAGTATTGGCACTTCTCTTTAAGCTTCAACTTATTTGAGGCCATCTTGGTTACTAAATTAATTGAGTGGGCAGCAGTTGGAGAAGTGTGTGTGATTTTCACATTGGATGGCATTACAATTTCCATAGCAATGTCTTCGTCTATTGAATTTGAAACTGGACGGCTGTCAGACTTAGTGTTATCCTTATAATTAGGTTCTGTTTTCTTAACTGATGAATCATCTTTAGAGATGTCAATATCTTTTTTTGTTTCCCTAATCTAAAAAATAAATAAATAAAGAACGAAAATAAGGAAGATCATTTTTAATGCTTCAGCGAAAAAAAAAAAAAAAGAAATATAAGGGTCATACAAATGAAAACAAAAAAGACGACGTGTAGGATAGTAAGTTTTTGTTTCCAACAATTACAAAACCCCACGTGCAAACTGAACAATAGGTTGCAAGTATTGTATCACATGAGAAAGAACGATAGCACGTGCTTCGAAGCTCTGCGAGTGATCGCTTTGTCCAAACAACAAAATGGAGACGACGAAACGGGAACAGAGAGCAGTAATTCGTTTTTTGACACGTGAAGGAGTTTCAGTTTCTGAAATTCATCGTCGTATCCAGAACGTCCATGTAAACGACTGCCTAACGTTCACTCGTGTTTGGGCACGAAGCAAGTGGTTTTCGGAGGGACGGTCATCGTTGCAAGATGATCGGCGACCTGGACAAGCAAACCGCGCCATCACGGATGATTCCAAAGCCAAAATTGACGCTATCTTAAAGGAAAACAGAAGAGTGACAATCGTTGTCATGGTTGCTAAAACTGGCCTTAGTCGTGGAACTGTTCACTCCATTATCAGGAACCATCTGCACTACAGAAAAATCGGTGCACAATGGGTCCCGCATCATTTGACATCAGAACAACTTGGGAGTTCAAATGGCCACGTCCCTGCAACATTTGATTCACTACGAACAAAAAGGAGAGAGTTTTCGCGACAGAATCGTTACAGGGGATGAAACTTGGCGCTTTCATTTCCAGTCCGAAAGCAAACGTCAAAGTCGTCAATAGAAGCATTATGAGTCGCCACCCTCGAAAATATCAAAAGAAATCGCAAACAGCACGGGGAAGGTGACGTTGACCGTGTTTTTTGATCGCAAAGGCCCGATTTTACTGGACTTTCTTGAAAAAGGCACCACAGTTAACGCAGCACGATATGGGGAAACATTGAAGGCACTGCGCGTGGCCATCAAATGCAAGCGTCCTGGACTTCTTACAGAAGGAGTGCTTTTTCTCCACGACAATGTGCGTCCTCACACCTCGAAAGCAACGGTAGACCTCATCAAAAAGTTCGACTGGGAAGCAATGCAGCGTCCACCTTACAGCCCTGACTTATCCCCATCTGACTTTCACGTGTTTGGGGATCGAAAGAAACATCTGAAAGGCTGCAGGTTTCAGTTGGACGATGAAGTGAAAGAAGAGGTTTTGGAAAGGTTCCACACGCAACCGAAAGACTTCTTCCATAAAGGAATTGCACGTCTTGTTACACAGTGGGATAAATGCCTTAATGCATTTGGAGAGTACTTTGGATATAATAAATAATTTTCATTTTCATTTGTACGACCCTTATAGTTTATCCAATTACTTTAAAAAAGATTTCTGTTTTGGAATGCCATTTAGTTTCGCTAACCATGGTCATTGAGCATTTAAGTTAAACTGCTATTTGGCGTCTGGTTAAGTCCAAACTTCGCTTCGCCCAATGCAAAAATTTTAGCCGGGACTTTAACGAATAGTTAGTTTTAACTGACGTTGTTGCAACCGGCCGTTACACGTAAGTAGTAATGCATGAGTAATGTTAAAAATAGAAACTAAACTTTATTAACCTTTGTTCAGAGGGGGAAGCAAAATAGAATAGAATTCAATGGGTGATACTTTAAAAGAAAGAACCCCAAAACTTAAGAGTAAACGTGGCTCGTTAAAAGACTTTTACTTTGGTTTAAAAATTGCGATATTTATTTATAAAATACAAAAATTCTGTACAAAAGAACGTTCTATACAACATGATTCAATTGAGGAATAGGCATTGCGATCTCAATTACAAAAGAGAACATTTCTCGGAATAAAATAAAGAAATACTTAAATGTACGTTAAATACAGCAAAACACTGTAACGAGAAATATTAATCGCTACATTGAGCGAATTGAGATTAAATATAAAAAAAAATTGAGACAGACCAATTCCTTAGAAAGAATAAGGAAAAGAAATTTCAAAATTCCCATTTAATGTCTAAAGAAAGACTGCGAAATACTAATTAATTATTAATGGGGAATAAGATTGAAAATGTGCAGCATGGCGTCCCTTATGCACATTATTGTTGAAATAGCATTAAAAGAAATTTCATTATTACCTTATGGGTAAACCCGCAAAACAATGCTGCTCGGCAAAGAATCGTGGCTGCCGCGAGAAAGTGAGAAATTCAATAAGAAACTAAATATCGAACGGCAGGGTAGGAGTAATTTGCAGAGCATTGGAATGAAAATGATAAATGGAAGTTGAACGCCATGCTACAGGCTAGGAAGGACGTGGAGGACCAGAAGGAGGGACGACTGGTCAAGCCAGAAGCTGAAAGTGGTCTGTCTAAAATAAAAAAAAAAAAAACAGTAACCACGGAAAGAACATCAACAATAGTGGGACACACATCCTCGTGATCACGAAAATTATTCGCGAGGGACAACTAGCTGCAGACAGTGATAATCACGTGGAGATTTTTTAATTAACATTTATTCAAACAATATACACTGAGTTAGCAAAACTCATGGGATAGCAAGCACATTGATTGATGGGCATGGCTCACGAATTCACAGGGGTAACGGATTCTGGGAATAGACCATTAGAAGTTGTGGGAAGAGCTTGGATAAGTGATTAATCAGAAATGGCACATCGTCGCGAGTTAATGTCTTTTGAACGGGGTATGATAATAGGTGCCCGACGCATGGGATGTTCCATTTCGGCAGTGGTGCAGGAATTTGGCTTTCCCCGCTCAACTGTCTCCAGGGTGTATCGGGAATGGCTGGATGAAGGCATCACAGCCCACAACAGGCACCATACCGTGCGTCCAGCTGCCCTGAATGATCGTGACCGGCGACACCTGGGACGAATGATTCAGAGAGACAGGAGCACAACAGTGCAGCAAATCACAGACCAGTTCAATACTGGCCGCACTAGAAACGTCTCTCGGTGGACAATCCGTCGGAATCTGCATGCCCTCGGGTTTGGCAGCCGTCGCCCTACACGGGTGCCAATGCTTACCCAGCGTCATCGGACACTCCAGCATGCATTTGCCACCAACCATCTTGGCTGGACTCTGCAACAGTGGCGTAACGTCATATGGTCAGATGAGTCACGATATCAACTGTACCACGCTGATGGGAGGCACCGTGTGTGGAACAGACCTCACGAAACGATGGATCCCGCATGCCAACAGGTGGTGGTGCAGGGTGGTGGGGCGTCAGTGATGGTCTGGGGTGCATTTTCCTGGTTTGGAATGGGCCCTCTGGTTATCCTGGACCAAACGTTGAATGGTCCACGGTATCGTCAACTCATCTGAGACCATCTGCACCCATTTTTGACATTTCAACACCCTGACGATGTAGCAGTCTTTCAAGATGACAATGCTCCACCACATCGCTCCAATGTCATCCGCGAATGGTTCGAGGAGCATGCAGGAGAGGTCCACCGACTGAGCTGGCCAGCCCGGAGCCCTGACAAGAATCCCATCGAGCATATCTGGGATGCGTTGAAGTCAGCCTCCGGGCATTGGATCATCCACCCACGAACGGGCAGCAGCTATCTTCGGCTCTGCAGAGTATCTGGTGACAACTGCCTCCAGAAGTGTACCAGGGACTTGCAGATTCACTACCCCGCCGTATTGCTGCACTCCACAGGGATATTAAGTAACTATCCCATGAGTTTTGCTAACTCAGTGTATACTCAACAATCACGATCTGCAAAACAGTAAAAAAAAACTTAAAGAATAAAAAAAATAGAATAATTAATTACAAATAAAATTATATCTATTTTTACATAAAAAATCTGCGTTTTCCCGAACAACCTTCTATACAATACCTGCGATTCAATTAAAAAGCTATTTCTTATTTTTTCACCGAAATGACTTAAACTCGATGAACATGAAGTGGACTTCTTCTCTAATGTAGTACACTTATTTAAGTGATGTCCCCAGACAGGAGATTTAGATTCGGATAGCTTGCTTCTTTCAAACTTCCAATATGTTTGATATAAGGCTGAAACGTTTAATGTCGAATATAAAATTCATTTGCTATGTTTTTGAGGAGATTATTAAGAAAGAATAAATTAACATTGAAAAAAAAAGCTGTTTTAACTAGTGACATCAAGATCCGTTTTTATTCAAGAGCTAGATATCCGGATATTTTTTTCGGACCTAGATCCGAGATACAGAACACAGATCAGAGATCCGCATCTTAGATCCAAGATCTGAAATTCGAATCCTGTATCAGGAAATTGCGTATATGCAAATCAGGGTCATTCAGAAAGGTAGGTCAAGAACAAAATACCATGTACGTGGGTAGGTCATAAAGTTTTTATTATCGCATTTAAAAAATTTACCTGTGAACTCGAGCAATGGTGGTCATGTTAATCTTTTTCTACATATGCACCATGCAAGGTGACACACTTTTCCAATTGATAGATGAGCTAGTGTAGGCCATCTTTGAAGAAGGTATCATTTTGGCTGGCGAAAAACTGCTCCACTTCCGAAATCACCTCGTCATCACTTTGGAAATACCTCCCACACAGTGGTTTCTTCAGCAGAGGGAAGAGGAAGTAATCACTAGGTGCTAGATCCGGTGAGAAGGGAGGATGGGGCAAAATTTTGTATCCCAGATCTGTCGTCAGTTTCAATGTGTCCCGGGCTGCATGGGCGAATGCATTGTCATGGAGGAGACGCACTCCTTTCGTGATCACTCCTTTTGAGGAGGTCTCAGTAATAGGTCCCCGTAATTGTGGTGCCTTTCTTTGCGTAATCGGTCAAGAGTACCCCGCGGACGTCCCAAAAGACGCTGAGCATCACCTTCCCTGACGATTTCTGTCTCAGGGCTTTTTGGGGGGGATGTGAGAACGAATGCTTCCATTGTTTGATCTGTTCCTTTGTTTCGGAGTCATAATGGTACACCCAGCACTCATCCATTGTCACCAGCCTATCGAAAAAGTCGTCTGGGTCTGCCTGCCAAAGTTTCAAAATCTCGGCCGATGCCTCACTTCGGCACTGCTTTTGCATTGGCGTGAGCAAGCGGGGAACCCAGCGGGCGGACACCTTTGTCATGTGAAGTTCGTCGTGGAGAATCTTGCAGACTGACCCACGACTAACGTGGACTTGTGCTGCGATGGTCTCGATGGTGATTCGTCGGTCGTCGAGCACCAGAGCTTCCACTTGCTCCACAATTCCCGCCTCATGACTGAGTGAAGGTCGCCCAGACCGTGGTTCATCTTCCAAACTTGTTTGGCCGCATTGGAAGCGTCGCCGCCATTTCACAACTGAGTCATACGTTGGAGAATTATCCCCATAAACTGCAACAAGCTCGGCATGGATATTTTTTGTGTTGTTTCCCTTCAAATGCTAAAAACGAACCACAGCGCGCCATTCGTACTTTCCCACAGGCTGCGCCATCTTGGATGACGTCATCTAGCGGTACTGCAGCATGCCAATTTTGAACATGGATACTCGGAATGGATGCGTGCATGTAGTATGGTAAGAGTGTAGACGATAGTTCCTGTTTTTCCCGGCTATAATAAAAACTTTATGACCTTCCCTCGTACAGTGGTAGCGGGGAACAACATTTTTCCTATAAACATGGGTCCGGAAATGCATCCTTATAGAGATAATGCAACTTGTACGAGGTAGGAATGATATTTCAGTAGGTGTTCAAAATGCCAATCCTGAGCCTCGAAGCAGGTGTTTAGTCTGCGGACGAGATTCTTGCGAACTCTAGTGAAGATGTCCGGAGAATCACTGACTTCTCCACGTGCTGTTGGTAAATCCTTTCCGCTTCAGTAGCATTAACCTGTGCCTCGCCGTAGACGAGATGCATGTCCTCCAGCTCCGCATTAGTCAAGTGATCCATTGTATGACAATGGAGTTACACGTTTCGTTTCCTCTCTTTTAAAGGAGAGAACACGAACAATTTACATGTTTAGATCTTAATTTACATGGACCCTACCATTGCCGTCCGGGTAACGCACATCCATTCCAATCTCGTACAAGTTACTTTTCAAACTTATCTCTGTAAGGATGCATTTCCGGACCCGCTGCTACAAACTGTACATGGCATTTCATCCTTGACCTACCTTTCTGAATCACTCTGTATAACACCTTATAACGTGTCTCAAACTCAAAAGAGCCTAAACTCCTAATTCTCTAAGACTGAGCAGTGGATTGCTTTAATCAACAATCAAACTCATCATAAAATAAAATCAGATTTAAGTTAACAAATCTTTAGTTTTCGTTTTAGTTAGAACCGTACCATATCCCCTCAATCTATATGGACTCGACTATTGCGATTGTGATCGCCTGAGTCCTCCTCAGTCCTAATTAGTCCGCCGACCAGGTGGCCGAGAGGGCTAGGGCGTAGGCTTTCTAGTTCTGGAGTCCGCCTGGCCGTGGGTTCGAATCCCGTCGTCGGCATGGATGTTTGTGTAAAAGGCGCAAAATGACCATAATAGTCGACACCTAAATTTCTAGAACCCCCCCCCCCCCCAATTAGTCCTAATACACATCCAGTTAAAGGATCCAAGATCAGAAATCCGGATCCCAGATCTGAATCCGGATATTTTCAGATCCAGATCAGAAATCCGGATCCAACAGACATCACTAGTTTTAACAATTACGATTTAATGAATGATGCACTTACCTCTAACATCAAGTGGGGCCATTTTAATGTCATCCTGCCAAATTTAAAAAAGAATAAAACAAATTGGTAAATAGAATTAGAATGTTAGACTGTTGTTATATGGTGAAACGCAAGCACTGCCATTTGTAAAAACTTTCAGTCAGATTAGCTTGATAAATGAGTCATCAGGATAGAACATGGAACGATTACAATTAAAAGGTACACTAAAATCCCGTAACAACGTACTCAAGGGAACTGGAAGTTTGTACATTAATCCAAGGTGTATGTTATTCAAAAACTGGTGGGGAGGGGGGGGGGTACGAACTGGCTGTAGGAAAAAAATCTGTAATAACCGTCTGCTTTCTTTCCATAACGTTCCTCCCCAAAATATCCTCCATATCTGACGACACAGTATAATGAAATGTGTCTGGTGCATTGATATTTTTTTGGTTTAGTTTGGTATTAACGTCCTTTTCAACTGCTATGGTCATTTCAGGACGGCGTCATAGGGGCCTCAAATTTTGCCTCGCAAGGGTTCTTTAACGTGCAGCCGGCAAACGACTACACGGGTCCAACAACTTTACTTCCTTCCGAAGGAAGTGCGTCTGGTGCATTGATATGCTGTGCAAAATAATTTCTTAGACTTTTTATAGCCTTCGTTGCCACAAAAGTCGAGACACAAATGGCCATTGTGACGTGCTAGTTAAAGGCTCGTCACGTATGTCCGATGAGAGAATATAAGGGGGGAGGGGGAGTGTGTGAGAAATAATTTACGTTCTGGTAATGGTTATTTGTCATTGTAGGCGTCTTCGTTTGTTGTAAAATATACAAGTGCGTCGCGTTTTGTTTTCGTTGTTGAAGAGTTACTTGTTGCTATTGCGTGAGCGATCGTAATTAATCCTCTGTTGGAGCTGCCATTGTTGGAGGTTTTTCCAAGAAGATCACAGCAGCTTCCAGCGGAGGATTGTTGCGATCGCAATTCATAAGATTGATATACGTCATATTGTTCTGCATATAGTTTGTATATATAAGTTTTTTGAAAAATTCGTCATTGAGTATAGACTTATCCTTTTATGCTCGAGTGTTCATCGTCTCCGACGTTCGAATAAGCGAACATGTGGGAAGTATTACTCACTATTTTGTTTTAAGAGATGTTTCTTTTGTTTTATCAAGTTTCATTAGGTCTTTTCTTTGCTGTGAGAATTTGGAAACGGACTTAGGATGCGTCATGCGAGCGAGATGAATACATATGCGATGTCGATGGGAATCGAAGCGATGGTGCCGCCTAAGTAGCCCGTTACAGAAATGAATTTGGATCAATACACAGTGTTGGTTAAGTTGCAGTAAGAAGATATATGGTGAGTGACCTTAACTTTACATTAAAAACATCGTGGGCAAGAAGCTAAACGAACACTACAAAGTGCGCTGTTCCTGTATGCAGTCGGTCCTCCCGCCGAGAGCAACTGTTTGAACGTTCACGGTGACGACGCTACACCCACGCGGTGTTTATTGTACCTCTCACAATAATAGCTTGTAAACTGACTATTATGCACGCAACTTGTAAAAGAATTAATTGAAAGACTATAGAATGTAACTTTGATTTAATTGATCTTAGTTGGTAGTCATGCACCCCGATCGTGAAATGGTACTGGCCATTTGCTACAGGGCTTTCATTTGAGGGAGTTTTGATGTGTCAAGTTCACCGTATTGAGAGTGCTCAAGTTGAAGCAAAACTGCTGCATGCACCAACGGAACTCTTGGCTCGTCAGTGGCCGTCAAGTCAGAGTCTCTTGTGCCTGCCAAGAGGGGTCTCTGCACTCCCACCTTTGTTGTGAAATCAAAGGAGTTGCATTACGCGTTCAAGCGTCGTGTCAGTAGGAATACTTATTCGGAGGCACGGTGAAGTTTCTGACGGGGTCGCTAAGAGCCCACATGCTCCCTCACTAAATGACTACTATAGGATTGTATGCTGGCCAATAGCCATGAGTGAACCTGAGTGCCGATTTGCTTTAGTCAAGCTGTGCATGCCGCTCTGAATAGCGTATTGTCTTAGGAAAGTAGTTATACTAAGGGGCCCCTAGTAGACATGAATAAACTAAAAAACTGTTTTATGTAAATTTGAAATGTAACTTGGTTCAGCATGGAAATTAAAGAGATTAATAACAAAAATATCGCAGTATCAGGGTTAACTTATTAATCGGTCCCGAACCCTTAGCCTCCCCTTACCCGACGACATACCTCGTATGCGAGCTTGACGTAAGCTACACTACTGTTTATAAAAATCGCAACACCCTGATGGAATGGTCTAATCCATATGCAATTTGCAATATATGCATACAATGGGTCAGAGTATAAATGATTAGATTTTCAGAGTAATTGCTTGAAAGAACACCATGCCTCGACGACGATGAAGGGTACCATATCAACAGCTGACAGACTTTGAAAAAGGACGCATAATTGGTCTGCGTGAAGCAGGATGGTCGTATCGTGACATTGCTGCTCGTGTAGGACGTAATGCAACGACAATTATGCGTGCATGGAGGCAGTGGAGCGAAGAGAACAGGGCACGCCGAAGACCAGGCTCAGGAAGACCCAGCACGACGACACCGCGAGATGACAAGACACCTCTATCGCATGTGTGTAGCAGATCGTACAGCCACTTCCACAGTGTTAGCACAACAGTAGGGTGCTACAGTAGGCAGGACAATGTCTGCTAGCACTGTACGACGCCGTTTGATTTCCAGAGGATTGATGGCACGAGTACCATTGTTGCGGATTCCTTTGACTCAAAACCACCGGCGCCTCAGGTTGCAATGGGCCCATCAACACCAACAGTGGCAAGCTGAATGGCAACAAGTTGTGTTTTCGGATGAGTCAAGGTTTAACTTGCAGCACCGTGACAGCAGGATACGAGTCAGAAGACATCGTGGCGAGCGCGACCTTCCAGAATGCATCCTGCAGCGTCATTCAGGACAAACGCCAGGGGTGATGGTGTGGGGTGCAATCAGTTACCATGGCCGTTCCCGTCTGATCAGAATCCATGGCAATCTGAACAGTGACTGGTACATCAGGGAAGTTGTGCAACCCGAGGTCATCCCCTTCCTGCAGAACCTTCCAGGCGCTGTATTCCAACAGGACAATGCCCGACCGCATGTGGCCAGAAATGTCCTCGCCTTTTTCCAAGCACATCAGACGCCCCTGTTCCCCTGGCCTGCTCGTTCACCAGACATGTCCCCAATCGAACATGTGTGGGACAGGGTTGCTCATCGATTGGCTCGTCAGACTCCTGCAGCAGCAACTGTGGATGAACTGTATACCCGTGTAGAGGACATTCCCCAGGCCCTTATTCAGAGCTTGTTTGACTCAATGCCACGACGTTTAGAGGCTGTAATTGCATCCCACGGTGGTTTCACCCGATACTAATGTGACAATAAAACGCATTGTATTGACCTGAAAATCTAATGGTTTCTTTTCTCACCCATCATATGCAAATGCTCCAAATTTAATGCAGATTGGGCTATTCCATCAGGGTGTTGCGATTTTTGTATATCATTTGCGGGGGTAGGGGGCGGCTACACCATAATCTTCGAAGGTTACCACTGGTGGCAAATTGAAAACAGTGACAACTTCTTGACACAAATCCTCATGAGCTTGGCTCTTATTTTGTACACCTTGGATCTCTACTTCTTTGCTTATTGCTGCAATGGAGGATCCGGCTTTCCACCAGCAGTTCATAATCACTGTTGTTTGGACACGATTCCGGGAACTTGTTTGGAAAATTCAGAGCAAGCCTTGCTATCTAAAAACAAAGATTATTAAGTGGAGGAATACCAGTGGCAGCTTGTCCATAGGCACTGTGGCACTGCAGCACTCGCATTTTCGTTTCACTTTAGATATCGATAACACTCAATATAATGTTTTGTTTTTTTTTTCTATAATACTATTCTTTTACATGTATATTACACGATCCTTAAGCTTAATGTCACTAGCTATTCCCTAGTTCATGAAAAAATTACAATTTTCTGATGCAGCATTCCCCGAGAAATTTTAGTTACGAGCCGCCACTGAGGAAAACCTAAATGCTAACTTTTATCTTCATCATTTCCTATTGCTTTAAACAGCAATTAAGAAATTTGCATTGTTTTTCTTCATATAAGGAGGAGTCAAGGCAATGTTAGAAAAGGCATATATACTGTCATATCAATGAATTATGACCAGCACCTCTTCAAGACACATGCATGGTTCGCCCCAACAACGATTACACATTGCAAACTTTGCATAACAGGCTGAGAAAGCTTTAAAGCTGGTGCATCAAACGGCAGGTGCACGAGCTGAAAATGGGTAAACATCCAAATTTAACGGACATCCAAAAGGGGATGATAATAGGCTATTGCAGCAAGGGTGGCACCATCTCCGAAACGGCACAATTTGTGAGCTGTTCACGGTCCGCTGTAGTGAAGGTGTACAGCAGGGACAAAAAAATCACGTCCCAACGCCATCACAGTAAAGGGTCACGAGCCATCAACTGACGGTGAGCGGTGCCTACGACGACTCGTAAAAGTTGACAGGAGAGCCACAGTCCATCGACTGACCGCCAGATTCAACAGTCGTGCCAACAGACGTGTATCCGACATTACCGTCAAACGCACCCTGTTACGGATGGGCCTGAACAGTCGACGCATGGTTGCTGAACCTATGCTGACCAGGGGTCATCGTCAACAACACTTATGGGCTATGGTCACCTTCTCTGACGAGTCAAGGTTTTCGCTCCGCAAGACTGATGGGCGATGGTGAGTGCGTCGTGAACACCATGAAAAGAGACTGCAGGAGGCTATTGTGGGCCAGAAACAGGCTGGTGGGGATAGTGTGGATGTATGGGGGATCTTGATTCGTCTAGAGGGCAATTTGAATGCCTGTGGCTATCTATCAATTGTAGCGGACCAGGTGCACCCGTATATGCTCACAATGTTCCCCTAATTTGATGGTGTGTTCCAGCTGGACAATGCACCCTGCCACAAGACACATTTCCTTCTGGATTGGTTCGGGGAACGCTCTACTGACTTTCGAGTGCTTCCTTGGCCCGCTAATTTGCCGGACATCAATCCAATGAGCATCTGTGGGAGCACCTTGATCGCCATGTATGGCAGCTGGACCCTCCACCTATGACTCTCGAAGCTCTGCGGACAGCGCTTCAAGCGGAATGGACCGTCATACCATCGGACACATACCTCGCACTTCTTGCGTCCGTGCAATTTCCACATTTTTTTTTTCCTGGACTGCTAAAAATATCTGGGTGGTTGTCGATTCAAGACAGATAATACAGGGTGATTCAGTCAATTTCTGACCATTTCAGTACTATGATGTATTGACCCATTAATGTTTACAAACTTAGCATTTCAGTATGATATTTTAGGCAGTTCGGAGTTTTTATTCCCGTGGAAAAGTCTTGATGATATGCTCAATGTGGCCACCACGAACATTTTGAATGCTCGCAGCCGAATGGTGAAGTTGTTCATAACTCTATCCAGGATTTCTGCATCCACAAGGGTGCAGCAGTCGACGATGCTTTGTCGCAGCTGGTCTAGGGTTCTTGGTGCTGTAGTGAACACACTGTCTTTAAGGAACTCCCAGAGATAAAAATCACATGGGTTTAGGTCAGGACTTGCAGACGAACAGATTTTTTGGTAGGGGAATCGACCAACCTTGTGCGAACATTTTCAACAACTTCGGCCGTTCGAACACGAGCTTCGCTCCCGCCTTTTTTCTTGCCTTAAACACATCCAGTGGCACGAAATTGCTTGACAAAATCCATGATTGCTCGCCTGCCTGGTGCGTCTCGACACTTATACTCCTTCCGGAACTTTCTTTGCACGGTTACAGGTGATTTTGTCTCGAAATACCATTCGACAACCTCGCATTTCTGCTCTGTTGATAAAGCGGGCGCCATTTTTCAACTATACGATTTTCATTCAGTGCCGTTGCAACGATACAAACTCCAACTATTTAGAAATTCGATATGGCGCTGATATTCTTTCAATTGTTTATCCCTAATGCACGGCATTCGAGTGAAATGGTCAGAAATTGACTGAATCACCCTGTAATATGACACAAGTGCTTGCAAGGGTAATACAAAATGTTTTATTCTGTTGGAATTCAGGCAGATCCAATAGATGGTGCAAGTGCATTAAGAAAGGTGGAGACTACATTGAGAACTGACATAAGCAGTTTCATTAAGATTCATGAATTCAGATTTCTTTAGCTTGATTCCCCCCTTGTAAAAGTGGAAATGAAATCTATTTTCTTACCTTAGAAGGTTTTCTTCCATTAACATTTTTGAATTCAGTTTCCCACGTCTTTAGCTTTAATTTGATTTCTTGCTTGTTATCAAAAGACATTATAATTGTTGCTATAAAGAGACATTATTAATTATTATTAGTCAAAACATATTTTAGCTGCGCACTGTACTCATTTTTAACTGTTAACCAAATGGCAATGCATAATATAGCATTACCAAAACAATGAATTCTGTTAACTTTTTGAGATTAGTGTTTATGAACTTTAGATTTTCAACCCAATTTTATCAATGACTAGCTGGCTTCGTCCATTAGAATGTGTAACTCGAATGCGTTTGGGTACACTATATTTTTGTCAGGTCATTAGGAGCATAAATATACAAATATTTCAGC
>JAHWFO010078814.1:321-12688 GCA_023313115.1 Rhysida immarginata | reverse complement strand
GAGATTGTTCTCTTTACTTACAAGTGTAATTATCCCGGGCAACGCCGGGTACCTCTGCTAGTCTTCTATACAGGGTGAATACAAAAGTCTGAACCCCCTTTTATTTTTTGAACCGAGGCAGATATGTCAATTTTGATGAATCCAATGAATAGGAAGTTGTGGGTGGCTATCCCATGGTGCACTTTTCATCATCCCAAATATGCAAATTAGGACACATTCAAAATTAATCTCAAAAACCGTAAGGGATAGAGAAAAAAACCCAATTGCTATCTTGTTCAGCATAAAAAAACAAACAAAACAAAAGAAAAATCATCCACATCGGACCAACCAATCACCCACAATCACATGGTGAACTGTTTGTAGCTTACAAACAGTCACACTGCACAAGGAAAACTGAATGTTGATATTTCCACCATGTAAAGCATGCAAATCAAAAAATTAATATAAATTACCATACTCATTCACTTTCATGCGGAAAAGCAAATAAAAGGCACACAGAAGACATCAATTCCAGGATGGCAAGCTACACTGTTCCGGAAATGGTCAACAAGATCGTCTGCTTCGGATTGTGATTGTGGGTGATTGGTTGGTCCGAGTTGGATGATTTTTTTTGTTTGTTTTTTTATGCTGAACAAGTTTGCAATTGGGTTTTTTTTCTCTATCGCTTACGGTTTTTGAGATAAATTTTGGGTGTGTCCTAATTTGCATATTTGGGATGATGAAAAGTGCACCATGGAATAGGCCACCCACAACTTCCTATTCATTGGATTCATCAAAATTGACATATCTGCTTCGGTTCAAAAAATAAAAAGGGGGTTCAGACTTTTGTATTCACCCTGTATATACAAAGAAGGATGTTTGTGGGTTTGTTTGTTTGTGGGTATGTTTTTTATACAAATCTGCAGTTTTATTCCGATTTTGATGAAATTTGGCATGCTTGACCTTCAAACGATGAGGAAGGTCACTGTCTACCTCAGATTTCGAAAAAATAATTATTATTGATAAAAAATCGATATTCATGGTTATTGCAAGGCATATTAATTAAAAATATCGCATGACCAACAATGCAAGGAATAGTTTGTGCAACAATAGGTATCAACAATTCACACTACGCTCGGACCAGCAACAGATATCTCATGACCAACAATGCAAGGCAAAGTTTGTGCAACAATAGGCCTGTCGTGTTCGCATCAACAATGGTATCAACACGCAATTCACCAATAACAATGAGCACAAAATGATGATGCAATGATAGAAAGTTCATTTCAAAGAATTATTAACAATGAACAGGAAATGGATATAATAGACGATATAGATAAGGCGGTCTGTCTCGATGAGGCAAAGGAGATACACGTGTCTTCCTTCAGCTCCCTAACAAGCGTTCAGACGATTGGGAAAAGTGTGTGTGTTTCTTTGCGTGTGTGCGTGTTTGTGTGTTTGGCACGTTTGAGCAGTACACAACCTTTACAGTATAATTCCAAAAAATACATCAACTCGAATCATCAAACCAAAAAGCATACGATTTATCTGTGTTGTGGTTTTAATAATCGTTCGAAGGAACCTTATTAATTCATACCCATCGTAATGCCACCAAAGAAAAGAAAGAGCATTGGTCAGAGAAACTCTGCAGCTAAGAGACAAAAAAATATCCGGTCATCAGAGACATCTGAACAACGGGTGCTTCGTCTGCAGCAGGAGAGTATGCGAGCTGCAACGTCAAGGGCAAGGGAAACTTCGGAGGAAAGAGAGCTTCGTATACAGCAGGAACGTATGCGAATTGCAACGTCAAGGGCAAGGGAAACTTCGGAGGAAAGAGAGCTACGTGTACAACGAGTTCGACGTAGAACGAAAGAATTAAGGGTGGCGAATCGACATTCTGATTTAAAATTAGCGGCATTTAATTACAATTTAATCGCCCTAAAGTCCTAATAGGAAGGATGGATGTCGTATGTAACCACTGTCAGGCAAAGAAATATAAATGGGAACCGCCAGGAATATGTTGCTCTAATGGAAAAGTGAAGCTGCCGCCACTGAAAGCGCCTCCAGAACCACTGTTATCTTATATGGTAACGCAGCAGACTCCAAACATTTCCTAAAAAATATAAGGGCATACAATTAAAGCTTCCAAATGGCATCGTTTGGCGCGTCATCAATAGTGCAAGAAGGTGGATTCATGCCTACTTTTAAGGTTCAGGGTCAAATTTACTACAGAGCCGGATCACTTCTTCCCCTTCCAGGTGAAAATCCAAAATTTCTTCAAGTTTACTTCATGGGCGATGAAATATTAGAGGCTGATCAACGATGTGCTAATATATCTATCATGCGACAAGACATCGTTTTAAGTCTGCAGAGACTATTTCATTCGCACAACCACCTGGTAAAAATGTTTAAAACAGCATTAGAAAGGATGCCTACAGACGAGTACAAAGTAGTCATACGGGCAGACAAGAGGCCATCTGGTGAACATGAACGGCGTTTTAACGCCCCAACCATTAACGATGTAGCCATACTCATGGTTGATCTGGAAGAGTACGATAGCCGTGACATAATTGTTCAGAGACGAAGTGAAAATTTGCTGAAGATTCCAGAAACATACCGTTCATATGATGCTCTGCAGTATCCTCTTATCTTCTTTGATGGCGAGGATGGTTACCACTTTAACATAAAACAAATCGATCCTCTCACAGGAAATACGACGCAAAAAAAAGTATCTTCTATGGAGTTTTATGCATACCGCATTATGCTGAGAGAGGGATCCTCAAACCACATCTTACGATTCCGCCAGTTGTTTCATCAATACATCGTAGATAAGTACGCGAAAGTGGAATGTGAACGCCTTTTTTATATTAGGCTAAATCAGAAAAAACTGCGTGTTGATGATTATATTCATCTACGGGATGCTGTGGCTAATGACCGGAATGTCGCTGATATAGGAAGGATGGTAATATTGCCGGCTACGTTCACTGGCAGTCCGAGGCACATGCACGAATATGCTCAAGACGCTATGCCCTATGTCCGCAATCATGGCCGTCCGGATCTTTTTGTAACCATTACGTGCAACCCTAAGTGCCCAGAGATTACAGTTGAGCTTTTGGAAGGCCAATCACTGATTGATCGTCATGCTTTAACAGCGAGAGTATTTAAGCAAAAACTAATCAAATTTACTGATGTTATTACGAAAAGCCATATATTTGGAGAAACCCGCTGTTCGGTTGAATGGCAAAAGCCAGGTCTTCCACATGCATACATGTTGGTATGGCTTAAAGAAAAAATCCGACCGACTGAAATTAATGACATAATTTCTGCTGAGCTGCCAGATCTTCAACAGGATCCACTACTATTCGAAGTAGTGTCAAAGAACATGATCCATGGGCCGTGCGGACCTTTAAACCATAAGGCACCGTGCATGAAAGATGGCAAATATACTAAGAACTATCCACGACAGTTCATTGATGAGACACAATCAGCCAACGATGGTTACCCTTTATACAGAAGACGGAAACCTGAAAATGGGGGCTTCACAGCGACTGTTACAGTTAAGGTTAACAACCAAAACAGATATATCGAAATTGATAACAGGTGGGTTGTGCCTTATTTCCCTCACCTTACAAAAATGTTTCAAGCACACATCAATATCGAGTACTGCCGCTCTGTTAAAACCAATTAAGTACATTTGCAAATACGTCATTAAAGGCAGTGACATGGCCGTTTTCGGGTTAGCCAATGAAAATGTGGTGGATGAAGTGACTCAGTACCAATTGGGGAGATATATTAGCAGTAATGAGGCTATTTGGCGCCTCTTAAATTTTCAAATCCACGAACGATACCCAACGGTTGTCCACTTAAGCGTTCACTTAGAGAACGGACAGAGAGTATACTTTACGGAAAAGAATGCTGTCACGGAATTCTAATTCCACCTTGAATTCTGGTGACGCAAACGCTCGTTTTCGCTCTCGAATATTCTGCCATTCTGGGAGGAAAACGAGACGATGTCATCGGCGTCATAAGCTTCCACACGCAAGAGCCAATGAGAAGACGGGAAAGGATTGGAGCGCGGAGTTGGAAAATGGTATAATTTAATTATTTGCGCTCCCTTAGAAGGTTACGTGGATAATGGACTGCTAAAATGCTGTTGTAGGTCAGTTTCGAAGAGTGATAAGAAGTACTGTGACGCAACCGCTAGCAAAGTAGCCATTCAAAAACTCAAGGGATTACCCAACTCGAAGACAGTGCCGAAGGAAGAGGAAAAAACGACGTTAATGAAGGAAACCTTCAGTTGATGCACGGAATGCAAGAGATTGGTCTAATGGTTAAGACGATCTCGCAAGCTCTTCAAAGTATTGATCAGTTACTAGAACAAGTAACGGATAAGGATACGGAACGTGGAGGCAAAAAGATGATCTCCAAAGGTATCCAAGTGAACTTAAACGCTATTGAGAGCGGTAGGAAGAGGAATAAATCCAAGAAATCAAGAAATTGGCGGAGTGGAACCCGGAAAATCGGTAAAAAGGTTAAGATTGCTACCAAGAGACAACAGCCTGTACCAATGCTTTCAAAATAGATGACAACTACTCCAGGGGTATAAAAGGAAACGACAGTTGAGATAAGCGGACAAGAAGCCGGCATAGGTATAAACGTCCGCATAACTCTGGTTCAAGTCTTGTGAGGCAGAAAGGAGCCTACTATATGGCGGATCTGAAGAAGCGACGGGAGTCGGCTAATCGTTTGGCTGTCCCTGAGTGCAGAAGGCTAACCAATCTAAGCTTGAGAACAAAGAGACAACAAATTAAAAAGCAAAGAAAGACGTCAAACCCACAGCAAAACAGACAAGTAAGGAGTCCCAGAGGAGGATCAGTGTCATCAAAGTCATCGAGGGAAGCTGGTAACGCCCGGTGCTACATCAACTCACAGGAAAATCTGCGGTTGGGGCCGGCAAGCATGTCACGGAATTCTAATTCCACCTTGAATTTCGGTGATGCAAACGCTCGTTTTCACTCTCGTATATTCTACCATTCCAGGAGGAAAACGAGACAATGTCATCGGCGTCATCCACACGCAGGAGCCAATGAGAAGACTGGAAAGGATTGGAGCGAGGAGTTGGAGAAAAGGGCGAGCAGGAGAAGAGGAGGAGAGAGAGGTGACCGTAATCGAAAAAGCCGACCTCCCGAGGAAGACGATGTGTAGCTATAACTTGGGTTATGCAATACGTAAGCTGGACGACGAACGGATTCCTCGAGCCCCCACGACGGAGACAGCTACAGAGCGACGAAATGCGCAGTTAGAAAATGCCACGTCGTGCGGAGAAGCCCAGCGGACGGAGGTTTGTGGCTGCAGTCAGTGGGATAGACAGCTGAGCGGCTCAGGTACGCTTTCGCCGGGCGGAACCCCTTCCAAGGGATTATCGAGGCCGATAGCTGACTACGCATTTGCTACAGTAAGTTTTAACTTCCTTGTGGGCTGTGAAGCCAATTTGGTGAAAGTTATTTTCATTGAGCTTGCACGCAGAGAGCTTCTCAAGATACGAAAATTGTTGGCTTGTGGCCGTTCGGTATGCGTGCATATCTAAACTATTACTTAGGCTTTACAATAATTAAAAATTGCTAATATTATGAGTGTATGCATAATGCAATTCTTCGTCTTTCTGCTACTAGTGTTTTATTAGTGCTCTATTTTTAAAGAAAAGAAAAAAAAAAGAAGGAAGTTTTCCGTCCTTGTTTAAGTGCATTTTGTGTCGTAGTTTAACACACGAGCTAACTTAATTCAATTATTTATTTAAGAAGAGTTTCAGTGTGTAGTTTTAGACATATCTGATTTATAATTGCTTCTTCTTTTATAACCAGACTTTATAGAGTTCAAGTGTACTTATTTTGCTTCTCAATTTACCTAGACTGACAGAACTTTTTGATTAGTTACATAAGACTTTCAAAGTGTGTTACACCTGGGATCATTGTCCCTTTGTGAAAGGCGTTTGTCTCCTATAATTACTGTTTTGCCAGAGTGCAATTATATTTAATCGGACATTGGACATTCCTGAATAAGACTGAATACTTTGTTGTTTTGTGAAGTTTAGGCGCGGCTTCAATTTGTGCTTTAATGATTATTGCCAGCCGTATGACCGTATTGTACGTTATGTAGTTCTGATGTGAACATTAATTTAACGTTTTAGGCTTTAAGCGTTAATATAAGAGGTAAACGTTGAGTTTATAGTGTGAAATCTGGTTTTTCCTTATTTCCTCCGTTGTTTTTGTGGCTAAGAGACTTTTTGTTTTTGCAACGATGAGGAATAGCCATTAATGTTAAGTTATTTTATGACATGCTGGAGTTTGCTTGGTTAGTTTTAAGCTTACGATTGTGCTTCATTTTTGAATAGCAGTAGTTATTCATGTGCTACATATTTCTTGGTTCTTATTATGCCTAAGATTGGATGCATTATTGTAGGAGCTTTCTTGTTACATATGATTGCTGGTGTGTAGTATTAAGAAAATATTACATTTATTACTTGTTAATTTATCATTCATAGTATACAGGTTTATGCTAGTGAACATTGTTATTTACTTTATCCAATTCAATTCTTATTTAATTTACCATTCATTTAATAAACAATTACTTTATAATTCTTTAATCCGTGTGCTGTTACATGTCCTTTAATTCCACTGCGCTACTCTCATCTCTAGTAGTATCTACATGTGACAAATGCTCAAGAGAGTGGAAATGCCTCCAAACACAACATTAACAGCGTTTTTCCAGTTGTGCTAGCAAGATCCATTTGCAAAGACATTACTCTATGTCGATGTACCAAAATACTACACCTGAGTGCTACTACCTGAGAATGTTGCTTCACGTTGTGCGAGGACCGACATCATTTAATGATCTTAAAACCTTCGAGGGTCACGTGTGTGAAAGCTATAGAGAATCATGTCAGAAACACGGATTGCTTGAAAATGATCAACACTGGGACACAACATTGGCAGAGGCATCTATCACGTGTTTCCCAAAGCAACTCAGGAGTCTTTTTGCCATTATAATCACGACGTGCGCTCCATCAAATCCACAGCGCCTTTGGGATAAATATAAAGAAAATTTAAGTGAAGACATTCTCAGAGAGGCGCAAAGAGCTAACCCAATCATTAACTCAGGTTATACAGCAGGAATAATGAAACAAGCGCTTATACTTCTTGAAGACACGTGTATCTCTATTAACGGCAAAACTCTCCTGCAGCTTGGGCTAGAGGCGCCGAATCGAAATGGTCAAGAGGTCCTAGATACTGATTTTTGGAAGGAAGGAACTATGAAATTAATGCTCTCCAGCTTTTTCTTGCAAAAAAATAGACCCCTATTAGTCTCAGACCAGAGGCAAGCCTATGACGCTGTTTTAAGTCTCATTCAGGATGGAAATGGTGGCATTGGTTTCCTTGACGCACCCGGGGTAACTGGAAAAACATTTCTGATAAATATTTTGCTGGCTGAGATTCGCCAAAGAAATGAAATTGCTTTGGCTATAGCATCTTCTGGGATAGCATCTACACTGTTAGTTGGTGGTCGAACAGCGCATTCAGCTCTGAAGCTACCATTGAATCTGCAAAGTTTTCAGAACGGCCCATATGCAACATAAGCAAAGGCTCCAGTCAGGCACAAGTGCTCAAGCATTGCAAACAAATCGTTTGGGACGAATGCACCATGGCCCACAAAAAGGCACTAGGAGCGCTTGATCGCACTTTGCAAGACATACGGGGAAATGGACGGCTGATGGGCGGTACTGTTGTCCTCCTGGCAGGAGATTTTAGACAAACCCTGCCTGTGATTCCACGTTCTACGCCAGCCGATGAACTTCACGCCTGTCTTAAGTCCTCGACCTTATGGAGGCATGTGCGCAAAATGGATCTCAAGACGAATATGAGGGTTCATTTACGAGGAGAAACAAGTGCAGAGCAGTTTTCACAGCAATTGCTGTTAATTGCCAATGGAGAAGTTCCTGTCGACCCCACTACAGGTCTAATTTCGTTTCCCTCAAATTTCTGCAATATGGTCTCTTCACTCGACGAGCTGATAACTAAAGTGTTTCCAGATATACAAGAAAATTACAAATCGCATCGATGGCTGTGCGAAAGGGCCATTTTAGCTCCAAAGGTCGACAGCGTTAAATATGTTAACGATCTTATTCAGGAAATCTCCCCGCCAATGGATATGGAGCAGGTTGTGCATTACCCTACAGAATTTTTAAATTCCCTTGAACCCCCAGGAATGCCGCCACATAAGCTCACTTTAAAAAAAAGGATCCCGTATCATGCTATTACGTAACCTCGACCCACCAAGGCTGTGCAATGGAACAAGACTAACCGTGAAGAATCTATTGCCGAACGTAATAGAGGCCATGATCATCACGGGGAATGCCGCAGGTGAAGACGTATTCATTCCTCGCATTCCATTAATACCCAGTGATACAAATATGCCCTTCCATTACAAGCGATTGCAGTTTCCCATACGGCTTTCATTCGCTATGAGTATCAACAAGGCCCAGACGCAATCGCTTTGTGTGGCAGGCATTAACTTTCGTATTAACTTGAAAACGACATGTTTTTTACACGGGCAATTATATGTAGCTTGCTCAAGAGTCGGCTCAAGATAATTTGTTTGTTTACGCCCCGGACAGATAAACGAAAAACATAGTGTACCGTCCAGCTTTGGAGTAAAAGCTGGGATATAAATAAAATTGTCGGGAGAGCGCATTCGAGCCTCGGCTGGGGAATCCAGGCACCAGAAACCATAACAGTCTTTTTTATATACCCGAATACAATTGCAGGTTGGTTGAGGTTGTTCTGCTGACCTATAACTATAATTATCCCGGGCAACGCCGGGTAGATCAGCTAGTTCTATCTATATATATAAAGAAGGATGTTTGTTGGTTTGTTTTTTATACAAATCTACAGTTTTATTCCGATCTTGATGAAATTTTGCATACTTGACCTTCAAAGCATGAGGAAGGTCACTGTCTACCTCAGATTTCGGAAAATTAATAAAATCTTGTAAACATTCCAAGGAGGAGCTTTACAGTGAAGCAGAAATACATTTATACGTTTATCAAAAAGAAATTAACCCCCCCCCCCCCTGCCTCCCGAGTAGGATAAGGCAAGTCATCTATTTTTTCCCTTTATCTGCACTTTTTACCTCTCCCCAAGTTTGTTTTTTTTAATCAATAAATTGATTTTCTTCTTTCCTTTCTCATCATTTCCGAATGTATGATATATCACATGCCATATATTGCTACAGTTCTAAGGACCAAGTGACTGCCACCCCCGCAAATCCGATCCCGCTGGAACAATTGGGCCTAAAGTTCATAGTAATGTAGATCTTGCCTAGATGAATCTGGATACTGGATTTTACGCCTTTACGTACCTAAATAGCACATAGATATGTTGCCCTCTCTGAATCCCACCCCCGTAATTCCGACCCCCGTATACCAGTCAAAACCAAACTAAATAGTGCAGATGGACATGCCCATAGTAAGCTATATTCCGAATTTCAACCTTCTACCTCAAAAAATGTAGAAATTATGAAGGAGACGGACTGACATTATAAAACCAATAAGTAGCTCCATTCTTATTCTACATTACTTACAAGGGTCAGTCAAATGAAAACCGGAAATGTTTTTTTACAGATTCTTTATTACAGAGTTGGTACACTATTTTTCAATGTAGTCCCCTTCTTTTCGATGCATTTCCTCCACGGAGTCGGGAAGGCATGGATATCTCGGGGGAAAAAAATCTTCATATAATGGAGATCTTGCTTTAAACGGCGGCCGGACGGCCGGACGGCCGGATAAACGTACAGACCAAGGGCGCATTCTTATAAGTAGCTTTTATGCTAAAGCTCCTAATAATAATTATCGATAAAATCGTGTAAACATTCCAAGGAGGAGCTTTAGCAGTGAAGCAAAAATACATTTATACATTAATTAAAAAGAAATTACCTCCCCCCCCCCCCCCTCCCCGAGTAGGAGAAGGCAAGTGGCCGATCCTGCGGTCATCTATTTTTACCCCTTTATCTGCACTTTTTACCTCTCCCCAAGTTTTTTAATCAAGAAAATTGATTTTCTCGAACGTAATATGTATAAAATGTAAAAAACCTGGTAACTTCTTTCCTTTTTCATCATTTCCGAACGTATGATATATAACATGCCATACGTTGCCATAGTTCTAAGGACCAAGTGAATGCCACCCCCGCAAATCCGACCCGCCTGGAACAATTGGGCCTAAACTTCATAGTAATGTAGATCTTACCTAGAGGAATCTGGATATCGAATTTCACGCCTTTACGTACAGGTAGATCCCGTTATTCGCGATTTCGGTATCCGCGATTTCGGATATACGCGGTTTTCATTTAGTAGCACCATCGATCGCCAACAGGCGAAAGCTCTTCTATTTTTGTAGGAGTTGAATTCGTTTTTTAGTTTTGTTTTGTTCCTATCTCTGTGTTTGTGCACACTTAGCACATCACTGGCTATCTATGAATGATAAGGTTGCTATACATCAGTTTGGACAAGATCAGCTGAGTTTCTAATCTGTTTGCGAAAAGATTTATTGTTGTAGGACTTAAAATGCCGCCAAAACGTAAAGAAAGTATTATTACCGAAGGAAGAAAGCGGGCCCGAAAATCCTACTCGTTAGAAACTGAGTTGGAAGTCCTCGATGAAGATGAAGAAAATGTTACAGCCGACCATCAAGCAATTTTTAACGAAACATCCTTATCATCCAGTCCGAGCTCCTCTTCCACACTCTCTTCGGGATTCCACCAGCACAATTACAGGAAGGAGACTGTTGGAAACAGCATCAGAATCTTCTGGTACAGATGAACCCAAAGCAATACAAAGTTTAGATTGCGGACACTTCTTTTTGTTGTACGTGCGCATGTATTTTGAGTATTTTAGTATATCTTGAGTTTTATAAAATAAAATAAGGTGCTATTTTAAGACTAAAAAATAGAAAACTGTTGTATTACTAATCCTATACTTCTATACCGGAATTATTTACGTTATATCAGGAAAATAATTAATGCTTATAAGAACCAAACTCTATTCTGTACATGTTAAATGGAACCCGTTTTACGCGAATTCGGTATACACGGCAGTTTCGCGGAACGTATGTATCGCGTATAACGGGATCTACAGTACCTAAATAGCACATAGATACGTATGTTGCCCTCCCTGAATCCCACACCCGTAATTCCGACCCCAGTGTACCAATCAAAACCAAACTAAATAATACAGATGGGCATGCCCATACTAAGCTGCATTCCGAATTTCAACCTTCTACCTCAAAAAATGTAGAAATTATGAAGTGGTACACAGTAAAGACATTATAAAACCAATATGTAGCTCCATTCTTCGGCTACTTAATAATATAGATTATGAGCCCTTGAGCAATCCTGCGTCGACAAAGCGATTTCACGTGCGCGCGCCGATGTCAGTAATGCTTAAAAGATGAACAGAAAGTAACAATGTATTCCTTCTTGACAAATCGATTGTTATATGACATGATTGTTATCTTGGTATTCTTTACAATCACTGTTTTAGCACGTGAATTCGACTTGAAGGGGTCCACGAAAAATTCTGAAAAGTTGATACGCCCGAGCTAAGACTTTGACGGTCATATTTCTGAAAACAGTATTTGAAAAAGTTAATTCGTTTTCAAGTTATCGTGCAAACGGCGGACGGCCAGATAAACGTACAGACCAAGGGCGCATTCTTATAAGTAGCTTTTATGCTAAAGCTCCTAATAATTTTCGATAAAAAATCGATATTCATGATTATGGCAGGGTATATTACTGAGTAATATTTCATGACCAACAATGCAAGGCAAAGTTTGTGCAACAATAGGTATCAACAATAGTATCAACACGCAGTTCCCAAACACACCGAACGGACCAACAATATATATCTCATGACGAACATCGCAAGGAAAGGTTTGTGCAACAATAGTTATCAACAATGGTGTCAACACGCAATGCACCAACACTAGGCAGGGATCAACAATATATATCTTATGACCAACAATGAACAATGCAGGCAAAGTTTGTGCAGTATAGATAAACTAACAGAGGACCCGGCGTTGCCTGGGATAATTATGCTTGTAGATAAACAGAACAACCTCAAAAAGCTAAATTAAACCTCCAAATTGGTTAAATAATAACTCAATCACTACAATATAGAGCGAAGGGGCTATCCATTCTAAGAAAAATCCGAAAGACAGGTGAAAAAAATCACTGAAAAAAATCCATTCTAGGTGATATACCGGGACTTGATTGACCGAAAAAAAAATTTTTAAAGGCTCACAATGGATGGACCTCTCCAAGGATGCCTTCTAGTCTAAAT
>JAHWFO010078813.1:0-19552 GCA_023313115.1 Rhysida immarginata | reverse complement strand
CCCTTTGGTCATATATCATCCTGACACGAAAAGTGACAATGAAATTCTATTAACAGGTGTATCGAGGTAATAAATAAAAATAATGCCACCATAAATAGAAAAATCACACATCTTTGAAATATTTACACATCTTTAATCCATGATGAGGTAGCTCAAATATCCAAATATTTAATTATTATAAACGTATTTTTTGCTTCAGGAAAAAACACGTCAGAAATATCATATTCGCTAAGTCTTACTAAAATCATCATCATCTTCAATAGATAACTGCAAGTCTCTATCGCCTTGTTTGCAGGTAATATTATCTACGACTGCAAGTGTTGTAGCAGGAGCATTCAAATTAGAGGTCTTGCCATGAACCGCTTTGTGCAGTCGTCTGCGCTTGACAGAAAAGAAAAAAAAGACCACAGATTTGGCGAACACGTTTGTGCAAGTTTTCTGCACATTTGGACAATATGTATCATATGCTAGTATTCTATAAATTTTACATGCAGTTGGGATAACTTTATGAGACAATTCCAGTGTTACAAATAAATTTGGAAACTGGTCACTGTGATGAATGGGATTTGCTTGTGGAAGTGCTGTAATCAAACTGGTTTGTTTGATATTTCAAATAATTATTTGGTTTCTGCTTTTCTCTCTGTTTTGCCAGTTAATACTTCTTAAGAACATTGTTTAGCTTTGGATTAAGAGTTAAGAGTTTTGTTTTTCATCTTATGCTTTTATTCGTATACGTTGATATTTATCCCAAAGTGGGTACAGTTATATAAATATAAGGGGTACATACACTGCCCTGCCAAAAGTATCCGGACCCCCACTCTACGTGCCCTCTATGGAAATGTTGCGCCATTTGATCGTCAAACGGTCCAACAACTGATGACGATTCATGACCGGGGACATGCGCATCCGTACACGGTACTCCAGCACATCCCATAATGCTTCGATTGAGTTCAAGTCTGGACTCTGCGCAGGCCAGGGCAATAACCGAATGTCCGCATGGGCGAATCATGCCTGTGTTGTACTATCGGCATGACATGGAGCATTGTTCTACTGGAAGAAGCAGTCCGATGAGGTAACATAGAACTCCACCATCACTCCAGGAAGGTGCGTTTCCAACCTCTCTTGGTACCGTGGGGCATTCAGTTGCATGTCGACACCGGTGATAGGTCCTTCGCCTGCTCTACAGAACGTGGTCAACACGATGACCCTACCACCAGTCCTTCACTCTGGATCGTATTTCTCATTTGTCTGTCTCCAGACTCACACACGACCATCAGATTGTTAGAGGGTGAAGCAGCTTTCATTGCTCCACATGACCTTTGCCCAGTCATCACTAGTTCAATGACGACGCTTCGTACACCATCATAGACGATGAACAGCATTCACCCTTGAGACGAATGGCTTCCTTTTTCCGACTCGCCCACAGAAGCCATGGAGAGTACGTTTCACTGCGCGCACTGATGGGTCACGGGCTGCGGCTGGTGAGTAGGCGTCTGAGTCCCCTACAAAGGCAACACTGATCTCCAGCAGGGTGTCTCTGTGATGCCTCACGATGCCGAGACAGAGTAAGTTTGTCTATCGGCGACAGAAGTGGAGGTCTCCCGGAACGTTTTTCTGTTGTTGTTGCACCTGTCTGTTCGAATTTGTGCACAAGGTCGTGCACAGTGGAGCGAGGAAGCCCAATCAAAGTACCGATTTCGCGAAGTGACTTCCCGCTGATGCGCACCAACAATCATTCCTCTCTCAAAGTCGGATAATTCTCGGACCTTTGGCATGTTGACTGGTGTTGTCACTGCTGTACCACCTGATGAGTCGTGTCTTTAATATGCATACTGTCAGGTGCATCCTACAGAGTGAAACCACACGAACATCACGAACATAGGGGTGTGTGGATACTTTGGTGGGGCAGTGTATATGTCATTAAATCCATCCATATTTACTTATGTAATCACTTGCCAAATTGTTTGTTATCATGGCTTATTATTGATTGATTAGCAATTTGTTATTTAAGGGCATTAGTTAATCAGTTTGTTTATTAATTATGTGTTTATAACATTCTCTTATGTATTTGTACAAAAATTTCTCCATTTACTTAGTGGTTAGAAATTCATTCTCCATCTGTGTCAATTTCTCCTACGATTGACTGGGGATGAAAGAGTGCCCATATGGGCGCAATTAGCAACATATGTTACGTAGCATGGGATTATTTATAACTTGCTGGCATTTTAAATCTTGTAACTTTTAACTGAAGAAGGTTTAAAACGGAAATACGTATTAAAAATAAAAACCAAGTTTGTCCAACATGGAACAAATCTAAGTAAAACCACAGATGAAAGTTATCTCTTTAGTCTGTGATAAAACCGTCTCTTCTACTCAGGTCATTAATTCCGTGTGAAATTGGAGTGGTTGCATTACAAAATTTTCCTCAAGTCAATTATTAATTTATATTTATTTATTACTTTAAGTTACTTTAAATTGATTAGTGATTACTGTCATATTGGGCTGAATCCTCCAACCCGCCCTCGTCATTCTCCGTTAGCAGTCTGCTATACCCCCCTCCCCCCTTGGACGGATGATGTAATTTGTGGACGACCCCTAGTGGTTCTTCCACTAGCCACTATAGTATGGCCATTCCTGTTACCTCCTTCTTCCATGGTTCTGATGAAGGAAACCGGAAAGCAAGTTCCGGAAATGATCTCCCGTCCCTGTTAAGTCTCAGTTTCATTTGATTTTATTACTCGCTATTACTATGGATGCCATTGAAGCTAATGATTTTACAATAGAGTTTTCATCATTAGTTACAAACCATGAGGTCAAATTGGTCCTTGATTTTCTACGGATTTATACAGCAACTTCTTTGTCGACAATCATTCGTTCGGGTTTTTGGTTAAATTAAGCAGCCTGCCTAGATACAATCCTCTACTGCAACTGCTACTTTTTCTGAAGCAACCTCGCAGCTTTCTGATGAAATACTCTTAATACTTGGATAAAATAATCAGCCTGCCTAGATATACGAGGGGTGATTGATAAATAAGGTCTCCATGGCTGTAACTTTTTTATTTGTTAACCGATTTTCAAAATTCTTTTTGTATCTTATACTCACATTTGTCCTCTATGTAATGCACTATTCACTTTTCGACATAGTCCCCATCCCTTTCCACGCATTGCGCCAACGCGTGACTAGTTGGGTGAACCCGTCGGAGAGGAATTCCGGAGCTGTTGTCGACACCAGGATTGAATGGCAGCTTTGGACCTTCTTCTGGAGTACGATAACGTCCGCCTGCACACGAGTCATCACACACCAGAAGCCTTGCAGCGCCTACAGTTCAAAGATGAAAAATTACAGCTCAAAAATGAAAGACTTTACACATTGCGACTTTCACCACTTCCCAAAGAAGAAAGAGACCCTTAAGGGACATGAGTTGGTTCTGACGGCGAGGTAAACGCTGCCATTCAATCCTGGTGTCGACAACAACTTCGGAATTCCTCTCCGACGGGTTCACCCAACTAGTCACGCGTTGGCGCAATGCTTGGAAAGGAATGGGGACTATGTCGAAAAGTGAATAGTGCATTACATAGAGGACAAATGTGAGTAAAAGATACAAAAAGAATTTGGAAAATCGGTTAACAAATAAAAAAGTTACAGCCATGGAGACCTTATTTATCAATCGCCCCTCGTTATATTCGCAACATTCCCGTACTAACCAACAACTAAATTTCCCTCAGTCCTTTACACCCTTTCCTTCCCTCAGCTCTCCCTTTTAATATGAATCAAACAGCATTTTCCCAAAGTGATTCCAATGAACGGAATCCACTATATTAATTTGAATTAATAACTAGAACTCGACTAGACTTGACGTGTGAGACTGAAATATTCGAGTGTGAAATTACATTTATTTGACTTTTTATTAAGTTATAAAGGTGAAGAAATGCAATTCCGAGATTTTCGGGTTACATAATTTAATTGATGACAGCGATTTATAAAGAGTTTAACATGAGATTATTTACAATTAGTAAAAGAAAACAATTTTTGTTAAAAGAGAATATTTATCTTGGATTTAAGAAAGCCTATTGACGAACTGAACATTTATTTCAATATTGATTATCTGGATTCAAGACGATATAAGCATCAGCATTGAAGGGCAATTAGAACTTTAACTTGCTTAGTTACTGAACAACTTTAGTAGATCTACTGATATTTCCATTTACTTTTGAATCGTTGTTTTCAATTTCGTTTATTTATTCAATCACTTCTTTTTTTCTTGTATTAAGCCCCAAATATTTCTATTTGTAGAGAGATAGAAATAATGTCCCTCTAACGAAGAGAGGGTTGTATAACTTTATTGGATTTACGTCCTAATGTTACTTGAGGAATGTTTTACAAGCAATTGAGAATTTTATTTGTTTAATAAGGATGAAAATGAGATATATTAAACGGCGGCGTCCTTCAAAACCCGAGGCCGCTTCAAACATCACCCAATCTGCTGATGACCGTCATTTATTGCCTTATTTATCTAGTGCCTTCTGCGATTGGTTTAGTGTTGACCTCACAAATAGGAAGTTGTAATGTGAATGTGACTCGATGTTTACCACTTAGCATTGTTTTAGCAAAAAATACACCTATATTTTAAACATATCGACGTTTTTCCCTCGATAATATCGAAACATCAATGTTTAAAATTGAAATATCATACAATATGAAACATCGATGTTTTGATTTGATGTTGCATCCCTAGCTGTGATCCCATGTCCGGTAATTACACTTCAGACCAGTCAGACTAGTTTTAAATGTGACGTAATTATCATAAAATCCGATGCGTTGTATTGGGTAGCAAGTGAGCGCTTAGAAGTAGCGATTGTTTCGAGTGTGAAACACAAGGCCTGCGAGTTAACAAGGCCTGGAAGCGAAAAAGTCACCTGACCAGAGCAGTCCGACCAACAATCAAACCTTCATTGTTTTCAACAAATGAAAAAATACTGACTGTTAAAAACCAAGACTGAAACAATGATGGTTACATTGTTATTCGGACTTTTATGGTCAGGTGACTTTTTCGCGTCCAGGCCTACCTTTCTAGTTGGCTTTGGTGAAACAAGTGTGACGTCAGAGATAAACAACGCTTTCCACAAAGCGATACCAGGGAAGATGAAAAACGGGAAGCGCAGGTCGTAACAGAGGTGAATTCAGGAAGGTAGCCGGCTCGCTACAGCTACGTGGGCCATCGATCTATATTAACTAACTGGATGCACCAGTCCCATTGACTGTGTGGCAAATGAAGCCTTATAATAGACTACTTTTACCCAGTAGGAAGAGCATCGCATCGATGTTAGTTAATATACATCGACGGAGCAACGCGTCTTTTAAACAAGATATTTAACAGTTCAACCATATGTTCAGAATTAGATTTTCAGTCGTTTGATTCATCGTTTTTTATAGTATATCAAAGTTAAATTACATGGATGGTTTTATTTAAAAAATTAGCTAAAAATGATGCAATCCTGTTCAGCTTATTTATTTATTTAGTTGCATTCCGGATGGAATAAATTACATTGAGGATAATAAATTTGAGAAAGTGTAGTTCATAATTGGGAAAATATAGGTTACAATATAAATATTTAATAGGAGTTCAGAATTGTTTACTTCCTCTTCAATGAAACTCTAAGTCTGATCCTTTAATATAATTTCTGTACTTATTGATAATTAATAGGGTAGTGTTCAGAGGATTATTAAAAAAATGGAAAGTGGTTTGGTTCATACGACATTTTATTATTGTCAATTAACAGACATACAAATTTTTTGTGGCAGCAATGGCAGGTAAAACAAATAATCAATTTACAAAAAGAATCAAGTTAAGAGAACATAAAGAAGAAATTAAGGGGTAAAAAATGAACCTTGTGCGCAAAAACGCATGGCGCGTTTAACTTGCTCAGTGGGACATAAAAAAAAACATATCATTCAACACTCCTGCTGAAGAGAAAAAAAGAAAACTTACTCAGACTCTGATTCGTAAAATGGAACATCTTGCTGTATTACACTAACCAAGAAAACCTTTCATAGCAATATCGAGCTAGAAAATGATTGAGGAAGATGTCAAAGAATCAATTTGAATCAGGCATGAAAATAAGGATGCCATGGAGAAACAGCAATATTTCTTCAGAAGGAGGATGGGCTAGCAGGAGGTTAAATTGATACGATCTCGATCAGTTCAATTTTTTCCAAAAACATTCCCTGAACTATCAATATGCCGCGAACCGTTATTCACGATTCCGTCTCTGCCGCAGCTTCCATATGATCTCCAATCAGAGACTTCTCAGGTTGACGAAGCGAGGAATGTCGAACGACCGCCGTCGTTATCTCCAGCTTCCGACGTCGAGGACCCTCCACCACATTTCGCCCCTGAAGCGGAAGATCCAACTGTTCCTACTGTAACGATCTCTCCTGTTTCTCCCGTGGAGGCACCCGTCCAGTCGGACCTGTCACCACTGACGCAACCTGCCCCTGCGCCCCCTCAACAGGAGTTATGCAGATCCCAGAGACTGAAAGATAAGGCCTCTGCCATCCCAACTTGACTGATTCTGCATTCAAGGAGGTATCTTTCATGACTCCTGTGTCATATGAACAGGCACTCACTTCCCCTCAACGTCACTAAAAGGGAAGAGGCTATGAAGAGTGAATTAGACTCGCTCCACCTTCATCAAGTCTGGGACTTAGTCCCTAAGCCCCTAAACACGAAGATACCAAAAACGAAATGGATATACCGCATTAAATACAAACCAGAATGGTCGGTGTCAAGATATAAAGCCAGGCTGGTCGCCATAGGATCGTCGCAGACGTATGGAACTGAATATGAACTCACGTTTTCCCCTGTAATTCGGATGGAGTCGTTAAGATTACTGTTTGCCATAGCGGCCAATAAGGGCATGTCATTGTACCAATAAGATGATAAATGTGCCTATCTGCATACGCCGATAGATCACACGATATATGTGATGCCACCTCAGGGATTGACACACCTGAAATCAACTCAAGCTTTTAACTTGCCGGGTTATCATGTTTATCGAAAGGATCGACCTCTGGGTAACAACGCCAGTCAAGCATTTGGTGGAGCAGCTATCATTGTCAAAGATGGCATTGATCATCGTGAGACTGTCACTCCAAATTATGTAGGAATGGAAGCTGTTTCCGTGATAATAAATGACGCCGACGCAGGTGAAATTAAATTCACCTCTCTGTATAATTCTCCTAGGCACAAGCTTGGACCGTGCGAGCTTGATGAGCTGCTCTCTGGGCCCGTTCCAGTGGTTATGGCGGGAGATTTTAATGCTAAGCACCCTGCATGGAATTCCAAATGCTCAAACCAAAATGGCAATATCCTCTATGGATATACTCTAAACGAGATTGACACCTTTGTTGCTGGACCCCTTGATGACACGTACTACTGCGACCATTCTCCTGTCAGCGACGTGCTGGACGTTGTAGTCCTTAAAGGATTCTTTAAGCCCTATAATATTTTCACAGTCGACGACTTATCCTCTGAACACCGTCCAGTGATGCTTATCTTTGAGGGCTTGAACATCGATGTTAAGGTTGGGCTTCGCTCCAAACAAGACTGGAAACTCTTCAGGGATATCCTTAGAGAAAACAGCATTCCATATAAGGAGGTTATTGACAATGAGGATATTAATGCAAATATCAGTTCTATTACTCGTGTTATCAATGATACTACAGCTTCCAGTACTTTCACTACTGATCGAAAGCGTCCTGAACATCTCGACCTCCCTACTTACATCAGGCGTCTCATACTTGAAAGAAATTCTTACAGAAGGTTATGGCAGCGTAAACGACTTCCCTTCTTCAAGACGAAATACAACAGGCTAGCTCGCAAGGTCCAGGAGGAGGTTAAATCTTTACGTAATCAAAGATGGAGCGAAAAGCTAAAGTCCCTGTCAGTCCAGGAGAACTCGCTCTGGGGTACTGTAAGGGCTCTAAAAGGAAACAGACCCATCAACTTACCGCCGCTGCTTACCGCAAATGGCAATGCTGTCACGGGTGATCAAGATAAAGCTCAACTGATCGCCGAATCCCTGGTTAAACAATTTACCACTCCTGGTGAGGACAACCCGGATAATTTACCAAATATTCGTCTTGTCAACGATAGATGCATCGCATACGAGCTCACTCATCGTATTTCTACCTGTGAGGACACTATTGGTGTTCACGAAATCTCCGATGTCATCAAGCATCTTAAAAGCAGGAAAGCAGCAGGTATCGATTCCATCACTAATAGCACTCTCAAGAACTTACCTCCTAATGTTGTTGCGACTATTACCAGGGCCATGAATGACTGCTGGAGACATGGTTACTTTCCTGTCAAGTGGAAAGAGTCTGTTATCGTTACCATACCGAAGCCTGGTCTAAACCCTGCTCTCCCTGTCAGCTATAGGCCTATAAGCTTGTTACCTGTGCTATCAAAAGTGTTTGAACGCGCCATTCTTAAGAGATTTAACGACTTCTGTGTGGCTAACAATCTTGTTCGTGAAGAGCAATTCGGCTTTCGACCAGGTCACTCTTGCCAACTCCAGATCTGGAGGCTTGTTGCAGATTTAAACACTCCTCTTAACTGCGCTAAATATGGTGGTCTTGTATTTCTGGATGTCCGAAAAGCTTTTGATCAGGTTTGGCACGAAGGCCTAATACACAAAATGATTACTTGTGGATTTCCGGACGATCTTATTGCCTTGATTAGATCCTTTCTGTCGAACAGGATATTTCGTGTAAAGGTTGGCTGCTCCATGTCAACTTTTTACACTATCTAATTGCTTGTTCACTTTACTTAACAAAATTTTTATGTTATATATATCCCTTAAATTTTTTTAGGTCTAGTCAATAAGTTTTTTTCAACAGCTCTATGCTCACGGACACGTTTATTTATCCTGCACTCGAGGGGGTTTGTTCAGGGAAATTGGGATTAATAATATTTTTATGTCTTGGGTTTAATATTGTATGTTTTAATAAATATATATGTTCAATTTAGTTATAAATTGATGTCTAGATTTCTTCTTATTATTATGTACACTGATACTTGCAATTCAAATTTTTTTATTGTTGTCGCAAAATTTACTTTTAATGGCCCGCGTGTGATGTGGCAAATGCGTTCTTTCCCTCGCGGCTAATTTCCTCGACCGCAGGAAGTTATGCCGTTTAATTGTTGGTAAATTATAATTTTTTATTTTTTTGCTTGCAGTTTATTTCTTCATTCACCTCTTGCTTTTCTTTCACCCTACACGTCTCCTGTGCACCATGGCCGCTGATCAACTTCCCCGCCAGTGGAATGTATATATATACAGGGTGAATACAAAAGTCTGAACCACCCTTTTATTTTTTGAACCGAAGCAGATATGTCAATTTTGATGAATCCAATGAATAGGAAGTTGCGGGTGGCCTATCCCATGGTGCACTTTTCATCATCCCAAATATGCAAATTAGGACACATTCAAAATTTAACTCAAAAACCGGAAATTGAATTGCAATAATCAGTGTACATAATAATAAGAAGAAATCTAGACATCAATTTATAACTAAATTGAACATACATATTTATTAAAACATACAATATTAAACCCAAGACATAAAAATATTATTAATCCCAATTTTCCTGAACAAACCCCCTGTAATTTACTCGAGTGCAGGATAAATAAACGTGTCCGTGAGCATATAGCTGTTGAAAAAAACTTATTGACTAGACCTAAAAAAATTTAAGGGATATATATAACATAAAAATTTTGTTAAGTAAAGTGAACAAGCAATTAGATAGTGTAAAAAATATGAATAGTGTGAAATATGAATAGTGTGCGCACACTTAACTAATGAATATGAATTATAAGATTATCGGCATGCCAAACAAAAAAAAACTTTACATTTGAGCTCAGTAGTGTAAAAAATACATATCCTTATCAAAACTAGTTAAATACTATGACTTATTTACTAGTACAAAATAGAAAAATATGTAAAACGTAACCTTTCTTCTGGTTAAGAGCAAAAGAAAAAACGTTGATGAATGCATCAAAAAAAATATTCGGCGTTAAGAAACCCTCTCATCCCGCCTAAACAACTTCAAATAACAAATTTTTGCAGTTAAAACGAAAGGAAGGGACGGCCATACATATACATAGATTTATTCAAAAAATAAGTCTAACTAGTGTTTATCATCCCGCTTAGTTAAAGACAATTGATTCCAAATTTTATACAAAGCGGGGGAAGGTAAAGGTTTCGTCAACACGTCTGCTGGCATGTCTGAGGATGAGCAGTAGGCGAGGATCACATTCTGCAGATTGATTTCGCGCGTTATGTAATTATGCAATCTCAGAATGTACCTCGTTCTACTCTTAGATTCCAATGTACTCAGACACGCGATGGCAGAAGTTGAATCGGTATATATAGTTGTGGGGAAAGAGATATATTCCCCCTGTCCTATTTGGGTGATTAAATCCCATAACCACCAAAATGATTTTCGACCTCGGATATAGCTATGATTTCTGCTTCACAGCTGCTTAAGGCCACGAGACGCTGCTTTTTAGAGCACCAGCAGATGGTATTTTCTCCCAATTTTATGAGGATACCAGAGTAACCCTTGCTCTGTGGGGTAACACACCAACTTGCATCGGCAAATGTACACAACGAACCTGTTGACGGAACAAAGGTGAGCGATGCATCACGGGTGTGAGCTAGGTAAGCAGCGACTCCCTTTAGCGCCGTCATATGCAAATGGGTTGGAGACCTGGCATATGACGACAATCGTGTGATAGCGAAAGTTATATCCGGGCGCGTGCACGTCATGACATACATAAGTGACCTGAGAAGAGACTGATAAGTCGTGGGATCAGCTGGCCGTGAGTCTGCCACTTCGTCCAGGTTCACGTGCGGACTGAGGGGAACGGTTCTAGGTTTAATGTCTTGCAGTTGATAGTCATGCAAGATTTGCTGGATGTAGTGAGCCTGGGATAATTTGATGACATAGCCTTCCCGGCTCACACGCATACCTAAAAGGTGATGTACGGTTCCCAGATCCACTAGATCGACTTCTTGCCGTACACTATCCATTATTAACTTCAAGACGGAAACACCATTCGTAGCAGCCACAATGTCATCTATGTACACAGCAAGGAGTATAAAACAACCGTTGCTGTTATATACAACCGTTGTTAAAACAACCGCTCGGGACAGGGTAAACTCTAAGTGGAGAAGGAGCTGGCATAATGATGGATCCTGAGGTGGCATCACATATATCGTGTGACCTATCGGCGCATGCAGATAGGCACATTTATCATCTTATTGGTGCAATGACATGCCCTTATTGGCCGCTATGGCAAACAGTAATCTTAACGACTCCATCCGAATTACAGGAGAATACGTGAGTTCATATTCAGTTCCATACGTCTGCGACGATCCTATGGCGACCAGCCTGGCTTTAAATCTTGACACCGACCATTCTGGTTTGTATTTAATGCGGTATATCCATTTCGTTTTTGGTATCTTCGTGTTTAGGGGCTTAGGGACTAAGTCCCAGACTTGATGAAGGTGGAGCGAGTCTAATTCACTCTTCATAGCCTCTTCCCATTGGTGACGTTGAGGGGAAGTGAGTGCCTGCTCATATGACACAGGAGTCATGAAAAATGCCTCCTTGAATGCAGAATCAGTCAGGTTGGGATGGCAGAGGCCTTATTTTTCAATCTCTGGGATCTGCATAACTCCTGTTGAAGGGGCGCAGGGCCAGGTTGCGTCAGTGGTGACAGGTCCGACTGGACGGGTGCCTCCACGGGAGAAACAGGAGAGATCGTTACAGTAGGAACAGTTGGATCTTCCGCTTCAGGGGCGAAATGTGGTGGAGGGTCCTCAACGTCGGAAGCTGGAGATAACGACGGCGGTCGTTCGACATTCCTCGCTTTGTCAACCTGAGAAGTCTCTGATTGGAGATCATATGGAAGCTGCGGCAGAGACGGAATCGTGAATAACGGTTCGCGGCACATTGACAGTTCAGGGAATGTTTTTTAAAAAAATTGAACTGATCGAGATCGTATCAATTTATCCTCCTCAATCGAATAAATGACATAGCCAGGTGATGAAAATTCCACGTTTCACATGTGCCTGTAATTTGGATCGGTGTGACCTTGGCACAAAATAGTAGACTAGGCATCCAAATGGTGCTCGATGCTTAAAAGTGGGGTTTTTTTTCGGACCACAGCTCCTCTGGGGATATAGTTTGCCCTGTTCGGTGCAGGGAGTTTAAATTGTACGCTGGTATAGCAGCAGCAAGTTCCCAAAAACGATGTGGAACATTAGACGAGGCAAGTAGGACACGCATTCCGTCACAAATAGAGCGGACTGCTCTCTCAGCAACACCATTCGACTGGGGGTTCTCAGGCACGGTGAATTGCTGGGTTATTCCTTCCACCGAACACAATTCGCTGAGCGCTTCGTTGATAAACTCGGTGCCATTATCTGAACGTACATATACGAGTTTATGTCCAGTAGATCGTTGCAACTTTTTAATTAAGTTGGTCAGCGCTTGTGGTACCTCTGCTTTGGTTGACACAGCACACACAAATATCTTACGAGTATGATCGTCCACTCAATCAGAAGATATTTGTTCCCATAGACGGAGGTAGTAGGCGTGGGCCCTGCAGTGTCCACATGAAGAAGATGTAGTGGGCGTGTGGACTGCTGGAACATGACATTCTTGTGAGGGACATTGCACATCTTTGCCTCGAGGCAGGGAACGCATGGCTGATCATTAGGAATGAGAGGCACATTTTCAAGACCACGAATACTTTGGTGTTTGATAGCATTGGCGAGTTTTTTTGGCGATGGATGTCCTAGAGCAATATGAACATCCTGGTAAGTTAATGCCATAGAAAATAGTGGGGAAACCGTCCGGGAGACTGAGGGGATGTCTGATTGTACAGGAAGGAATGGTAAATCCACAACAGCCTCCTGTGCAGCCACGGATATGCCCTGATCAGAAATAAGGGAATACCCGCCAGGGCCAAAAGACAAAGAGTACCCCCGCTTAATTAATTGTCCCATTGATACAAGGTTGAAACGCGCACGAGGAGCATAAAGCGTGTCATATAGCGTTAAGACAAATCCCGAGTTTAGCAAAACACTCGCAACCCCCGTACCGACAGCGACAACTGTCTCTGCAGGATCTGTAGTATGGATCGTTTTATGACATTTTTGCAAGGATTCAAAAAACTTTTTATCCGTGATCACATGGAACGAGCTGCCTGTGTCAATTATCCAGTCTCTCTTTGGAAGACCAACGCAGTTAACTTGTTGGCTTCTTCTCGTGCGCTTTGGCACTTGCTTTGCGAGTCTTTCGCTTGGGACATGGGGTACGCACATTTGGCGAACGTGATCTGGGTGGAGTGCGCATCATAGAAAGACCAGGGGTCGCATGGAGATGCTTAGAGGGACAAACAGATCTAACATGTCCTCGGCCTCTGCAGTTAAAGCAGGTTACTTCAGAAGTCCTCTGAGTTCCGGAAGAGAAATGGGGGGGCTAAATTAGGCGCAGAAGTGATACATGAAGCCGCACTGACAGGGTGATTACGCGAACTAACATCTTTGAATAACACGCTTAGCTGACTGTGGAATGTTTCAATAGATATTGTAGGATTGGCTTGCACAGAAAGTTTTAATGCGGTATAGGTTGACGGCAAGCCAGCCACCATATGGTCAATCAATATTTTATCGTCTAATCATTACGACACTACCCCCGCCTCCGCGCGTAGCTGCAATGCGCGCGCAACATAGGCATTTGGGTCATCTGATTAATTAAAACACAGAGCTGAGAGATGATGCATAATCTCAGCCTGCGTCACTGAATCCGGTCTGGCATAGTGACAACGAATAGCTTCCCAGAGAGTGAATGGGTTATCATCCTGGAGCACGACGACGAACAGGTAATGTCGCAAGGTAATGTCAAATCTGGTTCAGAAGTCGGCAAAGGAATTTTTTCCTTAACGTATTTATCCAGGCCTTTTGTCTCTAGAAAGGTCATCATGCGATATTTCCATTGATGGTAGTTGGCGCTCGTAGGCTTGGGGATGGAACGACCCTCATCAAAATAAGACTCTGCCATGCATAATAATATTTATATAAACCAATAAACCACTAAACCACACTCTGCTACCAGTGTTCAGAGGATTAATAAAAAAATGGAACATAGTTTGGTTCATATGACATTTTTATTAATTCTCAATTAACAGACATACAAATTTTTTGTGCAGCAATGGCAGGTAAAAAAAATAATCAAGTTACAAAAAGAATCAAGTTAAGAGAACATAAAGAAGAAATTAAGGGGTAAAAATGAATCCTGTGAGCAAAAAGGCATGGCACGTTTAACTTGCTCAGTGGGACATAAAAAAAACATCTCATTCATCACTCCTGTTGAAGAAAAAAAAAGAAAACTTACTCAGACTCTGATTCGTAAAATGGAAAATTTTGCTAATCAAGAAAACCTTTCATAGCAATATCGAGCTAGAAAATGATTGAGGAAGATGTCAAAGAATCAATCTGAACCAGGCATTAAAATAAGGATGCCATGGAGAAACAGCAATATTTCTTCAGAAGTAGGATGATCTAGCATGAGGTTAAAACATAGTATATATATATATATATATATATTCCACTGGTGGGGAAGTTGATCAGCGGCCATGGTGCACAGGAGGCGTGTAGGGTGGAAGAGGAGCAAGAGGTGAATGAAGAAATAAACTGCAAGCAAAGAAAATAAAAAATTATAACTTGCCAACAATTAAACGGCATAACTTCCTGCAGTCGAGCTGATTACAAAAGAACTTGACACTTTTAAAAATTTAATACATCAAAGCTATTTAGAATATAGACATACCACATACGGATTCTTAAAGAATAACTCTTGAAGTTTATTGTGATACAGTTAAAGATGTTCAATATGCCCCCCTGTAGTCGAATTCGTCCCAAACCCGCATTAACATGTCTCCATCAATCCCACGTATCGCTACCGTAATGCGTTCTTTCAGCTCGTCTAGATCACGGGGAAGGGGTAGGGTGAAGACCTTGTCCTTTACACATCCCCATAAAAAGAAATCACAGCGGTGGATTGGTCGAGCAAACAATAACCTGGAACTTGCAAAGTGGCCACCGCGGAGCCCTGACCTCACACTTTGTGACACTGAACATCTTTAAATGTGTCACAATAAACTTCAAGAGTTTTTCTTTAAGAATCCGTATATGGTTTGTCTATATTCTGAATAGCTTTGATGTAATAAATTTTTAAAAGTTTGAAGTTCTTTTGTAATCACCTCGACCACAGGAAGTTATGCCATTTAACTGTTGGCAAGTTATAATTTTTTATTTTTTTTTGCTTGCAGTTTATTTCTTCATTCAACTCTTGCTCCACTTCCACCCTACACGCCTCCTGTGCACCATGGCAGCTGATCAACTTCCCCACCAGTGGAATATATATGTTTTAACCTCCTGCAAGATCATCCTCCTTCTGAAGAAATATTGCTGTTTCTCCATGGCATGCTTATTTTCATGCCTGGTTCAAACTGATTCTTTGACATCTTCCTCAATCATTTTCTAGCTCGATATTGCTATGAAAAGTTTTCTTGATTAGTGTAATGTAGCAAGATGTTTCATTTTACGAATCAGAGTCTGAGTAAGTTTTGATGACACCATTATGATACCAAAAAAAATTTCAATGCTAAGATATGCCACGTAATTTATCAAACTACATATAATGGCATGCCATGAACGAATATAAAAGAGTGATTAATAAGTGCAAAGATGGTTGAAATATATTCAGTGGTACATGTGGCAATGCTGTTTTGATGTCTTATTGATGATGGTAGTTCGTTCCATAAATAAATGGCATTGTAGGGGAAATGGTTGGAAAAATATTTGGATACCATTATTGAGATTTCGAATTTGTATCGACGTGTGATCCAGTAATCGGTGTTATGAATATACCAATCTCTAATGAATTCTGCGGGATGACCTTTTAGATGTAAAGCATTTGTGAATTCAGTAATAAATCCAATGTAACATATGTTTGGTAGAGTAGAGCGATGAAAATAACTGCAAATTTGGGTAATTGGAGTAGTTTTGCTTAATTTGAATGTCGTACGTATGATTTGATTATAAGGCGAAGTACACCATCTTATGGTTGTACAAATAGGCGAAGCAAATTAGCCATAAATTACACAAACTAATTTTATTTAATCATGTAAAGAATTCAGTAACTTGGACAGGTTAAAGATGCATATTGATCACGATCTTTCAATCTAACTGGTCAGTGCACGGCTTTTGTTCTCTTGCCTTGAGTTTTACTGTTGTCAAGGTCGCACACCAGGGCAGCGTCAAAATCGCAGCTTGTGCAAACAAAGCAGGAAAATTTTCATAGGAATACAGCTTTATAACAGTTACCGTACACAAGTTTACTTTTTAAACTACGAAAATGCTACATTTTTTCGTGCAGATTGCCCGAGCGGTTACCTATACAGGAAAATTGATGAAAACCAACACTTCTTTTTTTTTTAAGTGACGGAGAAATTTTTAACATTATGAAAAACGCACGTGACAACACAAATTGTTTGTTTTTATTTGATTTGTAGAATTCATTTGTTCACAGGAATGACAAATCATATGGTATACAGTAAAACAGCAATAAAAAATTATAGGAAATTAGAAAGCTGCAATGAAAATATTTTTTTTCATTTTACAATGTGCTGCTAATTTTTTATAAAACATAGTGTCCTAAAATTAACTATCTATTTCAGTGAAACCGGACATTTATTTGGTTCTAAATATTGTAAATTAAATTTCGTGCGAATAAACATAAATCTTACGTATTAATTGAGTTTTATTTTAAATTTGCCTGACTTCACTAATAGTTAATTTTGGGATAGCCTGCCCCTATGTTGCTAATAGAAATTTAAAATAATTATTAAACAAAATTGAAAATTTATACTTATTTAACACATATTTAACATGGTAAAAATAAATAAAAGCGAGTTTTTAAAAAATTATCGGATTTCAATGAAATAGATACTTGGCGTTAATTTCGGTACATCGTCTATTCAAATATACATTGAACACAAAATTATTGAAGATTTATTTATATAAAAACGCCTTTAAATTCTGATATAAGACTTACTTATTTGGGTTGTATTTTTCAATTGTTGAGCTTTTTTTAAAAAAAATATTTTATTTACAATTTATTTTAAAGACTTTAAGTAATGTTTCACCTCCTTAACTTGATGTAAATTGCAGACTAATTTTTTACAATAAGCAATAAGATCAAAAATTGTAAAAGGCAACTGATTACTTAATTTAAAATAGACCAATAGAAATTTTTTAATAGTAGATAGAATATTTATATCAATTACAAATTTATACAATCTAGTAGCTCTGATGTTATAATTATTATGGAAAAAATCTAATTATATAATGAGAAAATGATTTCCATTCTTTAACATTTTTTATAAATTTCACTAAAAGCATAATAGACAATTATGATATCAATCTACAAACAGACGTATGTTTCGATGTTTTCACTATGTTATTGTTTTATTCTATTTTAATTTTTTATTATTTATTTATTTATTTATTTATTTACTTTTAATTTTTACAATTTACCTTTCGGGGTCCATATGGCCGATAAGGCCGACAAGTAGGTCCCCGAAGGTAACCACGATTGATGATCTTTCTTCTGACCACAAACCTGTGGCGTTGAACTTTGACAATGTTGACATAAGTTTCCCAGAGGAACTGATACATCATCAAGACTGGAAGCTCTACAAAGATATTCTTAAGGACTATGGCTGCCATCCCGACATGGCATACTGTACGGAGGACATCCATCAACATGTTGAAGTCATCACTAGATGTATTAACAGTGCCATAGAAGCTAGTAACTATCCATCAGAGAATAAACCTCCACATCGAATCCAATGACTAATTGCTGAAAGAAACAGGACCCGTAGACTTTAGCAACGCTATCCTGAACCTTGGCTCAAAACCAAGTACAACAGGTTAGTGCGAAGAGTTCAAGAGGAGATAAAAGAGCTTCGCGACGCTAGATGGAATGAAAAACTCAAAAGCTTGTCGGCTCGCGACAATTCCATTTGGAGTATGGTTAGAGCTTTACAGAAGAAGAAGAATGTTATGCTTCCTCCACTCCGTACACCACAAGGTAACTATGTGCAAACTGATCAGGACAAAGCCCAAGTCATTGCAGATTCACTGGAAATGCAGTTTGTTACTCCTACCAACGATAAGCCCGAGAGCCAAATCATGTCTCAGCGTGTGGAAGAAGGTATTTTCAACTTTGATGAAGTCCCGCAGCATTTTACGAAGTACAACATCGAGGCTGGAGAGATCGCCAACATCATAAGTAAACTGAAAAAGAAGAAGGCTCCAGGAAAAGACAAGGTGAGTAATAACGCCCTTATGAATTTCCCAAAGAACTTTATTGAATTTCTCACCAATATCATTAGCGACTACTGGAAATTTTCTTACTTCCCTGTGGCTTGGAAGAAATCTATTGTGTTGAGTATTCCAAAGCAGGGGCAAAATCCTGCAATTCCCGCGAGTTACCGACCTATTAGCTTGCTACCCTCGATGTCCAAGGTGTTGGAGAGAACGATCCTTGTCAGATTCCAAGATCACTCTCTAGCAAATGACCTTTTACGGGAAGAGCAGTTTGGCTTTCGTGCTGCCCACTCTTGTCCGATGCAGATATGGAGGCTCGTTGAAGACCTGAGCACCCCCCTGAACCTATCCAGGTACTGTGGGGTGGTATTTCTCGATGTCAGTAAAGCTTTCGACCAAGTGTGGCATGAGGGCCTTGTCTACAAAATGATCAGAGACGGGTTCCCTGCCGATTTGATTTTGATGGTGAAATCCTTTCTTGATGGTAGATCCTATCAAGCCAAAGTTGGAGAAAATCTTTCCACACCCCGTGTTGTAAAGGCCGGTGTCCCTCAGGGTTCTCTCCTCGGGCCTATGCTATTTAATTACTTTGTACATGATTTCCCAAAACCCGATAATTGTAATCTGTATTTTTATGCGGATGACACTGCCATGATGACATGGGCACATCAGCCGGCTCACGTTATCACTCGGCTGCAGTGCGTCTTGAAGCAGTTCGAAGACTGGTTTAACTGCTGGAAGTTGAACCTTAACGTCGGAAAGTGCAAGGCTTTGTACCTCAATAGGAAGCTGAATTCTCTTGTTCTGTTCAATAAGAAACTGGACTGGGTGGACAACTACAAGTATCTGGGAGTTATCATTGACTCAAGACTCTCATGGAACCATCATATGTCCTACGCTCTGAACAAAGCGAAGAGGGCTAAGTACAGTATCATAGCTCTTATGGGTCGCAACAGCGCCCTCAGCATTGACAACAAGCTACTTCTGTACAAATCGATTATCCGGACCATACTCCTCTATGGCATGCCTGCGTCTATCTGTAAAAGCAGATGGAGTGAACTACAGTCATTCCAGAATGTT
>JAHWFO010078777.1:0-11475 GCA_023313115.1 Rhysida immarginata | reverse complement strand
ATTGGATTCATCAAAATTGACATATCTGCTTCGGTTCAAAAAATAAAAGGGGGGGGGACAGACTTATGGACCACCCTGTATTCTTATTGCCACTGTACACATTAAGTTTTGTTCCTCTTGTTTAATACGGTTTATTTTATTCTTATGACGCTGTTCATTTATTTTGAGTTAAGGAAACAAAGAGGGAGATGACTTCAGCGTACTTCCGTACTCCTGTCGTGGTAATCTGAATTATATGATAAGGTAAGAAAATGCATCAACTCAGAGTTTAATAAATAACAACAAGGATTTAAAAAAAGGAGCAATGTTTTTGGATTAAAATATTTTTACCTAAATACAGATAACATTAATATAAAAATTATAGCACTTTCATTCAACTTGCTGCTTGAAAACATAATAACAATTTTCTATCGAATCATTCAAATTCTCTTCATCAGCATGTTCTATTTTATATGAAGAAGTGTTTAAACATGTCATTTAGTCCTCAAAATGGCAATCCATACAAAATCCTTTCATCTCAAATGGACGTATTTAGAGAAGCTAATTGTATAAATGTGACAATCATTATCAAAATTTTCAACTAAAGAAAATATTTGCTAACCACTTTCAGTTACATTTTGAAAAAGCTGCCGTTTTCTACAGTGCCAAGAAGAAGAATTTTTCTTTTCTTCTATTGCTACTACTATCTATAAATAAGGACTCGGCTCACCCAGCTTAATCCTGACGCTGGGTTAAGGGTAAATCTTGTTGCATTTCTCGCAGGTAAGTGTATTATTCTTACTTTTAATAAAGTTACGAAAACCTTTTTTGCGTTAGTTACCTAATTTCAGTCAGTTTATAAAATTTTAACTGGATCTTGAGCAAAGACTGTATTTTCAAAAATAAGTTAAACTTAATGATAAATAAAAATAGGTATTAATTTTTATTAAGACTGTATTAATTTATTTATCATTAAGTTTAACATATCTACTATCACATAATCTTCACTATTTCTTTTTCAAAAATAATTTCTTTCATTCAAATGATATTCAAAATTTTCGTTTGTATGTCAGGAAAATTTTCAGGAAAAGTTTGTTACAGGGTGACTGACAATGAATGTAACAAACTTCGGCACTTTACTGGGGAGGTCAGGTTAGGCAAAAACTGTCATAAGTTCATGGTCATGAGAAAAAATCGACTTCCAATTAGATACAGAATTGACCTATCAAAGTTTTATTAGTGAAATAACAAATAGGCAAACAAAATGTATGTTATGAACTTAGGATTAATATTTAAATTAAAAGCATAAAAGAGTATACGATTTAATATAACATTTGCTGAATATATTAATATGTCTATATGTAATATTTTCTCTTAATTAAATTATTCACAAATGTCCAATTTACAATACAGAAATTTTATTAGGATATTCAACTGATTTTTTTAAATTTCGTACAATACAATTTTTAAAATTTTAAACAATATATGTATAATCATTGTTAATGGTTTTTCCCGTAACATTGTTTCGTTTTTTGAGATACAATATGAAATTTTGCTAATTATTTTATTATATTTTATTTTACATTTACCTTCATTATTGTGTATGATGTTACCTTTCATTACATGATGTTGGGGGAGGCCGTGGCCTGGTGGGCTTTCACTGACCACAACTTTCACTGTGAAGTTAAGCTACATCAGGCACGGCTCGCCACCGGATGGGTGACCATCCGTGATAGCCAATCTCCACCCCCCCGGCTGTTGTGACCATTATACAGCAGTCGTGAATCCAGGTCCATCCAGGGACCCAACTCGGCCTCTGGCCATGTAGGTCCTGGATGGACGCATTGGATCCAATTAATTAATAAAAAAATAAAATTATTTTTAATTATATAACCCTCGTAGCTTTAGCAGTGAAGCAGAAATAAATTTATTAAAAAGAAATTACTCCCCCCCCCCCCCCCCGGTAGGGGAAACCAAATCGCAGATCCTGCGGTCATCTATTTTACCCCTTTATCTGCACTATTTACCTCCCCCCAAGTTTTTTAATCAAAAAATTGATTTTCTCGAACATAGTTGTAGAAAATGTAAAAAAGCTCGTATATTTCATATGTTGCCATAGTCCTAACGACCAAGCGACTGCCACCCCCGCAATTCCAACCCCACTGGAACAATTGGGCCTAAACTTCATATTGTAGATTTTGCCTAGAGGAATATGTATACTGAATTTCACTCCTTTACGTACCTAAATAGCACATACATGTAGATCTTTTGTCCTCTCTGAATCCCACCCCCGTAATTCCGATTCCAGTGCACCAATCAAAACCAAACTAAATAGTGAAGATGGACATCCCCATAATAAGGTACATTCCCAATTTCAACCTTCTACCTCAAAAAATGTAGAAATTATGAAGGATATGTACGGGCAAAATAATATCAATAACTAGCTCCATTCTTCCGCTACTTAATATAATTTATCAGCAATCGTGCGTAACAATATATTCATTCTTGACAAATCGATTGTTATATGACATGCCTTTATCATGCCTCTCTTTTGAAATTCAACTGTATATAAATATGTTTGTAGTTCGCTAAATATTTCTTTTTCATTTATCAAGCGTAAAGGTTCTTTCACTTTTGCGTGGAAAACACGAACAGTGACATCTGGTCTGCTAATAGCTGTTTCAAAAGAATGTATGCATAAAGAATGTATGCATTAGTTATTTCTGTGCATAAAGGGTTGCATGTAAATGTTAAGAAAATATCTATCTTACCAAATTTTCTTACTATTGTCATTGCATCCTGAAAGTTTTGAATCATATTTCGAGGACTACCAGTGAAGGAAGAAGGTAAAATAACAATCCGTCCAGCCCTTAAGTTTTCTTGATCAGCTCGTGCAAACAAAGCGTCCGCAAGGCATGCGTATGCAAACAAAGCGTATGCATCTACTCGCAATTTTGCCCGTTGAGTACGGATACATTTCAATCTGTCACCTTCAATGCGACAGTAATAATCAACAATCAACTGTTGGGTTAATTTCCCAGCATTAATTATTGGGTTGAAATTTCCCTTAGGAGGGCATCCTCGAATCATAAGTCTGTAGGATACATACTTCGCATTGAAATATTTTGACGAACGTTAGTTTTACGCTCTCCTCCAGCTAGCAGTAAAATATGCCAACCTGGTTCCCCACAAGGCCAAATCAATACATAAGACATTGGATCGCATTGCATGCTAGACTTTTTAATCCACCATCTTTGGCAAAAACATTTATGTGTCTATGAGATGGTGGGCACCATCGTGAGATTCAAAAATTGCTGCAACTTCTGAACATTTTGATTCATTGTAACAGCGAGGATCTGACAGAGATTCATGATTAAAGCGCATAACAAAATTGACTGGCTCTCTGTTGTTTTAAAGCTAATTCATGTTGCTCAGATATTTTTGGTGCATTGTTTTGTAGCACTTTACATAAGGATTGCAATTACTTAAAACCCGATTTATTACATCAAGAATGTCAGTTCTTATGGAACTATTTGCAGCATTTTCCAATCTAATTTCATTAGCAGCAGAAAAGTCTAAAATGTAGAATTGGCCATAATAAGCATTGCATGTTTTTTCAGGATACAGAGTGTCACCTGCTCTGGCTTTAATTTAAATTTCGTAATTAATAAACTCTGGTTAAGCTACCCAGAGGATAAAGCCGTAACAGTAAGTGAAAGGAGGGACAGAAACGAATAAATAAGGTTAATAACCTTTAATGTAAGCAGGAGAAGAACCTGCGTAATTATGATTTACACAATAACGATCTTAAAAAATTGTAATATTTAAACCAGATTATACAAAAGAATAATTTGTTTGATCCAGTGCAGAGTTGCTAGTAGATTACTTTTTCACTCTCCTTTTCGGGTATGGCTAAGTTGATAACCGTAATAGAAGCAAACGGCGACCGAACTTGGCAAGTCGACAAGGGGACCGAAGCTAAGGAATAAATAAGATAGAACAAATATTAGCACTTTAGCAAAACCTCCAGGTAACACTACAGTCACACACTCATTGTCTTAGCATTAAACGAGCATTCGATTAAATTCCTCAATAAGGTCTCTGGATTTTAAAACGTCCATCATTTTTCTATCTTAACTAAGAGCATAAAATCGGAAAACCATACCACGGATGAGATAAAACGGATGCGCAACTCGCCCGATTTTTCAAACTAATTTTGAGTGATTTTCTACTGCAACCACTAGAGGGGGACTCGCAGCCGAGAGAGACAGGCCTACGCACTGAGAAATCTAACTATACTCATTGTCTTAATTGTCTAACTATAGTAATCCAACCTTCATTGTCTCCATCTTGGAATTTAACAACACCATTGTTTTTTCGTTTGTTGGACAAGTTATACGAGTGCACAGCATTTCGAAGAAAAATATTTCATGTATAATTTAAAACAAACTTTGAACCACTAAGAAAGTTTTATTTGTTGAGTTGTTTATTAATTTTTAGTTTAGGTGAAGTTAGGTATGGAGATATTAAATTCAATTAGTTGTACTTGAAAATATATTCTACATTTTATAAGATAAAATAGGAAAGATTAGCAAATACTTTTTAAAGTAAAATAGAAGTTTTTAAAATAACTCTTATTAAAATTTTATTAAATGTGCTATGTAGCGTAAAATATGATATGCAAACATTTGCATGTGTAAGCGATAGAATTGTATGTTATGTTATATTTAATAAAATTATTTTATTCGAAAGAAATTTGTTTGTATTGACTACAAAAATTTAATTAATGAAGTTTACAAAAATAAATAACTTAATCAAATGAGCATATGAATTAAATATATGTAATAATTAAAAAAACATTTAATATGTGAAGTAGGCTGCGAGGGTGTTTATAAGCAGCCCCTGAAAGTTGGCTGCCAGGAATACTTTTAACTTTCTACTGAAACCACTAGTTGGGGCCACTAAATTCAGTTTAAACGTAATCTGTTCAAGTGTCGTATCCGTTTTACCTCATCCGTGGCCATACCCCACGATGTGAAGCTGAAAGCAAAGCGCGACCCGCCGCGTGAATACTCACTAAGCTGGTACGCGCTTGTGAACTCGCAGATCGTCTCGTTGGCCCGGTTGGGCTCCCCTTGGATAAAATTTAAAGATGAACCTGACGTGGGTGTCGAGTCCTTAGACTCCCGTTCGATGTGGCTGTCGTGAGTCGGTAAGCTGTCTTCTGACGGCAATGGGGATACCGCCTCCGGGATCACCTGCTCGTAGTTTTCTCCAAGCTCCGTGCCTGGGCCGACTGTAGTAGTCTTGGCTTCGTTGAGCGGAATAACGTTAGCAAGGCGAGGTGAATTATCCTCGGCGTGTGGCGGCTGAGAACTCGGATACGCAATGGGCTCGTTTACGGACTCCTCTCCTGGGCCTGTAAACGTACGGCGTACGTTTTCTGACAGCTCCTCAGCGTATCTAGTTACGCTATCCAAAATATTATTGTTTTTAATGTAACAGTTCAATGAGAATTTGCTTGCCTGGTATTTAAATGCATACACTGAACGCTGGCCGATGAAATCCTCTCTCAACGGCGGAGAAGCTAGTTTCGTCGGCTGCTGATTCTCTTGGCTTCGACGGCTGCTTATTGGCTGTCTCTCGTGGCGGGAGACTCGTCGCGTCCCGTCTCTTCGGTGCGGCGGACGTGCTAGCCGTGCTTTACCGCGTCGGTCGGAGCGAGCACCAGCTGAGGAGGCCTGGTTAGAAATATAAAATGTAATGGACTCACATTTGATATCTTCCCTCGCTCGGGCATTGAGCGACTCGGGACGAGACGTTCCTCGGTGAACTGTCCTCCACGTTGGGTCCTTTTCAGTTCTCATCGGCTGGTCTGTTGGTCTCGCTCTTCCCTGAGCATCGGTACTAATCGGTACCCTTGTCCTTAAATACCGCTTTACTTGTCTCATTAATTAAATATTCAAACTTTTGTTATGGCGCTCTTGCCGCCTCCCTTTCTCGTGAGAGATCCTACTTTGCCGGGGAGGCCGGGGTTTCACCGCTGTTTCTTTCCTTCGTGTATTCGGACTTCCCCCCCTTTCGCATTTTCTCTGTCTTATCGCCGTTTTTAGGTTTTCTCTTGCTCCGGCGATATGACACAAAGGTGAAATTTTGTGGTGTACTGTATCCAGAATTTTAAAACAATAGGGACCGTAACCAGGAGGTAACTTTATATTGACACAAAGGATAATGCATTTCGCTATGTCACTGTTTCCTATGAATAAATCTTTTATATCATCAATAATGCATATTTCAGGCATTTGGAAATTTTTGTTACAACAACATAAACTGAAATAACCAGCCGAATTCTTTTCACATTAAAAATGCAATGCATTACAATAGGAACATATACTGTTTAATCACCTAATTTAGACGGAGGTAAATTTGAAATGTTATCAGAAACAGCACATCGATACTGAATTTTAAATGGCTTGAACGCGTTTCTGACTTTTTTCTTTTGGTATAATATTTTTTTCTTTTTTTCTTGCCGTTTCTGTTTACTGTTTTTTTTGTAGCAAAACACTGTAGTGGCCATCATAAACATTTCTGTCGTACAATAAATTTATGATTACTTTCTATTTAGAATTTACACCCAACTCTGTAACACTACCATCATTTAGTTTTTCTTGACAGTTATTTAAGTTTTAACTCGTGAACTTTTCACTGTTTTGAAGTTCTTAATTACCTAGTATTGTTGTTATATTTTTTTTTCTTTTCTCTAAAACAATTAATATAGCGAATAATTAATATTTTGTTTGATCGCTTTGCGCCTTTGTTTGATCCTTACGCTTAGCGCTCGCGCTCGGCTCGAGGGGTCCTTTCTTTTGAAGGCCGCTGAATTTTTTCAAGTTAGTTGAGCACCCGTCCTTGGCCTGGTCGGCACAGGAAGAAGATTACGCAGTCTTATCTTTTGTTATTCCGTACCTTGAGTTTTCGCTGCCCTCCACTCTCGCCCCTTAAATTTTTGCCCGTTCCACTTTCGCCCCGGCGCCATTATATGGTAATTTTATCGCCAATATATTTTATCGAGGCCCTGAGGAGAGGCTTAGGCTATACGCAAGTAACTTGAATACAACATAGCCAGGGTTTCAAACTGTGATGGTACTTCAAGCAATGTTTTTCACGAATAATCACCCAATTGTTTTAAGTGGTTTTTAGTGGTAGGCGATTCCCTGAAAAATTGAATCGTTTATTAATCAATTAATTTTTATGCAATTTATTTTTGCATAGTAACGATTAATCGATTCCTGGAATCGATTATTGTGAAAAATTGAATCTATTTTAAAAAATATTAAAATTAAATCTGTTTATTGTAATTTATTTCCATGGTTAAAAGTAGCAAAATAAACATTCATGAATTTTTATTTAATAACAAACAAATCAGAAATATTATAACAATGTATTGTGAAGCAGATAAAAAAAGTTAGATTGATTGATTATTTGGTATTAAACTTCAGTTTACTGTCCTTGTGGGGTGGTACTTGTTCAAAAATTTTTGAAAACCGTGGGCCTATAATAATCAGGCTAACGACTATTGTGCAAACCATGGAATTTTAAATGAATGAAACATAAATGATTTTCTAAACCCTATTATTTCTTTTAAAACAATTTAGATTTTAGGAAAGCTTTAATTTAAATCGTTCTTAATTAAAAGGAGAATTTCGCGGGTTAGGTTAAGTAAGTATTCTAAATAACTGAATTCTTAGTTTTCTATTTGACTTGTTAACCTTTCTGCAGGGTCTTTTTTTTATGAAAGTGGGTCTTAAAAGTATTTTTGCAGGGGGCGAGTGTGGAAGGGGCGATAGTGGACGGGGCCAAAGTGGAAGGGGCCAACTTCACGGGGCCAAAGTGGAATGAACCGAGTTTTCAGTATTTGGAAATTGTCACTCAATGGATTTTTTGGTGATGAAATTTGTGGACTTCTCATCAGAACCCCCACCATCTGTTTATCTCTTTGCGGAACAAATTCGATTGTGATAGGATAGACTTCCTTTTCATATAATTGATTGTTTTCGAGGATGGACCGCGGTAAGCCTTTGATTTTTCGTTCAGCCGTTGACGCCTTGGTACAACGTTGCTGCTCGAGGGCTTTACGAACTATTGGCTGGTTCACCATAAACTTTGTTCGTGCGTCGTAGCCCTTGCCAAGCGTTAGTTGGTCTTTACCGGGTTTCCCTTTTACGGACTTTTTTTGGCTCGTGAATCAACTTATTCGAACGCCCAAGCGAAGAGCGTTCTTTATGGATCTTATTTCGTCCGGAAGACTGACTCTGCCTTCACTCGGACGTTATGCCTTATACGGGACTGTCTGCCCGTCTTTTTTTCCTTAACTGCCAATAATTTTCTTATCTTTTTTCTTAGCACTCATGCAATTTTGATATGCCGTTCTTTCTTTTAGCCTCGACCCGGTCCGGAGTGTGAAGATGCCCCGCCATTCAGACTATCCACTTTTTTCCCTTTTTTCCTCGCTCTTGCCGTTCCTCACCGTTTTGTCCCTCGTCGACCCTTCTTTCCTTAAGTGTTTAGTCTTTTCTCACTCGCCATCCACCTGCCTGTGTTTAGCCTGCCTAAATTTTTCCTTTACTGTGATTCTTTTATTTCTTTTCTTTGTGTTTTTTCCCTTTTCTTTTTTCAGGGCACACACTCCGTTCGGTGGGCTAGTTTTTCTCAGAAGATATTTTTTAAACCTACTCGCAAGCCAGTTCGTCGAGAGGTTGTTTTCTTTACTTCTAAAGATTTCCAAACAAGATTGATGTTGAACCGTAGTTTCCTGAGCCATTTCGTCCTTCGGCCGTTTTGAGTTCGCCAGTCCTATCCATTTGGAACTCTGTCGTTCGACACTTGTAGAAGATATCTGCCCATTTTGTTTTTCTTTTTATATACTCTTTATTGTAAAAGCAATAAATCTTCAATTATTTCCATTTAGTCTAACTACATTGTAATTCTGGGTTTTTTCCCAAAATAAGAGTGGTTCCCTAAGCTTAATTGGTATAAGTGGGTTTCTTTCCTGGAATATTTTGGGGCTTAATCAGAAGACTTTTAATTTTAATGTCTTGTTTATCAGTAAGTCCTCTCCGGGCCTTTTGACTTAATTTTTTAAGGTTAAACTTCCAGCCCCCGGCTTGCCTGCCATTACGCTTAAACTGAGCGTGCTTTAGTAAAAAGCACGTAACACTTCACACATTTAGGGGTGCCTGTTTTTAAACTATCATCCAATATATTTTTTAAATTACGTACATAACAAAATCAATTTTAGTTTAATGATTCTTCTTGCGGAAGAGAAAACACGGACCAGCAAATGGGCAACGTGGCCTTAATGACTCAAGAAGCGTCCCTATGTTAAAAGCTTTTGCTAATTCTTAAGTCAAATTTTACATTATGTCTACCTTATCGTCCAAATACCTTCATGATTTAAATAAATGTAGTATGCCAGAAACTGAGGAATAGGATATAAGATACGTATAGTGACAAGCGAAACCACTATCCCACGCATTTCGTCGACAGGGTCAACTTCTTCAGCGAGTTATGTGGAGTAGTGGCTTCGCTTGTATCTCATATTCATTGTGTTAATCTATTTATTTTAACGGCTTTAAAACAAAATAAAGAAAATTTAGATGCATACGTCACCAAGTTGTGGCATCACCTAAAGCTAATATACTGTGATCAAAGTTTAGGAACACAAACATTTCTGTGTCGCAGGCTTTAGATAACAGGAATTAGTAAGCGATGGCACACCGTTTTGTTCTGATGACAGCCTTTACCCTCCGAGGAAGAGTTTTCACAAGTTTTTGGTAGTACGAAGCTGGAATTTCCCTCCATTCCAACTCGGAGCACTGGTTCACCCACGGATGAAGGATGGCTCTTAGTCGACGTTCCAATTCATCCCACAGGTGTTCAATGGGATTGAGATGGCGGGACTGTGCAGGTATATCCATTTCTTCAACCCCGTTGTCATGTTGATACAGAAAAGGCCTATCCCCGAACTGTTCCCACAGTGTTGTCATTGCACAGTGGTCCCAGATGTCTCGATAAGCAACAGTATTCATCGTTCCTTTAACACAAACAAGCTGGGCCAGTCCGAACCATGAAAATAGCCTCATATAAGATGATGCTAACTTCTCCAAAATTCGCAGTGGTTACCACACACTGAGGTAGGATGTACTCGAGACATCCGCCAAATCCAAATTCGTCCATCTGATTGCCAGTGTGTGTACCGTCAGTCAATAGGACACGTTTCCACTGTCCCATGCTCCAGTTTCTGCGAGTTTTACATCAGCCCAACCTCCCCCGGAATTGTTGACAGTGATGAAGGGCTTGTGAGCAGCTGTGGGAACCCAGGGAATGAAGTTCCTGACGAATGGTGATTGTGGTAAGAAGCAGAATTTTTGAATTCTGTAGCAATCATTTCAGCAGAAGACGTTTAATTGCTCCGGATCACATGAGCAAGCGCTCGACCATCTGTCTGTCAATTTATTGGGTCTGCCAGATCGTGGTTGCACTGTTGTTGGTTCCTGGGTCTTCCACTTCACAATCACATTGCCTATAGTTTTACGGGTTATTTGTAGAATGGTGGAAATCTCACGGACTGACTTGTTGCACAAGTGGCATCCAATGATGGTTCCACGTTGGAAGTCGGTGAGCTACTTTGAACGACCCATATCTTAATAATACGAAGCCAATATGTGTGGTGCCATTATCTTAACATGTCATTTATGCGACATTTGGTAGATTCCATGATTTATGAGGGGTGTCCCTAAACATAATGTTTAAGTGTATTATATATGCATTACGATACTGTAGCATTTAATATTTGTTTTAAAACTACTTTCTAATATATTTAACCTCGAATACAGGGTGTTTACAAATGATTAGAGCGATTTGATAAAAAAACGAAGACCACACTGTCGGTTTGCAGCTGTGGCATGAGCAAATTTTCAAGCATGTCCAGGTTTGCAGATGTACCCTGTCACAATTTCTTTCGTGAAGAAAAACGGGCCATTTTTGAATTTTGCGATGGCGGCCAGTTTAAACAATAGTTAAAGCATTAGTTACGTTTACACAAAGAGAAAAAATAAAATAATGACAGAAGACTGATGAAATATTTAATAGATAATAAAAGTTTAATTGTAGATAAAGAATCACAAAATAATATCCGAGTATCTAATATCCGACAACGTTGAACACTTAATTCAGAAAGAAAAACACAAAACAAATAATATACAAATACGAACACGCATGCACACATTTCCGAATGTTTAGGAGATGAACAATTTGCAAGTCGTGTATCTTGAAGTGATCAAACATTAATCCACAAAGAATATTTATTGGTCTGGATGTGCATTTCGGCAGGCAAGCTGCCCTCGTCAGCGTATACAAAGGTGATCAGAACAGAATGAACTGTTAAGAATTGTTCTGATCACCTTTGTATACGCTCACGAGGGTAGCTTGGCTGCC
>JAHWFO010078774.1:0-10060 GCA_023313115.1 Rhysida immarginata | reverse complement strand
TGTTACGTTGTGCGATCGTTAAAATGCATTGTTATGTTTGAGCTGTAGCCAAATTCATTCAAGAGAGGGGGCAAAAAACGACTCTTAAGTAAATACAGCAATCCAATTGTTGGACTAAAACAATGGAATTCAATGCCTGTGCACAGACCACGGTATAAGAAGGAAAGGTAATCCGACGATACCACGTGACCATGTGACAATCTTGTCCGTAGTTCCAATCTTGTCCGTGTCTGGCGGCGCTCCGCACAGGGAGGCCAGATTCCCAAGCGACAGACGGTGGAAAGCAATGGTCACTTTGTGAAACAACAGCTCTTCGGTATTCATCAGTTTAGGTAAGTCTGTTTAATTTCATTAGGTTTTATGCTCATTTTAAAAGTCATGTATTCAAGCTTTGTCCTGTATGGTTATAAATGAGATTAATAACGTCGAAAAATTAAAATCGTATTCAGAATGAGCACTAATGATGTTCTCCCTCAAACCATTGTTGAGTAGAAATTCAGTAATATGGAATTTATATTCAACAATGGTCTTGAGCAAGTGCTCATTCTAAATGCAGGCTTTAGTGTTTCGTTTTACAAACTGTAATTTTATTAATGGAAATAATATCACTGAATAATGTGCACTTTTTATAAAGTTACATCATGTTAGCATGCATACTAATTGACACTTCTTAAATGCCACCCGAAGTAAAGAACTTCACATAACCATGCAAGTGATCAAGCTAATTTGCAATCTGCTTTTTAAGTTTATGATACCGACTCAAATCCACGCTATTAGAATATTTTTCCCATGTCACATTATGTTATTAAGAATATTGTAATGAAACTAGGAGAAAAGAGGAGACGATTGTTGGCGAAAATTGCGCGAATGAAAGAGAAGTGGCTGAGGGTGACGACACGAGAGTAAAATGGTGCGGCGACAGGTTATCGTAGTCGTCATCTGTTTATTTATGACAATCATGCTATCTGCACATAAGCGTCGTTTTTTGTTATTAGAAAACTCTTACGTAAAATTATTAAGACGAAAAAACGGACAAAAACAAACATTTTTTTATAAATAAAGAAATTTTAAAGGAGAATTTAAAAATTCATACGAACAGTTGCGATTGGCTGGGGTTTAGCAGAGGCTTGCCCCTCTAATTATTAGTGAGCTATCAAAGATAAAAGTTATGATATAAAACCTTCCCTTTGAGAAGCCGCCTTTTAAAAAATCCTGTAAACGGCCATGGTGCCACTCTTTTCTAAATTAAGAACTCTAAATCAAAGACGCCCAACCACTGCTCCCAAGCCAACAGCATCCTTAATAACATATACACTAATAAAGTAAAATAAAAATAAAAGCACCTTATTAAACTGTGGATACTTACTGCGCAATAGAAGAGAGGAGGTCAATCCACTTGTCCACAAGAAAAAATTATTCTTCATATATGTGTACATTTCAGTCACTAAGTGACCTTCTTCAGTATGATACAATATCCAACATTTTGCAGGGGTTGTATATATACACAATAAAGTACGATTGAGAAAGAGGGGCCACTCTGAAGCCACATAAGGTGAGAAGTCATGATTGGTGAACAACAAAAACGGGACTGGTGAACTTAATACAGTATAAGTACCTTCTTCCAGTTGGTTAAGCCTTGGTTAAGGTCCTTTGTCTACGTTCATTAACTTATCCGGGAGATTTTTGGAGATTTCAAGAGATTCTAAAAAATTAAGAGTCCTATAGTCGTCCGTCATATGTATACTTTTTATGTTGTCTTTCGTGGCCGCATGACAGCTGGTCAAAATATGGTTTGCAAATCCTGATTTTTCTGGTTTATACTTCTTTATATAACCAAAATGTTCGTTCATACTGGTTTCGATTCGTCTCTGTGCTTTGACCTATATGTTTAAGGTCCATCAGAAGGTCACTTGGTGACTGAAATGTATACATATAAGAAGAATAAATTTTTCATGTAGACAAGTGGACTGACCACCTCTCTTCTATTGCGCATATACACTGTTATCAAAAGTTTCGGGATACCCCTCATAAATCAAGGAATGTGCCAAATTTTGCATGAAAATGTCATGTAAATTATTTAAATAGCATCATACGCCTTCAAACACATATTTGCTTCGTATTATTAAAAGATACGGGTCGTTCGGATGCCACTTGTGCAACAAGTCAGTCCGTGAGAATTCCACCATTTTGCAAATACCCCGTACAACTACAAACAATGTAATTGCGAAATGGAAGATCCAGGGAACAAGAATAGTGCAACCACGAACTGGCAGACCCAAGAAATTGACAGACAGAAATCGTTGAGTGACCCGGAACAATCAAAGTTCTTCTGCTGAAGTGATTGCTACAGAGTTCAGAAATTCTGCTTCCTCTGTTGATAGCACAATGCCATTCATTGGGAACTCCATTCCCTGGGTTTCCATGGTTGTGCTGCTGCTCAGAAGCCCTTCATCAATGACAAAAATTCCAGGCGACGTTTGGAGTGGTGTAAAACTCCCATAAACTGAAGCATGGAACTCTGGAAACGTATCCTATGGAGTGGTGAATCAGGCTACACACTCTGGCAATCAGATGGATGAAATTAGCTTTGGCGGATGCCTGGAGAGCGTTTCCTACCTGAGTATGTGGTGCCCACTGTGAAGTTTTGAGGAATTGGCATCATGGTATGGGGCTCTTTTTCATGGTTTGGACTGGGTCAGCTTGTTCCTGTTAAGGAACGAAGAATGATGTTGCTTATCGAGGCATCTTGGACAACTGCCAACATTGTGGGAACAATTCGGAGAGGGGCCATCTGCTGCCAACATTGTGGAAACAGTTCGGAGATGGGCCTCTTTTATACAACATGACAATGCTCCTTGCCATTAAGCAAGACCTGTACACGGCTGGTTTCAACACAACGGGTTTGAAGTAATGGATAAGCCTGCCGAGAACACCGATCTCAATCCTTTGAGCACATGTGAGATGAATTGGAACGTTGACTACAAGCCAGACCACGCTGTTATTCTACCGTGGCTGAACTACAGTGCTCTGAAGGGCATTGCAGCTTATTACCAAAAACTGGTGGAAACTCTTCCTCGGAGGGTTGGAGGCCGTCATTAGAGCATAAGAGGGAGCCACCGCTCACTAATTTCTGTTATCTGAAGCCTGCTACGCAGAAATGCTGGTATCCCTAAACTTTTGATCACATAGTGTATATGGTATTAAAAAATAACATGAAAAATCACTATTCTAATTCAGGGGCATTTGATTGTATATAGCCTCTCTCTTGAACTTGGATTCCTTACAAATACGTTTGTTATTCATTTATTTACATGTATTTATTTATTTACGTGATGGTTTTTCTTGCTTTTTTGTAGTGATTAAAAATGGGAAAGAAATGTTTTGTACCCAGATGTAATTCTGGGTATAAAAATTGCCCTGAAAATGTTTCAATGTTCAAAGCCCCATCTGGAGATCTACTAATTAAGTGGAAAAATGCTATAAAACGAGACGATAGGGAACTAACGGAAGCAGATTTTGTGTGCGAGAAACACTTTGCTCCACATTCCATCATACGTGAAAAGACGGTTGAGGTAAATGGAGAAGTTATTGCGCGCCAGAATCTCAGATACCCGAGACTTGAAAAAGAAGCTGTTCCATCTATCTTACCCAATTGCCCCTCCTACATAACAAAAATAAGTAAGCCAACAAAGCGCCCAGCTCTAAGAGAGTTTCCATTGATCCATAGCAATAATAAACAATCAAAAACAAAAAGCAACTCACAAACATCAGATCAAGACGGGGCTGCAGTCACTGAAGTTTGTGGAATGAATATCATTACGCATGAGAGAATGTGCATGTCCACTCATTTGCAAATGACACAAGAACTTTTTTCGAAACAAATTATGGAAACACTGCAAATGTAACTGAATCAAATTTAAATGTTACTAATGCTTTGGACTTTCAAGCGCTTAATAACGTTGCTGGAAAAATTATGATGCCAAACGAATCATGGAATGTCCATAAAATTAATACTGACAGTTCTAGTAGTGTAGTGTTTTTGCAAGTGGTAAAATATCCTGGAGGAGTTGAACAGCCACCAGTTGTATGTAAGCAATTGTGTTTCAATAAAGTGGCTTCGGGGAAGCATGAAGTGAAGAGCTTTGTCTACAACAATCCTGTGAACATATCTCTCATAAGTGGAACCATCGAAATGCACACTATTGCAGACATTGAAAAAGGACTAATAATTTTTGACCAAATGAAAGTGTGTGCTGGTGGGCCAAGTGAAATGACATACAGCTCAACAATAAATCCTGTATGTGCCTACAAACATTTTGGTGTGTGGCGCCACAGAAAATGCACTTTTGTCACTGACAGCAACCAACATGGTTGTAAAGCCTGCAGAACGTTGTGTTCTACGCTTGATAGACATCAATCTAGACAAAATACTCCTCTAGCATCAAAAAGAAAATATAGACGTCTTTCTGGATTCTGCCCAAAAGAAAAAAGAGAAATTCTACGAAAGGCACAAATAATACAAAATGTTAAAACACTGAGATTGTTACGACAGAAGAGAGTTTTGGAAAGTAAACTTCAAGTTCTGCAGGCAAAATACAGCCTGATAAATAAAAAGCAATTGGATTCATATCTAAAGGAATTGCAGCTCTCTCCTGGACAGGAATTAACAATTAGAGAGTGTATTTCAATTGGACAAAAAACTACAAAAACTAGCAGACGATACACTGGTGACTGGTTATTGATGTGTCTTTTATTTCATATTAAAAGTCCTTCAGCATATAAATTCTTAAAATATAATGAACTTCTTCCCCTGCCTTGCATTTCAACCGTTCGAAAATATTTACGAATGGCAAACACTAAGTGTGGCTTTGATGAACAGTTTTTTGAAGCTTTTAGGAAGAGGTTGAGCAAAACGAGGGAAATTGATCGGCATGGACTTCTTATATTTGATGAAATGCAAGTAAGAAAGAGTATGACAGTAAATATGGACACAATGGCATATGATGGATTTGTAAATTTCGGTAACTTGGGTCCACCAGCCTCCGATGCTTCTTCAGCGGCAACTTCATCTAACCAATTAGCAGATCATGCACTAGTGTTTATTTTCCAGTCTTTCACTGGTTCCTTTTCGCAACCCATTGCTTGCTTCTCTGCGAAAGGTGCAACAAATTCTTCAGTTTTAACAAAGTTAGTTGTGCAAGCAATAACAAAATTGGAAAGTATTGGGGCAAATGTTCATGGCATTATCTGTGATGGTGCATCAACCAACCGATCCATGTGGAATCAGCTTGGAGTGTCTGGAAAATTACATAATACAATGAATTTTTTTATTCATCCTTGTGATGACAGCAGAAAAGTATATGCATTCTCAGACGCATCCCATTTGATAAAAACCATAAGGAATTGTCTGCAACAGAGAGGAACTTTTATAGTAAGTTTAATATATTACTGATTAGACCATATGTGAAATGTCAGTAGTTATTTCATGTTTACGTTTTATTTTATTGGTCTTCAGGTGAATGGGGATGTTATTAAATGGCGACACTACACAGACCTATACTTGTTAGATCAAAAACATGATGCCAGATTAAGAGTATGCCCCAAAATAAAGGCTGAACACATAAATCCATCGAACTGTGAAAAAATGAGAGTGAAACTAGCTACACAGGTAATGAATGTCATTAATAAAGATAAAGTTTAAACTGAATTAATCAGACAGTTTATTTTAATTCATTTTATTTTTTACAGTTATTCAGTCAATCAGTAGCTGATGGTTTATTATTTTACAAGAGCCGAGGATGCACAGAACTGGCAGATTCATCAGCGACTATTTCTTTTACCATTCGAATGAACGTGATGTTTGATGCTCTGAATAGGAAACATCCAAAAGAAGGAATAAAACTCGGAGGAAAAGACCTGATGGTATATAGCCTGAAATTCATATATTTTTCACTTTATTATATTTATCTAAATTATGTATCAGAAATTTATAAAATTTTCAGTATTATGCAGATCTTTCATTTATATATTTTCACAATTCGAATTCATTATTATATGGGATTGTTATAATAAATTTTATTTAGGTATCCATTTCCACATACTTTTGACCTTTCACATACATATTCACAGGTGTTAGAGAAATGCTTACATTGGCTAAATTCCTGGGAAAGCGAGGTTACAAATGGGACAATTCAAAAACATTTATTTTTGTCCGACCAAACTGCACAGGGTTTAAGAGTTACACTGATGTCAACAATTCAATTGTCTGACTATCTTATAAATTCTTGTCTTTAAATATGTGCTAAGTTCAAAAATGAATCAAGATGTTATTGAGGTAGGTTGGGGTAATTCTTATAAGAAGTTTCTTAAGATTTAAAGAAGCCTTTTTAAACAATGCCATGAGGAAACAAAATTCAAAATTTCTAATATAACATTAAAACACATATTTATACCTTAGCAATGTGCGCGAGATATTTTACAAAAGTTATTCATTGCAATCAATTTTTTATTCAGAGATTCTTTGGTGTCATTCGGCAAGCAGGTTGCCAAAACGATCACCCAAGTATGCCAACCTTTTTGCAGCTGTACAAGTTGCTATCTGTATACAGCCTGTTGAAGCCTCCAAAGAATGGAAACTGTGAAGCCACAAATCTTGAGAAACCAAACCTGACTTTTGAAGAATATATCTCAACGTTCAGCGAGAAGGATCCTTCCAGAAAATCTGTTTTGATTGAAAAATTAAAATCAAAGCTGGATGGACTGATAGCCACGACAGAGTGGGAAGCTGAAGATGTCATCTGCTACGATCATAGCCACGATTACTATGAAGTACCAATTATAGACTGCATAATTTATTATGTTACAGGTTATGTTTGCAAAAAAATGGCAAAAATTAGCTCTTGTGAGATTTGTAGGCATGCTTTTTCATCTGAAGGTGTATTTTCAGAGCATAAGGAGGCAGCTCTAGTTAATCTGAAAACCAGAGGCCGCCTTATTCATCCTAAAGTAAATATTTTCAACATGTTAACTACTGCAGAGAAAGAATTTGCCAAAGTAGCAGAGAAAGAAAATGCCTACGAAATCACTATTGCCAAAACATTAGAAATTGCTCCACTTTCATTCCCTTGCGAAGAACATAAAAAAGATGTAGTAGCCGAATTGTTACACTATTATGTGTTGCTGAGAATGCGGCAGTTTTCTAAGCAGTTTAATGATGATATAAAAAAACTTGCAAGGGAACAAAAGAAAAAGGCTAAATTTTTTAATAAGTAACTTGTATATAATAAACACGTAAATTTCCTTTATATTATTAAGAAGTTTAAACAAATAAAATTCAGTATATAAATAAATAACTGATTTCACCAGTGTCAGTCTAATGTTTTTGAATTGAAATTCTTGTGTTTATGAAATCCAATATTAAAAGTGAGGAATGATTGTTACTGAAACTTGTAGAATTTTGTTTTTGGAATTCTTCAAGTTTCACCAAAAATCATTCCTCACCTTTAATATTGGATTTCAAATCACAAGAACTTTAATTTCATTTACTTCAAATTATTAATACTTCAAATGTAATATAAAACTTAATATGATTAAAATTACTCCTTTCAATATGTTTAATAAACTTTATTCTAAAAATCAACATGTGAGTCATTAATTTCACGATATATTTTTAATTTTCACTGAAAAACTTTCTTCACGATTAATCAAATACAATGATTTATAAAATGTAAGTTCATTATGAAATTCCTTAACAATAATGTTAGAATAATAACACGACATAATTTGAAAGTTAATGAAATTTTTAAAATTATTCACTCATCGGCTTCTCATTCATTTGAATGACAAATATTTGTAATAAAAGAAAGCCTACATGTTTTATTTCAAATGCTATTTTTTTCTTCTAATTTAATTTCTAGAAAATAAATAAAACCTTAAAATCAACAATTACGTAAATATACAGAAGAAAACGAGCAATTCCCTTACACACATAAGGAGAAAAACGGCCTCCCTTTCAACAGCGCCCTCTGCGAAATACCTCGCGAACTACGGACAAGATTGTAAACATCTCCTAACGATGCTGCCATTGTTCGTCGGATTACCTTTCCTTCTTATACCGTGGCACAGACCAAGGGATTAAAAGACTATGTTATTGGAAAAATGCGGTTAACAAAGGACGAAGTCGGGGCCAACGATATAACGAGCCCCAGCGCGGAAAAGTCACCTGACCATCTTAGTCCGGCCAACAATCCAACCTTCATTATTTCTAACAAACGAAAAAATACTCATTGTTAAAATCCAAGATAGAAACAAAGGAGATTACATTGTTACTCGGACTAAGATGGTTAGGTGACTTTTCCGCGCTGGGGCCCGTTATATCGTTGGCCCCGGGACGAAGTATGATGATGTAACAATATATGACGTTTGACTGCGGAGGCTTCTTTTATAGGAGGTGTTGCCTCGAAGCGGAAAAGCCACCTGACCATCTAAGTCCGAACAACAATCCAACCTTCATTGTTTCCAACATGGAGACAATGAAGGTTGGATTGTTGTTCGGACCCACATGGTCAGGAGACTTTTCCGCTTCGAGGCCTGTCTTTCTCGTTGGCCTCGTTGTTTTGCCAATATGATTGTTTCTTCTAACAGGGAAAACAATAAAGTTAAGAAATTTTCAACAAAAAAACTTTTAGACAACAAAAAGAGAAATGTAAAAACGCGTGCTCAAGAATAATTAAATCAGAAATATGTCACAAAAAAGTATTCAATAAAGTTTTGTTTATATTCTTTTATAATTCTGAAAAAAAACTTCCCCGATTTTAAAACTGGATTTAACCCAGGTCTCCTTTAAAATTGAGGATTCTTTAGATGGATAAACAAACTCGAAGTAAATGGTAATCTGCTTAATTTCATGTTTGATTTTTACTTATACGACGGTCGACTAACAGTGATCTTAGCTCCTCGTATACAAGGTTGGCCATTAATATCCGGAACTAAGATAGCTACGTTTGTATCGCATTTTGTCTATGCATGCATTTGAAAGGGTTCTAACTTACTTATGACAACTCGTAGAGTTCACGTGATTCTCGTGCACGCGCCACGTTTTTAAACACTCCTGCAGGCTAATGTTACATCGCAAAGATATAACAGGGAATCAACATCAAATTTTTTTACAAATTGGGAAAAACGCCTACTGAAACCCATGTAATGTTGCTATAAAATTTTCGCTCTTTTGAATGGTTTGTTGTTTTTCAGGATGAGCGTGAAAGCATTGAAGAGACTCGTACACTGAAAGGCCGAATTTGGTAAATTCTGATCGTCGACTGATGATTCGAGTGTCGCAGAAGAACTGAACATCAGCAAGGAGGTAAATTGCCACATTCTGAAATGGGACCTCGGGAAACGCAAGTTTTGCTACATATTAGTCCCGCACATTGATTAACATTTTATTGGCGAGTCGTCTTTGCCATTGTTTCCCATTGATGTCTGACATAGACCTTTAAACTCTAGAGTCAACAGATTTGGTAAGAAATGCATGATAAACAACTTCAGATAACCTTTTTTCGAGAATGTGAAAAGCGTCAAGTCAATCGGTACAACAGGTTCGTAAGAGTTCTCGTGACAAACAGGAAGAGACGTTACATTTTGCAAAGATACTGAAGAATACATACCAACATGCACGGATTTTCCTATGCTATAATATGCTAGTCATTATCAAGAGCTTTCGTACAGAGGGTGGGCGGAAATGAAATGAAACACATTTGATAATTTACAATAGGTTTATTTCTTGTGCTACATTAATCAAACCGTTCAATTTGCTTTCCTTGATTATAATACACTTATCTGCAACGCTTTGGCCAAGCATCCAACGCTTTTTGGATCAGATGTTGAGGCAAACGCTGCCACTCCTGTTTTAATGTTTTTTTAAGGCCACTGACAGTAGTAACTTTCCGCTTCCATAATTGCTGCTTCAGGTATCCCCATACGAAACAATCCATAGGGGCCACGACTGCGGCATCCACATTTCAGATGTTATGAACCGAGTTTGCTGGATCTTCAAGAAGTC
>JAHWFO010078769.1:0-13505 GCA_023313115.1 Rhysida immarginata | reverse complement strand
ACTTTGCCTTGCATTGTTGGTCATGAGATATTTCTCATTAATATGCCTTGCCATAACCATGAATATCGATTTTTTATCGATATTTATTATTTTTCCGAAATCTGAGGTAGACAGTGACCTTCCTCATGCTTTAAAGGTCATGTATGCGAAATTTTATCAAGATCGGAATAAAACTGTAGATTTGTATAAAAAACGTACAGACCCACAGACAGACCCACAAACATCCTTCTTTATATATACTAGACTAGCAGAGGACCCGGCGTTGCCCGGGATAATTACGCTTGTAGGTAAACACACACAAAGAAACACACACACTTTTCCCAATCGTCTGAACGCTTGTTAGGGAGCTGAAGGAAGACACTTGTACCTCCTCTGCCTCATCGAGAGAGACTGCCCTATCTATATCGTCTATTATGTCCATTTCCTGTTCATTGTTAATAATTCTTGGAAACGAATGTTCTATCATTGCATCATCATTTTATGTTCATTGTTATAATTCTTTGAATAATTTTGTGCTCATTGTTATTGGTGAATTGCGCATTGAGACCATTGTTGATGCGAACACGACGGGCCTATTGTTGCACAAACTTTGCCTTGCATTGTTGGTCATGAGATATCTGTTGCTGGTCCGAGCATAGTGTGAATTGCGTGTTGACACCATTGTTGATACTTATTGTTGCACAAAATTTTCCTGTCATTGTTGGTCATGAGATATATATTGGTTGGTCCGTGCAGAGTGTTTGTGAATTGCGTGTTGATACCATTGTTGATACCTATTGTTGCAAAAACTTTGTCTTGCATTGTTGGTCATGAGATATTTCTCATTAATATGCCCTACCATAACCATGAATATCGATTTTTTATAAATAATTATTATTTTTTCGAAATCTGAGGTAGACAGTGACCTTCCTCATGGTTTGAAGGTCATGTATGCGAAATTTTATCAAGATCGGAATAAAACTGTAGATTTGTATAAAAACAAACAAACAAACCCACAAACAAACCCACAAACCCACAAACAAACCCACAAACAAACAAACATCCTTCTTTATATATATAGATTTATTTATTTACTCCATTTCGCTTGTTAAAGGGGAATCTTTCAATAATGCGATTCCTTATAACATTGTTTCAAAGAAGTTTCATAAAAGGCGTATCGGAGAAGAGAAAGCTCAATTGTTTAAATATCGACTTCAAAAATCTAGTTTCTTATGAAAGGTTCATGCCAGTGTTCCATAATTCTTCTTTTGAATTTTCAAAATCTAAATATTAATTTGTTTTTTATTTATTTATTATTTGCATTCCATTAAAATAAATACATCCAAAAATCTGAATCGTGTATATCAATAAAAAGACAGAAGTAAAAAAAAAAAAACAAACAAAAAAAAAAAAAACTGGAAAAATTAAATAAAACAAAACTTCAAAAATATCATAAACAAATAAATTATAGAAACTGATACAACAGTTGAATAGGTAATATATGATTTTTCAGTTTCTTATTAAAATGAAACAAATTAGGGATATAGCACTGGCGGGAACAAACAAAGGCACTACAACGTACCGCATATGGTAATTGATAGTAATGAAAATTTTGGAACTTGAAATTCGATAACTTAGAGGTTTACGGACTTCAACTGTATGTTTAAACCAACTGACTCATTTCATATCGTTGCAAAAGTTTGTAGAATAAGGAAAATTTTATTTTTTGCTATTTTAATCAAGTTGTAAGCACTTAAAATTACTTTAGATAGTAGGTATTAAAATGAATTATTTCACTTTCTAAAGCATTTCTTTTTTCGACCGGCTTAAAACGAAGAAATTTTTTGGCAAAAATTAAGTTGCTAAAATTTGAGTAATGTTATGGCAGACTCTTTGTTTTAGTTTCTGAAATCTACCACCAGAGTGTACAATGTGTCATTGAGAATTGTTTTCACTTCCGGTTTCTCGGGTCGCCTGCTTTTTTGAATAGGCAAAGCTTGAGTAGTAACGTATAAAAACTTAGTAGTAACTTATAGTAGCATCGACAAGTTATTAAAATAACAACAAAATGAAAACAATGAATTCAAAAAACGAAAAGGAAAACCTGAACTTGTCCGTGATTAAGCAAAAGTTGAAAGAAAAAGGAGCTAAAGTATCAGGAAAGAAAAGTGAATTAAAAGAAAGGTTAGTAAACCAGTTAAAGAATTTAGTATACCAAGGCTTATACTAATTCAGGATTCGTTAATACTTACGGAAAATAAACTAACGAAATGTAACGCACTAGCAGCATATACTTTCAGTATAATTTCTAATGCAAATTCCGAGTTATCCGTCGCTAAAAAGTTGGTTATCCGGACATCTACGCTGTAAGCTGATATCTTAAGCCTAAGTTTTATAGAGTAGCGGGCTTAAGAGGTCAGCTTACAGTGTAGCGGTCCAGATAACCTGCTTTTTAGCGACGAATAGATAACTCGGAATTTCTTTGTTATGATGTATGCATACTTTAACTTTGTAAAAATAATTACATTTTAGAAGGATGCAATTTGATTAAATTAAATAATTTTCAATCAAATTTTAATCAATGATATTTGAATTTTAATTTATAATTTTTTAAAATTTTCTAATAATAGTCTAAAATGCAATTACTTTAATACAGGTGGACCATGATTTAGATGCCATCCTTATACCAAAGATTGATACCACCTCAAACGACACTCTTCATGTTTCCAAATTCTGAATTTTTACCAATCAATAAAATGGATAAAAATATCATTATGAATTTTTCATTAGATAATTAATTCATGGTTTGATGAAAGATTTTCACATGCAAGTTTGAAAAATGGTCGAGAATTATTTTTCAAAAATTTTTTAAAAATTTTCAAACTTGCATTGAAATAAGGCTGGCATCTAATTCATGTCCCATTCATAGTTGTAAGCTGTATTAGAGTAATTGCATTTTAGACTATTATTATAAAAATTAAAAAAATATATAAATTAAAATTCAAATATAATTGATTAAAATTTGATTAAACATTTAGTTATTTAATTTAATCAAACTGCATCCTTCTAAATGTAATTATTTTTAAAAGTTAAAGTATGCATACATCATAACAAAAAAATTCTTTAGCTGGTTATTAACCTTTCTTTTAATTCAATTTTGTTTCCTGATACAACTTTTGCTTAATCACGGACAAGTTCAGGTTTTCCTTTTCATTTTTTGAATTCATTGTTTTCATTTTGTTGTTGTTTTATTAATTTATCAATGCTCCTGCGTTACTACTCAAGTTTTGCCTATTCAAAAAGCAGGCGATGCGAGAAACCGGAAGTGAAAACGACTTTCAATGACACATCGTACACTGTGATGGTAGATTTCAGAAACTAAACCAAAGAGTCTCCCATTTGAAAAAAAAAAAAAAAAATCAAGTGACTGAATACCCTCTTATTTATAAGTGGTATCTCCCTTATTCAAATGCATCATCTACATTTAATTCACCGATTTTATTTGTCTTTTGATACTTTGCCACCATATCATCGAATAAGCAATTTTCACCAGATTCAGATGCTGAAAGCAAAAGGAAGAAATATACTTGACACTGCAAAGCAAACAAGTCGTTCTATTTCAGGAATTTACAAAAAAAGGTGTCACGTGAATTAACTTCGTGTCATACTCCTGGCAAGATTGTACGTATGAATACACGATGTTTCTACGCCACTAACCACCCGGTTGCTGATTGGTTGAAAGAAGAGAACGAGAGTTTTACGAGAGGGGAAGAAGAGAAAAAGATGGATGACTGAGCGGCACGCGAGGGAGCGAGGGGTTGCTGAATGTAATGGCGACTCAAATAGCTCCGTACATAATTACAATGTTAATTGTAAACCTGTGGAAGCTTTAAACCGACTGGTTACCAGGATGATTGATAATAATTCTTCAGCGAGGATGGGTCATTCAACTACGGGAGAGCAACTAAGCGACTTTTGTTCAATGGCTCCATGTCAAGACTCGACGAAAGGAATGGAAATTTATCAAGATGGTATGGCGTCAGGTACAGCTTCATTAGATGCAAAGGACGATCATGAACTGATAGAAAGGCCGGTATGTAATTGTATAAGGCATAGTTACCCCGTACAAATTAATGTTCGCACGTTGTTAAGCGTTCTCGTACCGGAAGTGTTATTTACTGAAATTCCCTACGGCTTGATTACCGGAAGAAGAATTGCAATTGAATATTGGCCGATGGGGCTTCTTGCTTGTATACAAAACAGCATGGGGTTTGTTTTTCTATAGAAATGATCTTAATTAAACTTTCGTCAGAACTTGGATATTAACGTTTCCGTCCTTCCTAAATCATTGTGTGATTTGCTTTGATTCACCTTCACACATACATGTACTGATGGTAATATTTACTTCTAAATTATTCCTCACTGTTCTCAGGAGTTCAGTTTTGTCGGCAACACGGTCTAGCCAGTTAGGCTTGTTGTACTTCACGATGGTAGAAGAATCCATCTTAGTTATGGGTTAAATGAGTGCTAGGAGTGCATTTTAATTTTACTACTAGAAAGGGCTTTGTGTGTGTCAACGGAAGTTATTAAATAATGTTGAATTGATATTATTTAGTGAGACCTTTAATTAAGTTATATTACTCCTTACCTAATCAACCATTAGAAATTGGTGCGCTACCTATAATTTAATTCAATGTGTTACAGTTATTGACATTTATTTATTTTCTCTTTTATTAAAGAATTTGTATTCTTCAACAAGGTTATGTAAAACCCATCATTTTTCATTTTTATCCCACACTCGTCATTAATTTTCACTGCGAAATCTCTAAGTAAAAATGCACGTGACAAAAGGCGATTTTCATGCAAAACCAAGATCTGGAAGGACGCTGTTTCGGTACTCTTTTTGCTAAGTTATCAGCAGCATTGACATTTGTGGGCACGTATTGAATATCAGTGAGTTTCTCATCCACAGCATCTCGTAGAAGATGATACGCTATATCGATGTGTCGAGTTCTGTTATTTTCTACTTTGTTTTTGGCAAAACAAATTGGAGCACGATCGTCACTTTTCACTATATACGGTGAAGGGGTTCACTCCACTTTGGCCCCTTCCACTTTCGCCCCTTAAATTTTCGCCCGTTCCACTTTCGCCCCCCGAAGTCCACTTTCGCCTCGGCGCAATTATATGGTAATTTCACTTTCGCCCTGTATATTTTATCAAGTGCCTGAAGAGAGGCTAAGGCTATACGCAAATAACTTGAATATAACATAGCCTATACCAGGGTTTTCAAACTGTGATGGTACTTCAAGCCATGGCAAGTGGTGGTATTCGTATGGTTCTTTATTTTCCACGAATCAATGTTTTTCACGAATAATCACCCAATTGTTTTAAGTGGTTTTTAGTGGTAGGCAATTCCCTGAAAAATTGAATCGAATCTGAGAGGGTCACAATCGACTAATCGATTCCAGGAATTTGAATCTATTTTAAAAACTATTAAAATTAAATCTGCTTATTGTAATTTATTTCCATGGTTAAAAGAGTAGCAAAATAAACACATAGAAGAAGCCATTCATGAATTTTTATCGTGAAGCAGAAACATTATAACAATGTATTGTGAAGCAGTTAAAAAAAGTTAGATTGATTGATTATTTGGTATTATGGAATCGAGTTTCGAAATCGGGAATCGCCCAGCACTAGTGGTTTTACACTTTCTATTTATTTAAAATGCTTCTTTAATTAGTGTAGTATCACTATAACGTCATAATTATTGTGATTATAGATTGATTTTTCTTCAAAACAGCACGAACGTTTGTTAACGATTCATTGACAGTGGTACTTCAGTTTACTGTCTCGTGGGGTGGTACTTGTTCAAAAATTTTTGAAAACCGTGGGCCTATAATAATCAGGCTAACGACTACTGTGCGAACCATGGAATTTTAAATGAATGAAACATAAATGATTTAATAAATCATCTTTTTCTTGTTTTTAAAACATTGTTTGCGTTTTTTTTAATTTTCTAAACTCTATTATTTCTTTTAAAACAATTTAGATTTTAGGAAAGCTTTAAATTAAAGTTTTTTAATTTAAAGCTATATTAATAGGAGAATATCGTGGGTTAGGTTAGGTAAGTGGGTTATTTTTAATTTAAACCCTGAATTCTTAGTTTTCTATTTGACTTGTTAACCTCTCTGCAGGGTCTTTTTTATGAAAGTGGGTCTTAAAAGTATTTTTGCAGGGGGCGAGTGTGGAAGGGGCGATAGTGGACGGGGCAAAAGTGGAGGACAGCGGTGAAGGAAACACTTTGTCAGCTTCAGTTCACGAATGAGCATTTTAAACCACATAATAGTTTTGGTAGTTTCAGTAACGCTATATATTCTGCAGCCATTGTAGAAGTTGCTATTGTGACTTAGCAGTCATTATTTGAATTGTTTATAATATTTTTATTTTTTATTTGTATTTTATATTGCAAACTGCCGACGGGCAACTACTTGTTGCATTTTATTGTTAAAGCGATACAATCTGTGTGTATAGTTAAACGATTGTTGTGAGCCGGCATTGTGGTAAAAGTGCAAGCCTTCAGTTTTTAACATTATAGGATGAAAAATAATTTTTTTCCGGCTAAAATATTCCTTGAAGCATGAGGATCTCCAAACAAAAACATTTAATGATGACATTCATGATGATATAGCTGTATTGGACAGTAAATTTCCTTTGGAGAACTGTTTAATTGTTCATTGGAAGTGGATTCATCTAAATTGATTGGCAATTTAACGAATGGGAACTATAACTATTTGATGTCCCAACACCATAATACATTATCTGGTGAAGACAAATTGGAACGTTATGAAGAATTTTGGTTTTTCAGTTACTGTCCATGGATTTAAGCTGCACTGTAACCGCTAATTCTGCAATCCGATTTTTCTTGGGGAAAGTTTGTTTTTCTTCCAAAAATACACAACACAATGTTTGAGTCTGATGTATAGAAATGATGTTATTTTCTGGTGCCACGAAATGTAAAATGCTAATAGAAAATTGTCTGTTGAACCTTTTACTTGTTGCACCTGGACCTGTTTGCTCGTGATGCCCCTGGAATCTCTAATTTTCAGGTTCTTATTCGTTGAAGCATCAGTGGTGCTAGGTCAAGAGTCATATCTTCATTAATTTTACGATAGCAAGCATGCATCAACGCATTATTATTGTAGAAGGATGTTCAATCTATTACTGAGTCTGTGCTCTTGTATATTGTTCTCAAACTGATTTATATTTGAATTATATTTCTATTAAAATTGAGCCTTGCTGCATTATCCCTCATTACTGTGTATGGGTTGCATTGTTTTCATTCTCCATATTATGGAATATTTTGTAACAGACAATTTGAGGGTCAGCAAATATTGAAAGTAGTCCTTCATTAAATTGATCCATAGAGTGGCAAGTAGCCCCAATATTCTCTTGTTTGCTTAATGGTCATAACTGTGGTGATGTGAATGTGTAGTGCACAAATGCGTTATCAGTTATCCATGACTTAAGTGCATAATGGTGTGATGTTTGTATTTGATTAGACATCTGGTGATCTAATAGTAACAATTGTTAGTTGTGCAATTTACAAAATTTTTTAGTATTTTGCAGAGGTTATTGCACTCCTCTGAAAAAAGGGACACATAACGCCTTCCTTAGTGTTAAGTTGTGGTCTTCCAGTTTTGTGTGTGTTAGTATAATGGTGCGTGTACTGTAAGCTCAATAGGGTGTAACTCTTAACGATATTTGAAGTGGACCAATTTGATTGACAACCCTCATTGTGGGGGCTGGTGTTTGTAGCTGCTCACTATACTCAACAGATAAGATTTGGAGCTGTTGTTTTTGTTACCGTGTACCCAATGTGAAAATTTGAGGAAGCACCTGTTGTAATTTTTGTGTGTTAACATGATTTATCAAGAATTATAAAATCTTCTCTTTCACATTCTACTTTTATAATTTATTGCTGTTGCTTTAATATTTATATGGGGTTGTTTCATATTCCGACAATTTAAAAGTTAATTAAAGAACATTTTATGCTCTTTCATCTGGCATTGTTTTTTCTGTATCCCTGATAGAACCCTCCATTCCTGGGGACCATCCCTGCGTGGGAGGTCATATTATACAATTTTGCCTTTTGCAGCTCCAGAGTATTGCTGCTGCTCCCTATATAAAAATATAGCCAGAGCAGGATCTTCGATGGTCTGCATCCATGGCCAATCCTGAATCACTAAAAATAAAATAGAACTATTATTACTATTATTTGTATATAGCGATTTTAAATTTCCGGTTTGCTCAGATAGCGCCTGATATACTTTACAGCATCCCAATGAGCATGCCCGGGGTTTTTCATTATATTGCGCCAACTTTGTCACGATAACTGCAATGTCAGGCCTCGTCGTGTGCGCAAGATACATTAATGATCCAATCGCATTTCCATAACGACTTATTTTCATATCTTCCCCCTCTTTTCAGTTTTCGGACAGTCTTCCTTTGAAAGTTTAAATCCAGGATTTAGCGGTACATAAGTACTTCTGCAGTCTGACATGTTGTTTAAGTATTGAATCAAAATATTTTCTTTGAGAAAGAAGTAATTGTCCATTTTTTCTTTCGATTTCCAGTCCTAGTAAATGCGAAACTGGTCCAAGGTCTTTCATTTGAAATAATCTTCATCTTCTGAATCATATCTTCCATTGTTTTTGTGTGTCGTTCTATAATATCATCCACATAAATGGCTAGAGTCATTTCATAATTCCAAACGTAGACACAAATTGCAGATTTCAGTCGGACGAATCTAAGTTTGCTTAATTGTTTGTCTAACTCATTGTTCCAATTCCGGTCTGCTTTGTTCAGTTCCAATTCCCAAGACCATAAAGAGATTTGTTCAGTTTCAAACTTTATTGTCCGGTAAAATGATGCCTTCAGGTGGGAACATAAATACTGCTTCAGTTAGTTCTCCATATAGATAAGCACAATTTACGTCTAAATGTCTAGTTGCCCAGTTGAAAATGAGTGCCAACACTAATAAAAAACGTAAGATTGAAAAGTGAACAACGGAACAGTAAATCTGTTGGTAATCGATTCTTTTTTCTTGAGAGAAGTCTAATGACTCGAAATCGTTCTACACGGTTGTCAGTTCCTCGTTTCTCGTGAAAACTCCATCATCTACCTATTATTTTTCGATCATTAGGTTTTTCCACTACAGACCATGTTTTTCTTTTCTCCAGTTCATTTAATTCATCGTTCATTGCGTCTTCCCAAAATTTTGCATATGGTGAACTCGTGCTTCTTCCCTACAGTGTTTGGATTTGCGACCCCATGGGTTCCTGGGTCGCTTTGGAGATCCTCCAGGTTTTCACTTAGGAGTTTCTCTTAACCCCACTATCTCAGTATCTCTGCATCTTCATATTATTCTAATTCAGAATCTTCTGGTTGACTGAGTAGTTTGGGTTCTTCTTTTGGTGATTATGAGCCCTTCTTCCGTTTGTTTAGAGTCGTACTCAAGTTTTGTTTCCTGTTGTTGATATTGATCCCAATTTGGAGCATCTTCATACACATTCTCTGGTTTCATGTCAATCCCATTTTGAGTTTCATCGAATTTGACATATTTCGTATGAACAACATCATATTTTTCAAAGCCCCGTATTCTAAATCCTCGGAGTCTTGTTGAGTAGTCTACCAGTATGCCGGGTTTGTCTCGAACATCCAGTTTTCTTCGTAATTGTTTGGGAATATGAAAAAATGCTAAACATCCATAAGCTCGCAGATGTTTTACATCTGGTTTTCTTTCATACCAAATTTCATATGGGGTCTGATTATTCAGAACACTATTCATAGTAAGATTTCTTATGTATGGTAATGTCATCACTGGTTCAGCCCAAAAACGATTGGAAAGGTTGGCTGACTTCAGGTTTGAACGAGCAAGATCCATAACTGTTCGATCCATAACTCGTTCAGCTGCGCCGGTCATTTGAGGTGTATATGATTTGTGTGCTCATGTTGAATTCCCATTTTTTTCAAACAATTCATCGAGTTGTTTATTGCAAAATTTCAGTCCATTGTTCGTTCGAATTCTTTTGAACATAATAGGCAACTTCATTTTTGCTCTTCAAACAGTAGATAAACATTTTTCTGAAATTATCGTCCAGGAATGTTAAAAATATCTTGATCCACCCCAGGATTTTTCATGTACTGGTTCAAATAAATCAGAGTGAACAAGCTCTAGTATTCTTGAGGTTCTTCGAGTAGTTGTCGAAATGTATGGTTTCATGGTCTACTTTATTATACTACACGCATGACATAGGTTTTCTTCATTTAACCGTTTTTGCAAGCCTCATATACTATCTTTTGAGATGCCATAGTAGATAAAGAATGAGTATTCACATGGCAGCCTGTGTTATCTGTAACTGACATGTAGACTTCAACATCAGGCTTTTCCCGCATGTCATTGACGATTGCTCCTTGAACGACATAAAAACCATTTTGGCATATGGCTTCCACGGATACATGTCCATTGCTCATCACTTCAGCCTTTCATCACATATAACACGTTTTTTACTGTGTACGTAACTTCGTTTTCATGATGGCAGTCCATGATAACACTTCTCATTCCTTCAGCATGCAAAGTACCATCAGCAGTCACAATGCTTGTCGTCTTCTGAGGTTTAAAATATTTAAACCATTTTCGGTCATTGCAAACATGATGGGTAGCTCCACTGACCAAAAGCCAAACTTGATGGAACTGTTCATTGATAGCAGAGAAAAGGAAAGATTCTATCTTCTTACCACTACGTTGTACATCACCTGAATTTCTGTCCCTTATCATTGGTGTGGGCGCTATACCAGTTCTAGAGAAATGACCTTTCTTGAGGTATCGGTAACACATCATTTCTTTTTTCGCTTTCGAAGTGTGCGTTTTGGCTGAGTTGTTAGACTTGGAAGTTTTTTGAACTTTAGTCGTAAATGCCTCGTCTTTCTACTTATCTCGTAGTCTTTCTTTCATATTTTGTCAGTAAAGCTTGCATGATTGTTGCAGAATCAAAATAAGCATCAGATAGTTGCGGCAAAGGGGTTGCCACATTGTCGTAGTTTTCTGGAAGTCCCACAAGCATAAATTAGCACAATAATGGTCATCGACAAGAAAATCCAGCTTCGTTTAGTTGATCACAGCAAGATGTTACACGATTCAAGTAGGAATGCATCGTTTCGTCTTCACCAAGTTGAATGCGAATGAGTTCCTTTAGCGGAAGCAAAATTTTTGCTCTGGAACTGGGCTCGAAAGACGTTGGTAAGAATATCCCAGGCTGATTTGGTGTCGTCACAATCAATGATGTGGAATTATTGATCTTTGTCGATACTCAAGGTGATAGTGGTCAAAGCTTTGTGTTTCTTCTACTTTTTTTTCTGGCGAAACATCTTTTTCAGGGAGAGCAGCTGTGCTATCCACAAAGTGTCATAATCCACGATCGAGAAGCACCATCTTCATATTGAATTTCCAGATCTGAAATTGTCGTCTTTCAACTTCTTCATTGCTGGTAGAGCCGAGCAGGTAGCCATAGTTGTAGATCGATTTTGAAATGCATACGACTATATGGCCAAAACACATAAAACAAAATTCGTTTTTTACAATCACGAACAGCGTGTCACGTAAAACATTGAGCCACTGAATACGTTGTCATTATTACATTCTTGCAGTTGGATAAATCAAGTAATTTGCAAAACAAAATATACTGTCATCAATTAACAAGTCGTTCTTCAGCAGACAACAAGGTGGTGGATCCCGTCATGGTATGGGGCTGTTTGCATATAATGGCATGACAAGTTTGACATTTATTTTTGGACGAATACTATCAGAGAACACTAGGAGCTCATCTTCCATTTGCAGAGATCCTAGCTGGACCTGAATGGATATTTCAGTATGATAATGCAAAAATTCACTCTTCCAGATCAACAAAAACTTAGCTTCAACAATTTGCCTTAAAAGTTACGAAGTGGCGAGCACGCAGTCCGGATCTAAATCCGATAAAAAACCTCTGGGGGATTTTATCAAGGCAAGTTTATTCTGGTTCAAGGCAGTATTCGACGGTCAATGGGGTACAGTCCCAGATTGACCAGTGTAGTGATAATTTGGACTCTGGGTTGATGCAGAACTCAATTACTTCAATGGACCATCGAGTTTTTGACATTACAAAAAAACGGTGGTAAACAGATTCAAAGTTAGATTGTTTCTTTTTAAGATCGTAAAAATGAGTATACAGTGTGGTCCAAAATCTGTCAGGAGGGAGCAGGAAGGTTAGCCTGTATAAATACAGGGCTGTTGAGCATTCACCTCAATCACATCTCGTGCAGAAGTGAAGACAAATGGAGGTATCGAAGGTGGTTAAGTGTTGTTTGCTTTATGACTTCAAGGTGGGCTTGTCAGAAGCAGTATCAAGCCTCCGAATTTGTCTTGCATTTGGGGATGATGCTGTGAATGAACCGAATGTGTCTTGTGTTTGGGAATGATGCTGTAAATGAACGCACCGCAAGGCAGTAGTTCCAGAAATTCAGGTCGGGAGAATTTGCCATTTCTGATATACCCCGTAGTCTAGTGTGTCTGGTGGAATAGACGCCAAATGGTTCACTACGAGATGCTATCAACTGGCCAAATCATCACTGGGGACCTGTACTCCCAGAAATTGATACGTGTACAACAGGTATTGCAGCAGAAGGAGCCAGCATTAGTGAATCGCAAAGGGGTACTCTTCCTTCATGACAATGCCTGGCCGCAGGTGGCCAGGGAAACCATAGAGCGGCTTGGCTGGGAAACTGTGTTATCCACCTTACCAGATCTTGCTCCAACGGATATCACCTTTTCCTTTCTCTGGCCAACCATTTTCGTAGAATATCTTACACCAATGATACAGACCTGAGAAAGGCACTCACGGACTTCTTTGAGTCCAAGGCCGGCTAGTTTTACAGCCAGGGGATTGATCAACTGAGACACATTGGCAGAAGGTACTAGATGCCAATGGGGATTACTATGGGGACTAGCGATACGCTTCTTTTTGTGTACATCATTTGTTTTCCGGAATTAAAAACGACAAGAACTTTTGTGGTTTCCTAGTAGTTTGTTTAAATATTTGTTTACATTTTTTGTGTTCAAATAAACACATCTACTTGTAATTCTGATTTACAACTTATTTTAGTGAACTCGCATTAAACATTTTAAGGAAAATGTGCTCTTCTGATTTACAAACTTATACTCTCCAAACTTTTGCAACGTACCTTATGAAATGACATGGACGTACAAAGCATTAGCAATATTTTTAAAACTACAATAAATAAATTGAAATGGCGGAATGGTACGTATACCACTTGGCCATAAAACGCAATCCAAAAAATTTGGGAGGGGGGGTGGGGAGTAAACCTTAAAATCTTAATTATTCCAAAATAGCTCATCGTAGCCATACAATTTCTTTCCAAAATACTCGTCTCATTGAGAGTAGTCCGCTCATATCGTTTTTTATTGCTTT
>JAHWFO010078764.1:0-12484 GCA_023313115.1 Rhysida immarginata | reverse complement strand
AACCATTAAGGAATGACATAACCAAGAACCGAAAGGCTAAACTAATTGCAATAACATAATATGAACTCGATTGAGCATGCAAAGAAGAAAACGTACATAATAACGTTTTATTCGCTCTTATTTTTCGCATTTCGAGTTGTTTGATATACTACTTGCCATATATTATCAATGAAAATTTATGAGAGTGTCATAAGCGTACCATTACCGCACGTGCCATTGTATCGATTACGACCATTTTCAAAATGGTTCATTCGAGGAACCATATTTATCAAATGGCTAAAACAGTAATTAATAACCGCTTATATCTCGTCATAACGATTTGCTTGATGTATTACTTAATATATCTTATCACTGAAGACTGCTAGATGGGGGGGTCATGAAGGTACTATTTGCGCAGTGCCATTGAACCGATTTCGATCATGTTTGCGAATGATTCCTGTCATGAACCATATTAATGGACTGACGAAAAAAGATTTTGAAAATCTTTCATAGCCTTGGAGGAGTTAAGAGTTACCGACGGACAGACAGACAGACAGACAAGTTTCCTCACACTGAAAGCATAAAGCACCTTTCGTTACTTAATACACTTGTCTAGAAATATCAAAATGGTAGCGTTGTATTGGAATAAACTACGCCTTTCAAAATAAACCTCCGTCTACCTAACCTTAAGACGAATTTTATTTTGAAACGCATAGGCCATTCCAATAAAAACTACCATTTTGCTACTTCTGAATCAGTTTATTAGTATCTTAATTTCTTAAGGCAGATGCTATTTCTTTCATTCTGAAGTACCAAATGACTGCATCCAAAGTTGGTATATCTCTTCTATTGCAGAATTCAGCAACTGATTAATATTTATTTTAAACTAAACAGCTGTTAGAATCTTACTGTTAAAGTCTACTTCCACCATCAATTCGGTAGAATTGGACCAAAGCACGATCGCATAAAAACATACTGATATATAGAAAAAATAACAAATTACCATAAGTATTGTGGATATCAATTCCTTAAAAAACATAGGTCCGCTTCTCTACAAGTTTTTTATTCACCATGAATACGCATATTTCGAGTACCAGTTTGGAGCAAAAAGGAAGAAAACAGCGCACAAGTAGACGAACAACCAAGAAAAACAGCACTTTGGTGTGCATTTTGCGTGATAAACTACCGAAAACATCATTTTGAGTTGAATTCTCTTCTCTTTCTGAGATTTCCAGTTTAGATGCTGAAAGGTAGACAAAATATGCGTATTCATGGTGAATAAAAATCTTTGTAGAGAAGCGTACCTTGTATGTGTTTTAAAATTACTGAAATAAATTTCGTCTAAAATAAAGTTATTAACTCTTTATGAAACAAATTTTTATTTACTGCTCGCATCAAATAAGTCAGTTTTCTTAAACTGGTAAAAAGATTTTGAATTTGAACGCAAAGGATGGCTTATCAAAATTGACACCCAAGATTTTCACAAATTGGGTCGTAATATTGAATATATTTGATTGATATTTAATTGAACAGTTTCAAGGAAATTGAGCTTCATTGTCTTATGGCATACCATTGTTTTAGTAAATTGGCATCGCCATACAATATATTCTGGATGTTGGAATATTTAATGCAGGGAAAAGATTTATACAAGAAATTATCATCAATATAGGACAGTATGAGAAAACCAAGAAAATCTAAATTGAAAATTTCTTTGGTGAATATGGAAAACAATAAAATAGATAGCACTGAATCTTGTATTACTCCTCCGGTTGAAGATGATATTCTTAGAAGAAGAATTACATGATTTTGAAATAATTTTCTATGCTTTGTGTTAACACCTTAACTTTTAGCAATTAACAAAATACTTGATCTCGAGGAATGGAATATTAATATTCGGAGATATCTGTTGAAGCACCTGAAAATCGTCCTTTACATATAAAAGTATCATAAGCCCGAAACAGTGGACACTGGAGTAGCAAAATAAATAAAGCCAGAAACCGCTAATCCACAAATAAAATTTTACTTGGGGATTAATAAGGGTCATTAAATATTTTATTTGTGGATTAGTGGTTTCCAGCTTTATTTACCTTGTTATCGTCCTTATTTTTGCGTAAATTAGTAACTGTAAAATCTATAAAAGAGTTCCAACTAGCTCAAACTCTACTATCAAAATTGCTAAAGTAATGGTTCTGTTGATAATAGCTTAAAAATTCTTTTAAAACGCAATTCATGAGAGTAAGCTATATTCATTAAGATTTCATAATGGATTTAAAAACGGGTCAGTGTAGTTTCGATTGCAGAGGAATTCATGGAAATAAAAGAAAAAACAACAACAAGAAAACATGGGGCCAATTTCAATCCCAAGGACGATACCGCTTGTAAAATGCAGGGAATTGATGAATGTTATATTTAAACAGAAATATTAAAAAAAATTTCCATTCTGATAAAATAGTTATAATTCTATTAGTAAAATTACATCAACCCTCAACTTATTTAAAAAAAATTAGTTTAATAAAATCTCTCATATTTACATGAATCAAATGTTATTAACTCAACTCGTACTTTTAAATTTTATGTTTTGCTATTTATTGTACATCAAATATCATTTTTATTGCTATATGATTAATGTAAAATAGAAATATGATACTTTTTTGATGTGGTGCAGGTAAATATTTTGATTCTTTTCTCTTAACCGGAAGATGATGTCAGTTCATCTATAGGCTGGCGGCTGTTAAGAAAAAAGAAATATGGTTTTTCATAGAAAAAAATTTTCCGAGTTAATTGAGATTTAATTAATTTTACTTCAACTGAATTTATTCAAAGATCTGAAATGAATTCTTTAAGAAAACTGTCCTCCTTAAATTCGTATGTAATATTGTCATAAGATATATACGTCAAATTTAACGATTTCCATATTAAAAAAAATATAGATTTCAGATGAAAAGTCAGCAAAATAATTCATTTAATATCTTAAGAAAATATAAATCAGGTGTTTAGAAGAATTTAACACTATTTTTTAGCCTGTGAGTCATTGTCATCAGATCTTACATCCTCTTAACAACAGCTGACTTCCCCTCAGTAAAACGAAATCACGTGACTAGCGGAACGGGGAATTCCCGTCAGACATGTTCCTCGCTGGAGCACTTCTGTTAAAGCGGCACGCAACTGATTTCCAGCTTTAAAGTTTAAACCTACCTCAGACATCTAATACTGCGCCTGAGATTTAGAACTCATAAACTCCATCAAAAAATTAATTTTAAAACTATAAATCAGGTTTGCAAAACATGGCGACGAGGACTGTCGTTTTCTTTTGTTTAGCCGTGCTTCCTGTAACGTTATCGTCAATGGAGACTCAACCTCTGGCTAAATTGGAAACGGCGGAGGGGACCCTCCCGCCGACCGGTAACTGCCCTGTGCGACGGCGGATGGAGGTGTTACCGGGCCGTGGATGGGACAACCTGCGTAACAAAGACATGGGTCAGGTGCTCCTCATCGATTATTCCCAGTGCAAGTCAACCGAAGACGGGCTCTTTCTTCTCCCCAACGACGTTCACGCGAGCCCTATTAAGCAAAGTGATCTACAACTCACGTCCGAACTCATACAACACTGGAGTAACTATACGAGTATCACCGCAATGTCTTTCAAAACCAATGCTGGTAATAATAATTATATGTATCACTCATAAATAGTACCGCGAATTAAAAATTTAAAATAAGAATTCAAAACATTAATTTTTTCAGATTATTATTTTTTTGCTAAAATGTAACAAATCAATAGAATGTAACAGGGGAATTCTGCGGTTATGGTAAATTTAGAGTGAAGATGACGACTTTCTTTGATAAGTGTTTACATCCTTTCATATGTCATAATTTGTAAGCTGTGGGGCACTTGTAACCTACTTTCATCATAGAGAGACATCCTAATAAGAATTTCGCCTTATTATTAAACTAGGGGTCGGTAACCTGCGGCTTTTTGGGTGCTGGCATGCAGCTCTCCAAAATTCAAAAATTGTTAATGAAATTAATAATAAAAAAAAGAAGAATATTGAATTGGAGAAATAGGGAGACGCATGCTGCATATTGATTAGCTTGCCATATTTTATGCCTCTCAAATAAATTTCAAATACTTGTTTGGGGTACGTTTCGCTCTTATGTCTTTAGAGGTTGCGGAACCCTATTATAGCCCCTGAAGTAAAATTTCGGGCTGCACTAGAGTAGATAATATATAAAAGCATTTTTCCGCAGTACTCCCTAGTTGTGTGATTGATTTGTTTACGAGTGCATTTATTTTCCCACATCTCATGGAATAACAGCAATATAACCTTTGACTATCTAAGTAAAATAATTTATAATTTAAAAATTCATTATTTTTTTCCTTCTCTTCACAATCTGTATGCTTACTATCTGAGAATTTCATTAAAATGTTTGGAACCATTTTTAATATACAAATGGTGAATGAAATGTCATACATTGAAAATGACTTATAATAATTTTTAATATACCAAATACCAAGCTCTTTGAAATATATGGGCATAAAAAAAATTTTGGTGGACCTGCTGTATAATGTATTCACCCAGATGATGGCAGTGATTTGGGATAGGATGAAGTGTCTATGTCCAAAAAATATATTCCTAAAATGGCGTACCTGCCTCTAGTAATAAATGTTTATTTTATTTTATTTATTTATTTATTTTATTTATTTATTTTTTGTATAAGTGCAGAAAGTCAGGAAATTCCATCCAGGACCTGCATGCCCACCAGGTCGAAAAAGGTAAGTCCTGGATGGAGTACTTAACAAAAAAAAAAAAAAATTCCAATTGCTAGTAAAACAAAATATTGCTTCGTGAAAAAGAAAAAGATAAACTTAACAAGAGTTGGGGTTAGGGTTGTTAGTGAAAAGAAAACTTTTTAATATATTTTTAAAGATTGCAATGGCCGGGAACGAGCGACTAGCATCTGGTAAAAGAGGATCAACATCTAATGCCAGTATATGCAAAAGGTGTCTCTCAAAAATAAAGAACACCCTTTAATTTTCCTAAATTATGGAAAACTATTAATTGACTCATAAAGCCATAAGAATATGTTGTAGAATAAAGAAAATGTTTCTTTTCCAAAAGCAACAGATGTCAGAATTCAGTGTTTAATATGCAACAAGCAAACTAATGCAAATGAGCTGGCTCACAATGATAGGACCAGTCTATTGTTTATATGGACAATAGGATATTTGAACTCAAATACACAATCATGGGCAGAGGAAAAGCATTAAATAAAGTTGAAAAAAATCAGATAAAAGTATTACACGCCAATGGGCTAATTGAAATTGCAATTGCCAAGCAGAAAAATAGGTCACGGCATGTTGTGCACAATAATTTGGGTCTTGGTGATAAATATTATTATCAAAAGGTACGAGATGAGCGCCAACTTGTCAAATTAGCCAGAAGTGGACAATATTCTGTACGGAAAATTCGGAGTGAACTGTCACCTGAAGTGTCCAAAGATACCGTTCACAGGGTATTAAAACAATCCTCATTTCCATCATAACAAAAAACAGCCTTTTCTGACATCGCAAACAAAAGGACGCGACTAGAATTTGCTCAACAGGATCAAAAATGGGATAAAAATGGGGTAAAGTAGTATTTTCAGACGAAAAAAATGGAACCTTGATGGTCCTCATGGCAACATCTTCTACTGGCATGATTTACGAAAGCAGCCCGCGATATTCTCCAAGCGACAGCAGGTAAGCTAACAAACAATGCTAAGTAATTATTTCATATGAATGGAATAAAAATTCGTTACTATGATACTGTAGGTGGAGGAAACATAATTTTGGGGTAGATTTGGCATCAATGGCGCAACAGATTTGGTTAAAGTACAAGGGCACCTAAATTCTGAAAATTACCAAGAGATGATAGGACCAATATTACGTCGCCAGGCGCCAAAATTAGCTGCTCTAGTTTGGTATTTCTAGCAAGATAACGCACCCGAACATGTTTCTAAGTCAACCGGGAGAAAATTCTTTTGGACTGGCCAGCCAGAAGTCCTGTTATGAACCCGCTAGAAATTTTCTGGGCCATTGTGGGCACATAAGGTATAGGAACACGGAAAACAATGTAACAATATTCAATAGACACACTGAAGAATCTTATATCATCAATGAGACAAAGAAAATTTCCTTTAATTAAAAAGCAAGATGCTTTTCTACTTTAATTAATGACATAATTTTCCTTTCATTTGCAACTCCTTTTGATTTCTAATGAGTTGTCCTATCATTGTGAGATAGCTCATTTGCAATAATTTGGCGCGTTACATCTGTTGCCTTTGGTAAATAAACATTTTCTTGTATTATACAACATATTCTTATGGCTTTATGTCACAATTAATAGTTTTCCATAACTTAAGAATATCAAAGGGTGTTCCATATCTTTGAGACACGCCTTACAGCGCCGCTAGTAATAGCATCTTCCAAATGGAATTCTAATGGACACTTGCTGAGCGAGTGTCATAGGGATGAAATAGAGAGAGGTGAAGATAGAATTAAATAACCATGGTAACTTTATAGTTAAACTCATAATATAAATTCGATGCAACACAAAAAAATTTCAACAAATGTGAAACAGGTGCAGGTTTACGATGCTTTTGAAGAATTCTCATAAACCACTTTTGGATTCGAAAGAGTCGAGTTAAATTGAAATTCGAAGTCGATCCCAAGAATTGAATTCCATAACAGAGTAAGGAGTGTATTAATGCAAAAATATAATAAGAGTAATATCATAGAGGGGGGGGGGGGGGAGATGGATATGAGATCCCAAGATAAATCGGAAGATAGGTGAGGACCAAGGTATTTAAAGGATGTTGTTGGAACAAGTAAATTAGAATAATAATAAATAGACAGTTCTATGGGAACAGATCGCTTATTACGTTGGTAAAAGATTAAATGTTTGGTTTTATTAATTATTAAGGTTAATTGAATAACAGAGTTCCATTGACTTAAAATAAAGAGGGCATGATTAATTGTAACTTGTAAATTATAGATAGGCTTTTCTGGTTTACTGCGGAAGATTTCTTCAAGAATATGCTCTCACAAGAAGCAGTCGCAAAGATTAATATCGGATCTGTGTGGGAGCCATATTAAACAGTCATGAAAACATTCTGGGTATGGATGGAACGTTACAGTGAGCCCAAAATATTAATGCAGAAAATCCAAAACAACGTTTGCTACCTGAGTAATATGAACGAGCACAATCGAATATTTTATTATAAATTTTCATGAAATGTAGATGGGGACATCTGAAGAGAATGTCTACCGCAATAAACCAGAAAATGTAATGCAACAGCGACTGACAGACGAACTATTTCGTAAAGTAGTCATAAGCTATCAATACTGGATGGATGTGTATTGAACAGCTACGCATGCACACTTCAGTGAGTATTGTAATATTATACGTTATGGAATATTTGGTATAGTATAAATTTTTGAGCCGTTTTCAGTGTATGACGTTTCGTGCACCATCCTGTGGAATATATTAATTATTTTTATATAAGCAACAACGTAGGAATAACCGACAGGAGACCTTCCTGCTTTCGTGGCATTGTGAAGAGAAGTGAGAAAAACCCATTTCCTTTTAATATCAAATAACACTTCTAGGTTATTACTTTAGAATAAATTACTGATATTTTCTTGGAATCAGCGGATATAGAAAATTTAAAAGGGCAGAGATTTACGAAACATTCAATAATATTTTCTACATTAATAAATTGTATAAGAGTGTGCAAATAAAATTTTCATTTACTTTGGTATCCCATTTTGGGTCTTCCTATTTTTATTGAATACTTTGCTGATTCCTGCTTTCTAAATATTTTACTAATCAATTCCTGCTTTTACACATTTTTACAAGGAACATTTTTTATTTGGCATCTGAAAGGGTTGTTATATAATCGGTTAATTTTTGACCATGCGGGAAGTCACATGTCACTCTGCTGTACAGAGTGCAAACATGGCTAGTGGAACAGAAGAAAGTAGCCACCATCACCTTCCTACCACTCCGAGAATGCCTGCATTTCCATGGTGGTCCTTTCCCTTCTGGGAGCCACTGTTTGGGTTGTTCCTTATTTCGGAGTCGTAATTACATTGCCATGCTTCTAAGCCTATGCAGATGTCGTTGGCACGTTTTGATGCCCCGTTTGCGACCTTTCGATCATTTCTTGGCACCACTGCACCCAGGTTGTTTTCTGCTCTTGGGTCAACAAATGAAGGATCCATCCTGAGTTGCAGGTGTTCATACAAGATTGTTTTAACCGCTGATGATCCGATGCCCAAGCTTGTCTCAATTCGGGAATAGGATACATGATTGTCATTCCAGCGTTACAGCATCGGCTGGCCGTCCACTGAGAAGTTCGTTTTCAAGTGGCCGTCTTCCCCTTTGAGACTCGCTATTCCAGAGGACAAAACTGTGGCTTTACTCGGCGCTCTGCCAGGAAATGTGTCTTGTACAGTTTCAAAACAAATCTGACATTTCTTAGCATTAGCGTACCTGTTAATATAGTATCAATCTTCTCCTTGACCGAAACACAGAAGTAATTATACCGGGTGAATAAAAAAACCGCAGAACGGTTTAATATCTCGACAAAGACACGTCTTGACGTTATGCACCTCGCATTGAAGAAGAATGTTTCCTTTGCGAGTTCGTATCACGTTTCTTTATACATGGTGCATTTCCATTTACCTTTTTCAAAATGTATTAATATAGTTAGGTGTTTCAACATTATAATTCTTCTCATAGAGGGGGTCTAGTTTTCGTCCGGTGTATTTATTACATAAATATTTCCATCTCATGTATGTTTACAATATAATTTTTCTGGTTATTTAGATGCAGACTTTTTCCTGTGGTCGATAGGAGGATCCTTCTCAACTGAGTACGAAAACGTCAAAACCAAACAGATACAGGACAAATCGCAGACGACGCGCGTTCAAATGCGCAATACCATGTACTCAGTGCAAGCGTCGCCGGCCAGTCAATTGGACCCAGCGCTCAAGAAGCAGCTCATGTTGGCAATGAGCGAGCTGGAAAACGAAAATACGGAAAAAGCTGATGTCATCTTAGAATTCATAGTGCGAAACTACGGAACTCACTACATCACCCAGGCAGAAGCTGGGGGCGTTCTCTATCAGGAGGACTTCATCGATCAACAATTTGTGCAACAGCACAGCCTAGAACTATCCAAAGTGACTGCTGCAGCGGGGGCGTCGTTCTTGGGGAAGTTCGATTTCGGCGCTGATTATAGTGCAGAAGTAGACAAGGACGTCCTTCAAGCATACTTGAAGAGCCAAACATCCTCTTCGATTTCAGCAACAGGCGGAGGAGCTATCAGCCCTAACATGTCTGTAAAAGCTTGGGTCAGGGGTCTCCTTGACAATCTCGTCATGACCGATAGATTTGGAGATCCTTTGTCATACTTGATTGAACCTGAAAAGTTTGAGAATGTATCATTAGCAAAGCTTGCAAGATTGCGTGCTAAAATGGATGATGCTATCAAAAGATATTACGCCTACAATACCCATGCTGGTTGTACCAGTTTAGGTTCCCCAAACTTTGATTTCACTGCCAATCTTGACGATGGCTCTTGCCATAGCCCTGTAAACAATTACACCTTCGGTGGCATTTATCAGGAATGTACACCAACAAAGATAGATGCTGGAAATTTATGCAATGATCTGACTCACTTGAATCCACTGACAGGATCATTATCATGTCCTCAATTATACCAGTCTACTGCGCTTGAAACTGGAATAAAAACAATCACCGCTCCAGGACAAGTATGTCATCAAGAATGCAAACACTTCATAGGAATTCCATATGGCTGCCACGACGTGTGTGTCACAGTTCCTAATCTATACCAAAGTCAAGCTGAGTATAAACTTTACTGGTGTGTATCTTTAGATCCAGTGCCAGAGGACACAGGCTTCATGTTTGGCGGTCTATACACCTCCATAATGAACAATCCAGTAACAAAAGCAAGAAATTGTCCACCAACTTATCTCTCCCTGCCGTTTGGGGGCAACAACGATTTGATAATCTGCGTCAGTAACGACTATGAACTCGGTTTCCAATATTCCGTTCCTTTTGGTGGCTTTTTCAGTTGCAGTTCAGGCAACCCACTTGTAACAAAAGGAAAACTTCCATGGGCACACGGTTGTCCTGGTGGTTACAGCCAGCACACTGCAACAGTAGATAACAACTGTGAAATCAATTACTGTGTCAAGGCCAACGCTTTTGGGGGATTCAGACAGATTACTGTTATCCGCCCACCTTTCACTAACACCTCCTATCTCTACCAAATAGCTCAGCCACTGGAGAAGATGAGTAATGCCATAAACCCAGATGGTCTATCTGGAGGGTCCATTGCCTTTATAGTTATCAGCTGTATCGTGACAGTACTAGCTGGTGTTGGTGCCGTAGCGATCATCAGGAAACGCAGAATGAACGCCGCTCGCAGAAATAATCAGACAGAAAGTCACCAGCCCTTAATATCTGAGGAAAATAACTCGATCAATGCTGGAAGTTCTTACGGAACTATCAACGAATCGCGACCTCAGTTGGATGGTGTACAATGTGAGGCATAAAACTGGTTCGCTTTTGGAGGAAATGAATCTACCGTGTGATAAATACTATATCGTTCCAGCATTTGAATTTAAATTTCATTGACTTCAATTTTAGAATTTCCTTGTTTATTTGCAAATTTCTAAGTGATTTATGCTAATATTGTGTTATAAATAAGTTGTTCGATATACAGAAATATATTACTTATGCAGTGTCCTCTCAGAAATAAAATAATTTAAAAACTGACAATTTGTTTATCATGCGACGTACTGAAAGAGTTTCTACTGCCATATCATAAGTATAGACACCCTTTATCTGGTGCCGCATTGATACATACCAACTATGCGCATTAAAATACTCTTGGCCATATCACTAACAGCTTTCTCAAATGAGTCGTCCTTCATCAGAAACAAACTGATATCGTTCAGATAAGAACACATGGTTACAATAATATAAGTCTATTATTACTAAAGGAAGATTATATTAAGAAAGTTATTAGTAACATGGCACTAAGGCATCCCACCCCTTGCTTTCTTCAAAGCTTTAACTCGGTCGGGAATGGAATCAATGAGGTTCAGCTATCTTGGCCAGAGGAATAACGCCTCTCAAATGAAAGCAGCGAGATTTTGATGAATCTCGACGTTTCAGATCTCCCTAAGCCCGAAAAACAATTTTAGGAAATTTTTGTGTGTGTCTGTCCTTATGTGTGTGAATACGATAACTCAAAAGCGCAATGAGTTAGATGGATGAAAATTTGGTATCTGATCTTTACAACAAAATTGTAGGTATGTATCAACTTTTGAACCAAATCCGTCAGACGGAAGTGTTACTTATCTAAGCACATACCTGATTTTCTTCATATAAATAGAACCTTGAAAAATATTGGATATTTGAAATTCTGACTTTGGATTCTTAGAGACCATTAAAAAGTAGAATAGGAATGTCTGTAAGATCCGCCCTCTATCTCTTTGTCTTCAACGATAAAATTGGGTTCAAAAGACACTTTCAGGGCACTTTAGGAGACTTATCTCCTAAACGGTTGGATCACTTGAAAACTCACCAACAATAAAATATTTCTCGAATATTGTGTACAATCTGAATATATTATTAAAAATAGGGGTTTCCATTTAAGATTTCAAAGTTACCCCCCCCCCCTCCTCACAAGGGGGGGGGGGGGGGGAAGGGGGGGAATTTTTTGGTTAATAAATTTTCCCCGCGAAGTAATCCACTTTTGATCTTGGACATTTTTTTGTACAATGCTTTGTTTCCGAGATATTTCCATGTCTACACTTAAATGGACCACCTTGTATAAAATGAAGCAAATGCTTTAAGTTTACGTTTCACACGTAATTTTCAATTCAGTAGTTCAATTTTGAAAAGATCTTGATAGACAAAAATTGACGACGATGGAGCAATCTCATCTTCAGAGCTGCCGTGATTGTGTTAACTGATTTGTGACGTCACCTGAAATGATTACGTATTAAAATTGAACTTGGCTTCAAATATTCCGTACCATACGGTGGTTTCTTCAGTTGCAGTACGGGGAATCCTCTGGTAACAAATGGAAGCACTCCATGGGCAGACGCGTGCACTGGTGGTTACAGCCAACACGGCGGTAGTCGATAACCACTGCGAAATCATTTACTGCGTCAAAGCCAACGTTTTCGGTGGATTCGGACAGATTACTGTAATACGGCCTCCGATCACTAACATCTCTTACCTTTACCAGAAATCGGCACCTTTTGTAGGAATGATTAAAGCCAAGCAAATTTTAGAAACAAGCACTCAATCTAATGCATCTGGTATGAGTAGTGCTTTCATTGCCATTATAGCTCTCAGTTGTGTCGTGACAATGCTTATAGGCTCTATTGCAGTAGTCATGTACAAGAAATACAGGACGAACGCCA
>JAHWFO010078759.1:0-13903 GCA_023313115.1 Rhysida immarginata | reverse complement strand
TACCTCTCTCGAAGGTCTAGATGAATCTGCCTCAAGAGAAAATTTCTATTTTACTATTTTACTATTGCTGGACAGCATAAAATATCCATAATTTTAGGGTATTTCTTTTGTGTCCATCTCCCTGCCAGTTGCAGCAGCAAACCAATCCAGGATAGCATGAAACCCTTCTCATGGTTCAGCTGAAGTGCACTCAGTTGACTGCAGCAAATGGCTATACTATACCTTTAGTAACAGGTTAAGAAGATGATGCATTTTCTATATTGGGAAAAGGAAAAAATATACCGGTTAAAAATAATTCAACAGGGAGAATCACTCAGTATTCTAATAACCTGGATCACTGCTGAATGCAGTCCTGCCATAGGACCTGTCCTGCTGGACTCAAAAAGTAATCAGTATAATTGTCCCTGACATCTGCCGCAAATCTGGTATAATTTGTTGATCCTTGTCTCATCAAAGGTGTTTGGCTGTTAGTCAACCTTCTCCATAGTCCTTCGTGAACCTGCCCATTGTGATCTTCATAATCAATGAAGCCAGGAGGGCAATATACTCTGTTGGAAATTTGAACATGATGCTGAATAAAGTAAGATTATGACTTATAGAGGCAACAACTTCATCCATATTACTATGTCTGCTAACCTGTTAGAGTTATTCTCCTGTGCTCTTAAATAATTATGGAGTACACAGGTTGCTTTTACTACACCATCCACATCATCTGGTTTCATATTAATAGTATGCCGAAAAATCTGCCATCGTGCTGTCAAAATACCAAATGTATTTTCATTCATTCTTCGGGCTCTGCTTAATCTGTAAAGAAATCAAATGAACTTCAAAGTCTTATCATATCATAAAAAAGATTCAAGATACACTTTGTTAAATTTGTGCTCCGAGAAAAGATTTTACCTATAATTAAATACAGTTCTCTTGACATCCAATTGCCTGCCTGGATAAGGTCTCATTAAATTTGGAAGTAGTGGAAATGCTTCATCCGCAACAAACACAAAAGGCAGTTGTCTCTCAGAATTTCCAAAGTGTTGAGGATCTAGGGTATTACTAGCTATCTGTTAACAGAATAAAATAAGTTGAGTTTAAGGTAAAGAATTCAGTGGGGTTTTTTTAAAGAAATATTTCTGTACTGGTGTTTTATACTTTTCTTCCTAGCCCAGATCGCCTAAAAATACCCCCATCACTCAGTGATCCGAATGCGCCAACATCAATAAACGTAAAATTGTAGGAAGCATCGCATGTTGCCATTAGGACTATGCTGAATGTTCCTAAAGAAATAGTCAATAAGGACTTGTAAACATAAGAGTTAATCACTTTTGTGAAACTGATTCTAACAATAACAAAGAAAAGCGTACTCTTATAATTGTAATATAAACTTCCTGAATTGTGAGGGCAGTTGATATGCATGTGTTTCCCATCCAGGGCACCTACACAATTTGGAAAATTCCATAGCTCATGAAAATCCTGGGCAATTTTCTTCCACATATCTTTTGTTGGTTGCTGTATAACACAAAATAGGTGGAGATCAGCTTTAACTGTTCAACGATTCAAGACAGTAAATACATTTATGTGTTATAACGGTTCAGTTCTGCCCGTTATGTTCGTTGTTTTTCTGTTTATGTTTTTTTTTGTTATTACCCGAATGTTAAAAGTCGATTTGAAATGAATTTTATTTTATTTAAAGAAATAATGAACTTTACACGATTTACAGCAATTGTTGTTAAGCCACCATTGTCGCAGTGTCGCAGCTAATCATCATTGTCTGGTAACAAAGGTCGGCTGGCACTGGCGTGTTGGGGGAAAATGGTGGTGGAAGAGAATCAAAGAAAATGAGGAGGTGATTGTTTTTCTTTGGAACGAATAAGTAAAAAAAGAGAAGAAAAGGAGGGGTAGAAAAAAAAGGGAGGAGAGGACACAGAAAGGACGATCGAGAGGTACGGATCGTCCAGCACCTTTCCGAGAAAGAAAAGGACTTCCCTAATACGCATGACGAGCGGAATCGGATTTGGAGGCTTCGACGTTTTGGACGAAAAAACATTTCCCCGATCCCCGCCCTCCGTTCTTCTTTATTCTCCTCGTTCATCGTCAAGGAAGGTTTAACATTTGGACTCCTTATGAAGAGGGAAAATCGAACGACGAAGTTCTGTAGCCCTCGACTGGAAACAAAAAAAAAGATAAGTAGGCCTTTCAATTTCCTGTTTCTTGAGATTTGTATCTTCATTGAATTAATCGATAATTATGAACAATTTAATCAATTTATTGCGACCTAACAAAGATGATTGACGCCTCATCGATACGACGAAAACCAGTTGGTCAGGACTTTTGAAGCCCGCAACTACGTTCGAGAAACCATCAAGTAAGACGAACTTTCCTATTTCCTTATGGGAGCCCTGCCGTTGTGGTTTATCTCTTGGTCAGAAAACGTTAAAAATTAGAAATTAAGGAAAGGAGAAAAGAAAAAAAAATAAAGAGGAAATATATTTAACCTAAAGACTTACATGATAACTTTACCGACTTCAAGTTTTTCTTTTCTGTCAGTGTCAACTCTGCTTTCTACGGACCGAACGGGTAGTGGGTGGGTAACCTCTACTAACTAACCTTGTCCCGTTCCTAGTATGAATGCCTAAGTCAACTGAGTCCCCCCCCCCCACTCACTAACGTTTTTTTGCTCTCGAAGTATTTGTCCTCCTACGATCCCGGGTTGTCGTTCAGGAAATATCGACTGTTGATTAAGGTTCAAGATAATTCAAAAGGTCAAAAAGATACGAAAGATTATCTATTTTTCCTTACGTACGCTACTCGTAAGTAGGCGTAGTCGTCTCGAATCCCAACCATTAATCTCAGAAGGATCCAACCAAAGCTTCTCAGTGATTGATTTACAGAGTTACTTGTTAATGACCCGTGACAATTATGACAACCGATAGAATATGACGAAAATGAATGGACGATTACCATACTGACCTGAACCTTACCCATTTAAGACTTTAATTCGACGTTTTGTCAATCTCGACATCGCAACCGAACTTTCCCTTTTGTTCTGATCGATAATTTACTCTCCTGTTTCTCTTGTGTTAATATAGACTATTACAGAACTCATTGTCGTTAATTAGTCTTGTTCATTATAATTTTTTTTTTTTTTTTTGAATTGTCCCTAGAGTGACAGAAAAGTGGTCTTTTATTTGAAAACCTTTCTGACTTTGACTAAGACTAATAAAATATTTGTCTTCCCGTCCGACACTTTTAGGAGGGAACAACCAATCTAGGGTATTATCTTCTTAATCGTAATTATAGACAACCTACTCACACGTAAATGAATATTACATTTCTAACAGGATTTCGTTGACCTATTCGACTCCCTCCATCTTCGATTGCCGTGAGGATCTGTGTAGAAACGCCGATCCTTACAGTATATATGTACACAAAACATAAAAATATCAGTGTTGCAAGATCAGAGGTTTTTTGTCCTTGTTATCATTGTTTTGTGCATTGTTTAACAATATCCAACAAAGGACAAGCGCTTTAAAAAAACCTCTGATCTAGCAACACTGAAAAAAATACAGCAAAACTTGGTCATAACGACTTCTCTTACAATGACATCTTGAGTATAGCGTCAAACATCCTGCAGTTCCGCCATATTCAACCTGTATAAAGTACATGTTTTTCAACCTTGCCTAATATAATAAACAAATATGCGTCTATCTTGGATATAACGTAATTATACAGGTTAGTTGGGTCGCCTACAGAAGTCGAGTTAGTACATCACTACGACTACACAGGGCCAACAAAATAATGCCTCTATTAATATATGCCAAATTACGTTAATTTCTGTGTTATATAATCTCACAATACAAATCTCTCTTACAACGACACTAGTTTATGACACGTTCTTTTCAGTTCCTTTGATGTTGTTATAACAGAGTTCTACTATATAAGACAATCAACCACAACAAAGACAAAATGGATTAAAGAACACTATCCCCAATTTTTGATATTCTCATATTACACTGAAGATGGTGTAAATCGAAACTAGAATTATAACAAAGATTTATATATATATTGCTACAAGTGACCTTATTTACTGATATCTTTTAATAACATTCTAATTATGTACTAAAAACTCCAGTTATTTGTACTCACGTGAGGTTAGTGCAAACAGTGAAAACATTATCTGCTTACCCGTGAATTTCATACAAGTTTAAAATGTAGAAGGAATTTTGATAATCGAACAATAGATGAGTGTAATGCAGTAGGAAACAAAGAGAGTTCATCAGTAAATGAAGATTGGATTCATGCATCATAGACAATGGTAGCCATTTTCAGCAGTTATTGTAGATTAAGAAACATTACAGGCAAAATTAGGTTTTTTTAAAAAAATTGTTTTTGTTGAAAAACGTTTATCACCATGTATCTCCGAAACAACGTAACATTCAGAAATCATCAGGGGACTAAACATTCTTAGAATAGCCCAAAGAATCACCCCTTGAATTTTTGTCTTATGTTTAATTTACACTTTGTATAAAGAATACAAACCTGTAAGTAGGTGGGCTGCAAAACATTATATAATGTTGAGGTGTTTCTCTGATTACTTTGCAAAAAGTGGATCTCCCAACTTTATATGTTTGGGCTAATCTTCTCTGTGAAGAACCAGATGCTAGGAAACTGAGGATAAAATGTGAAAATAAATAAATAATTATAGAACTTTAGTAAAATAATTGTGTGCATTTTTTTTTCACAATTCAAATTATAATATAGATTTCTTCATAGCTTATTTTTCTTAGTTCATGCCCCATTTTGTTTGTAAAATATGTATTTACTTATAATCCCAAATTGAATCAAAACACTACGTACAAATTTTAAGGAAAATAGACAAATAGACTAAAAGAAATAAGTGTACAAAATATAATTTTTTCAGTAAGTAATTTTTTTAGTAGAAAAGGGTTCTACAAAAAATAAAATTCAATCTTTTATGCAATTGGGGGGGGGGGGTATCTTACAAAGTAAAAAATATATACTTAAAAACATACTCAAAGTTTTACTCAACTCTAATGTCATCAGCAGTCGTAACGATGGAGATATTGCTTCTTTCGTCAAACTTTGTTTTTCCAATTGATTTCCTACAAGTGAGAGCAGATGTTCGAACATAGCACAATCCATGCAATAAGTTTCTTTGAACATCTCCGGATCGGAATTCACCATTTGAGGGATCTTTAATTTAAATACATACAATAATCAGGTAAAAAATTACAACTCAATCGAAGGCGAATTTAAATTTATTCTTTTCTTTACTTAAATAATAATCATGTTACGAGCGAACATACCTTCCGTGTCACGATCTCGTAAATAGGGTCGAATCCAGAATCGATGCTTCCTTTTGTTTAATCTGTTCATTCCAAAAAAACTAAGCACCATCGTCATTTCAGCTACTTTCATAAAATCACCCACGTTGCGAAGAGAGTAAAAACAGCCGCCTTGATTTTTAACTAGTTTGAGCAATAGAGCGCATGTGCTGGAAAGAACGCTGCCTATATGGAAACACCCCTGCCGATACAGCGTGCGCTGCTTAAGCTACCTCGCTGCTTTCATACTTCTAGATTCGGCAGTACGCGTTTGTCAGCGCTGTTTTTAAGGCAGAAAGCGCGCACATGGAAATCCCACTTTACTTTTCTCTTTACATGTACATGCATTCTTTTCTCTATAAAACAGATACTTTCTTTCTCTACATGCATTGTCATTTTCTTTCCAGTTTACATATAGACATTTTTTTTCTCTTTACAAATATTCATTTTCTTTTCTCTTTACATGTAGACATTTTCTTTTCTCTTTACACATAGTCATTTTCTTTCAACTTTACATGTAGACATCTCCTTTTCTCTGTATCTATACACATTTTCTTTTTATATTATTTGTAGACATTTTTTCTGTGTACATGTAGACGTTTTATTTTTCTTTTTATACATAGATATTTCCTTTTATCTTTACATGTAGACATTTCCTTTTCTCTGTATAAGTAGACATTTTCTTTTCACTTTTTCTTTCACATTTTTTCTTTGTAGAAGTATACATTTTCTTTTCTGTTTAGCTTTAAAAATTATCATTTCACATTAGGTGTAGGCATTTTCTTTTATCTTTACATGTATACAGTTTCTTCTTCTGTTTAGATATAAACATTTTTATTTTTTTTTAGGGGTAGACAATTTCTTTTCTCTGGACATGTAGACATTTTCATTTCTGTTTTGATATAAACATGTCCTATTCACTTTAGGTGTAGACATTTTTTTCTTTGTACATGTAGACATTTTCTTTTCACTTTATTTGCAGACATTTTCTTCTCTTTTTATAGTTAGATCTTCTCTTTTATCTTTATCTGTAGATATTTTCTTTTCTGTTTAGATATAAGCATTTTTTTTCATTATTTTTGTAGACATTTTATTTTCTCTTTAAACTTATATATTTTCTTTTATCTTTACATGTAGACATTTACTTTTCACTTTATTTGTAGATATTTTCTTTTCACTTTATTTGTAAATATTTTCTTTTCTTTTTATACTTAGTTATTTTTTTATTTTTACATGTAGAAATTTTCATTTTTGTTTAGATATAAAAATTTTTTTCTCACTTAAGGGGTACACATTTTCTTTTCTCTATACATGTAAACATTTTATTTTCTATTTATACTTATATATTTTCTTTTATCTTTACAAGTAGAAATTTTCATTTCTGTTTAGATATAAACAGTTTATTTTAACTTTAGGAGCAGACATTTTTTTTTCTCTGCACATGTAAACTTTTTCTTTTTTCTTCATAAATAGAATTTTTATTTAAACTTTATTTGTAGACATTTTTTTTTCACTTTATTTGTAAATATTTTCTTTTCACTATATTTGTAGACATTTTTTTTTGTCTTTATAATGAGATATTTTTTTTATCTTTACATGTAGACATTTTCTTTCCTGTTTAGATATAAACATTTTCTTTTCACTTTAGGGGTAGACATTTTTTTCTTTGTACATGTTGACATTTTATTTTTTTCTTTACACAGAGATAGTTTCTTTTATCTCTACATGTAGACATTTTTTTTCTCTGTACATGTAGACATTTTATTTTTCTCTTTATACATAGATATTTTCTATTCTCTGTACATGTAGACATTTTCTTTTCTCTGTATATGTAGACATTTTCTTTTCACTTTATTTGTAGACATTTTCTTTTCTTTTTATACCTAGATATTTTCTTTTATCTTTACATGTAGACATTTTCTTTTCTGTTTTGATATAAACATTTTTTTTTCACATTAGGGTGAGACATTTTTAAATGTAGGCAATTTCATTTCACTTTACCTAAGACTCTATTTTTCTTTTACATGTAGCTATTTGCTTTTTTTCTTAAAAGTAGAAGTTTTTATTTTACTTTATAGGTAAACTTTATTTTTCACTTTAGAGTAGATTTTTTTTCTTCTTTTAAAAATATGTAGTTATTATATTTTCACTTTACATTGGACTGTTTCTTTCTTTTCCATTTAGCCATTTTTTTCTCATTTTAAGTAGTCATTTTCTTTTCACTGTAGATGGAGACATTTTATTTTCTTTTTACTGTAGATAGAGACATACATTCTTTTCTCAATACAACAGATATTTTCTTTCTCTATATGCATTGTTATTTTCTTTCCACTTTACATATAGACATTTTTTTTCTCATTACGAATATTCATTTTATTTTCATTTTACATGTAGACATTTTCTTTCCTCTTTACACGTAATCATTTTCTTTCAACTTTACATGTTGACATCTTTTTTCTGTACCTTTACACATTTTTTTCCTCTGTTTACATGTGGACATTTTTTTCTCTGTATATGTAGACATTTTCTTTTTACTTTATTTGTAGACATCTTCTTCTGTGTACATGTAGACATTTTATTTTTCTTTTTATACATAGACATTTTCTTTTATCTTTACATGTAGACATTTCCTTTTCTCTGTATATGTAGACATTCCCTTTTCACATTATTTGCAGACATTTTCTTCTCTTTTTTTAGTTGGATTTTTTTTTTATCTTTACATGTTGACATTTACTTTTCACTTTATTTGTAGACATTTTCTTTTCTTTTTATAGTTAGATATTTTCTTTTATTTTTATTTGTAGACATTTTCTTTCACTTCATTTGTAGATATTTTCTTTTCACTTTATTTGTAGACACTTTTTTTTCACTTTATCTATCTATATATATAAAGAAGGATGTTTGTGGGTCTGTGCGTCTGTGGGTCTGTAGGTCTGTGGGTGGGTCTGTGTGTACGTTTTTTATACAAATCTACAGTTTTATTCCTATCTTGATGAATTTCGCATACATGAACTTCAAAGCATGAGGAAGGTCACTGCCTAGTTCAGATTTCGAAAAAATAATAATTATTGATAAAAAATCGATATTCATGGTTATGGCAGGGCATATTAATGAGAAATATCGCATGACCAACAATGCAAGACAAAGTTTTTGCAACAATGGTATCAACACGCAATTCACAAACACTCTGCACGGACCAACAATATATATCTCATGACCAACAATGCAAATAAAAGTTTGTGCAACAATAGGTATCAACAATGGTTTCAACATGCAATTCACCAATAACAATGAGCTCAAAATGATGATGCAATGATAAAGAAATCCTTTCCAAGAATTATAACAATGAACATAAAATGATGATGCAATATGGATAAGTTTCAATTTGCAACAATGCATAGAATTCCTGTTATTCAGGTTTTTCTTAGAAAAGAGAGTTCTTAGTACTTACCAATTTCTTGAAAATCTTTAAAAATGATCAGTAGCTGGAGATAATGAAGAGTTAGCAGACTATTGAGAAAGAGTGGAAAGACGACAGAGAAAGCAAACCTTTAGCTCCGTGCTGTATTGAGCAAATGGGAAGCAAGTAAATAGAAGAATTGGCGACCGCTAGACTACCCAAAGTGATGAAAGGCCAAATTTTGCTTCAACACAGCGAGAGAAGAGTGGAAATTGCAACAACATCAAGTGTAGATCTGAAGTAAGATTATCTGAGTAAGAAATTTTTGGAGCAGTCCATCCATTGTGAGCTTTTAACAAGATTTTTTTTGAATTTTCATTAAGAATTTTTACTGTATTAATTCTAAGCATTTTCATGTGTTTATTTTTAAGATATTGCAAAATTTATTTTAATTTTTGACATTGTTCTGTTTACATCCCAAGTGTAATAATCCCGGGCAACGCCGGGTACCTCTTCTAGTACTTAAATATTTTTTTTATCTTTACATGTAAACATTTTTTTTCCTGTTTAAATATAAACATTTTCTTCTCAATTTAGGGGTAGACAATTTCTTTTCTCTGTACATGTAGACATTTTATTTTCCCTCTAGCTTATATATTTTCTTTTATCTTTACAAGTTGACATTTTTTTCTCCGTATAAGTAGACGTTTTCTTATTACTTTTTAGTAGACATTTTTTTTCTCTGTATATGTAGACATTTTTTTTCTCTGTACATGTAGACATTTTTTTTTCTCTTTATACATTGATATTTTTTTATCTATACATGTAGACATTTCCTTTTCTCTATATATGTAGACATTTTCATTTCACTTTATTTGTAGACATTTTCTTTTCTTTTTATAGTTAGATATTTTCTTTTATTTTTATTTGTAGACATTTTCTTTTAACTTTATTTGTAGATGACCAACTGACAACAACCTCTTGTCTACAAAAGAATTTTATTAAGCATATACGTATTTCGAACTCATTGAGTTCATTATTCAATGCCGATACAGAGTTTGGTTGAATTACAGAGAATATATATAAGGGGCCGGAGTGGCCATTATCCAATAAAAAGGTACAAATTTAATTACAAAATAAAAAAGACCATTGGGGGAAAAGCAATCTCTTAACATCAGAAGCGCGGACCTAGTAGAGATACTTCCTCCTGGTCGTGAACAATCGTTACAATCGATATTCGATATTGAATGCCGATTATTAAGATTACAATGAATAAATTCAAAAAAGGTAAAAGGTAAACAAAGATACAAAAGTAAGAAATATAGACAATTAACTTTACTCTTTAAGCAATTTGATGAGTGTCGAATCTCCTATCGGGCCTGCGTCTCCGTTTAGTAACAAGTCGGGGTCCTTCTTGGAAATCTCCAACGTCTCATAGGCGTCTAAAGCGTTCTTGTTTCTGACCTGTCTCAACAAACGGGAGTCTTGTAGAAGTATGTCGTGTCCGGTGTCAAGCATATGTTTGGCCACCGCTGTTCTATTCGGGCGGCCGAACCTGGCGTGGGCATTATGCTCTTTGAATCTAGTCCGGACCTTCCTGCAAGTTGCCCCTCGGTAAACTTTCTGGCATACACTGCAGGCGATTTCGTATATTCCAGATTGTGATAGAGGAGGTGTTCGGTCTTTAGGGTTCCCCAAAAGATTCTTCAGGACATTGAAGTTTTTGTATGTCAGGTCTATATCCGCTTCTTTGAAGATCGTGCGTAATCCTGCCGTGAGGGTCTTGTTGTATGGAATCGTTACTCTAAACTTGGGTGTCGTGGTGTTGTTGAGGGTGATCGATTCTCTAACCAGTTTTCTTTTCTCTTTAAACTTAGATATTTTTTTTTCTTTCCATGTAGACATATTCTTTTCTGTTTAGATACAAACATTTTCCATTCACTTTAGGGTTAGACGTTTTTTTTTTCCTCTGTAAATTTAGACATTTTCTTTTCTCTCTGTAAGTAGACACTTTCTTTTCTCTTTACATGTACATGTATTTTTTTCTACAACAGATATTTGCTTTCTCTTTATGCATATAGACATTTTTTTTCTCTATAGACATATTCATTTTTTTTTCACTTTACATGTATATATTTTCTTTTCTTTTTACACATAGTCATTTTCTTTCAACTTTACATGTAGACATCTTATTTTCTCTGTATTGTACACATTTTCTTTTCTGTTTACATGTGGACATTTTTTTTCTCTGTATATGTAGACATTTTCTTTTCACTTTAGGAGTAGACATCTTCTTTTCTCTGTACATATCGAAATTTTCTTTTTTCATCATACCTTGATATTTTCACATACATCTACTTGTAGACATTTCTTTTTACCATTACTTGTCGACATTTTCTGTTCGCTTTATTTGTAGATATTTTCTTTTCACTTGATCTGTAGACATTTTCTTTTCTTTTTATTTGTAAACATTTTCTTTTCACTTTAATTGTAGATATTTTCTTCTCTTTATGCTTCGATATTTTCTTTTATCTTTAAATGTAGACATTTTCTTTTTCTATTTAGATATAAACATTTTCTTCTCACTATAGGGGTAGACGTTTTCTTTTTTCTGGACATGTAGACATTTTTTTTTCTCTATATATGTAGACATTTTTTTCACTTTATTTGTAGAGATTTTCTCTTCTCTTTATACGTAAATATAATCTTTTATCTTTAAGTGTAGACATTTTTTTTCCTGTATAGATATAAACATTTTCTTGTCGCTTTATGGGTAGACGTTTTCTTTTTCCTGTTTATGTAGACATTTTTGTTTCACTTTATTTGTAGACATTTTCTTTTATTTTTATGGTTTGATATTTTTTTTATCTTTACATGTAGACATTTTCTTTTCTGTTTTGATATAAACATTTTCCTCTCACATTAGGGGTAGACATTTTTAAATGTAGGCATTTTCATTTCACTTTACCTAAGACTCTATTTTTCTTTTACATGTAGCTATTTTATTTTTTTCTTAAAAGTAGTAGTTTTCTTTTTACTTTATATGTAAATAACTATTACTTTTTCACTTGATTTGTAAATATTTTTTTTTATCTTTACATGTTGACAGTTTCTTTTCAATCTATTTGTTGATATTTTCTTTTCACTTTATTTTTAGACATTTTCTTCTCACTTTAGGGGTACACATTTTTTTTCTCTATACATGTAGACATTTTATTTTCTGGTTATACTTATATATTTTCTTTTATCTTTACATGTTGACATTTTTTTCTCTGTATATGTAGACGTTTTCTTTTTACTTTATTTGTAGACATTTTCTTTTCTTTCTATAGTTAGATATTTTCTTTTATCTTTACGTGTAGACATTTTTTTTTCTGTTTAGATATAAACATTTTGTATTCACTTTAGGGGTAAACATTTTTTTCTCTGTATATGTAGAGATTTTATTTTCTGTCTATACTTAGATATTTTCTTTTAACTTTATTTTTAGACATTTTCTTTTCTGTTTACACATAGTCATTTTCTTTCAACTTTACATGTAGACATCTTCTATTCTCTGTACCTTTACACAGTTTTTTCTCTGTTTATATGTGGACATTTTTTTTCTTTGTATATGTAGACATTTTTTTTTTACTTTAGTTGTAGAGATTTTTTTCTGTGTACTTGTAGACAATTTTTTCTGGGTACATGTAGACATTTTATTTTTCTATTTATACATAGATATTTTCTTTTATCCCTACATGTTGTAACGTGCTAGTAAAGGCGAACCGCGTTTACCCGCACGCACAGCCAACGCTTCAAAAATAAAGCGTGAAAAACCTGAAAAACCTTCCATTGACTAAAATGAAAACAGTAACCAGAACCCAAGGTTGTCGCAAAGATAACAAGATTACGCTTACTTTAAAGAACAAAAAAGATCTCCCAAGTAAGGTGAAGATAAAGAGAAACCCAAAATAAAAATTTCACTACGAAATAAACCCCAATTAAATACTGCGTTAGCTAAACCCCGTCCAAAAAAACCCAAAGCTAAGAAAAAAAACTAAAGATAGAAAAAGCGAATTCCAAATAAATAATTTCCTTTATTACTACAGGCGAACAAGGATAGAACAGAATAAAGTAAAACAGAATGGTCTCAAAGGAGAAGCGGGGTGAACCAACTCTTGTAAAGTCAAAGCCGTTGGGATGATGATCTACGTAATGGAGTGACAGTCAAATTCCGGTAAAAGGCGAGGGTAGAACGTATCAGCTGGGTGGGAGAAGGTGAACCCATCAAAGCTTGGAAGATCATGAAGAGTGACTGAGGCCAGACAAGTTAAGCGGAGGCATCCACACTGAAAGCAAACAAGCAACAAGGCATGCCAAAGGAAAATAAAACCAGATATAAAAAAAAATATAATTACTGTCTGCTTTTTCTTTTACAAAATAGACATAGTGGAAAAAAAATTATAACCACAAAAAAATTAAATAAGTGAATAACAGTGGTACATGAAAGTTAAAAAAACCACAAACCCTGGACGTCCTCTGCAAAGATCCTAAAGACGAGTCACAAAATATACACTATAATACAGACAGTGGAAACAATAACACAAGATAACACAAAGCATTAAAGGCCGGGACGGACAAACAGTCTCACACGGATAACGAATGGGCAGAGTAAGCACAGACAGCGACGATAACATGGATGAGGTCCTGGAAAAAAAATAAAATAAGTAAAAATAATAGATTTTAACAGAGGTATCATTCCCAATTATTAGGAAGAACTGATTTCAATAATACAATCAGATAATACGATTTAAAAGGAAAAAAAATACATAAGGTCAAATCAAATGTTGCAAACGTATCATTGCTATATAAAAAAAACTGCATAGCGTTTCATAGGCGTAAAGTCAAATCAAGAGAAAATAAACCATGATGTAGGTGTGCGACCATGACGGGCAAAAAACCGATCTCGCAACTCTGCAGAAGAAAAGGCACATGAGGCGGGAATGCACGAGTAACCAACATTAGCATTAATAAGAAGTCCCCGTAAAAGAAATATAGCAAACAAAAAATATTTTAAGATAGCAATAAAAAAAAATCTTTTCTATCTTCTAAAGCAAGCCAAAAGAATGAAATAATTATAGTTCTTTTAACGATAGATAACACATCTAATATCTATAGCGGA
>JAHWFO010078753.1:683831-728847 GCA_023313115.1 Rhysida immarginata | reverse complement strand
ATCAAAGCAAAAAAGGATAATTCTCTAATATTCTCTTTGCTTTTAGAGAATTATCCTTTTTTGCTTTGATAAAGGATAGGCTCTATCCGAAACGTCAGCTCTTTATTCGAAACCTTCGAATACATCCGAAAATAAGCTTATAACTACTTACAAATAATAGCTCATTTCGGTGTTTATGGCGGACTGATCCATTAGAAATCTTCGGGGACATTGTAAATGCAGTTTCAATTAGTTAAAATACCTAATTGAAATTCAAAGATTTCAGAACCACTCTTACGCGTACGACTGCAGCGTTAACTTTAACATTAGAACAATTGTGCTAGAAATGGAACCAAATTCATCACCTAGGTCTTTCATACGGAAACATTACGACAGATATGTTGAGAAAAGTGAAGAAAACTAAGGTATGTTCAAAAGAAATATGTTCAAATGGTTTCGAAAGGAATATTCAAAGGCCATTCGAATAGGTTTCGAATAAGGTATTCAAAAGCTGTTGAATACAAATTAATTGAATGAATCACACAATTCGTTACAGCAGCCAAACTTCAATGCTAGTTCAAATGAATTCGATAAAGGCTCGAATGACTCGAGAAACAGATCAATTCATTTCGAATTGTTTTAATGTAGATTTGATAGCATGTTCGAATGGTTCAAATCAAAGTTTTCTTGAAATTATTCGACTCGCACGCAGCCTTAGTTATAGCAGGGCATATTAATGAGAAATATCTCATGACCAACAATGCAAGGCAAAGTTTGTGCAAGAATAGGTATCAACAATAGTATCAACACGCAAATCACAAACACTCTGCACGGACCAACAATATAGATCTCATGACCAACAATGCAAAGAAAAGTTTGTGCAATATAGATAAATTTCAATTTGTAACAATGCAAAGAATTCCTGTTATTCAGGCATTTCTTAGAAAAGACAGTTCTTAATACTTAACAATTTCTTGAAAATGTTTAAAAATGATCAGTATCTGGAGATAATGGAGACTTAGCAGACTATTGAGTAAGAGTGGAAAGACGACAGAGGAAGCACTCCTTTAGCTCCGTGCTGTATTGAGCAAATGGTAAGCATGTCAATAGAAGAATCGGCGATCGCTAGACTAGCAGTGGCATCTTTGGAGAGGTTCGTCTACTGTGAGCCCTTAAAAAAATTTTTTTCGCATTTTCATTAAGAATTTTTACTGTATTAATTCTAAGCGTTTTCATGTGGGTTTTTTTTTTTAATAATTTAACATTTTGAGATTGTTCTTTTTACCTATAAATGTAATTATCCCGGGCAACGCCGGCTCCTCTGCTAGTCTTTATATATAGAGATAGATAGATTGCAGTTAGGCAATAAAGTGCCCTACCCTAATAATTTTTAATACGCTTTTATTAGCTTCACTTGTAAGTTACAAGTTGTTACTATATAGCCATGTAAACAAATCTTGGAAGTCAAATTTAACCTATTTCCTGAAAAGGTAGAGAGCTGAAATTTGATAAACATATGCAGAACCGATGACAATGCATGTTAAAAAAGAATTTTCAAATCAATTCACTGGTTCGTGTTCTAATGGCACTAATTCATTACTACGAACTGTCCAATTGCCACAACAAAGAATTCGTTATGAAGAGGGTTAAATGTATCCGTTATTTATTGTTGCAAAATTAAATAAGCTTTATTAATTTTACCAATCGTTGTCGCTAGCTTGAAGAGATATTATAATCATATACAAGGTGTTTTAGAATTGAGTACAGATTTTTTGGGAGATGATAGAAGAGGTCCTTAGAAGTATTTTTTGTCATATGAACATAGGGTCCCCGCAGCTCCGTTTACTTACAATACTGCATTGAACAATCAAATGACACCAGGACGCAGTGTGCGTTGGTAGGCCTAGATTATTTTATTTTTAACAATTAACACAAGCAATCTAATGTAATAACTTTTAAAGTAATTGTTTGCAAAGAAATTTCAAGGTGCACGTGCTTGTTTGTTGAAAAGTCTTGTGACAAACTTCGTCAAGGAGATTCCATGGTATCCAACCCCTTTGTAAAATACGATTAGTCCATATGTAAATGAACTAATCGCATTCTGGGAAAGCAGTAGGTAAAGATTTGTTTTAAAACGTTCACTTGATGTACTTTTTACATGTGTAAAGTTAAACAAACAGTATGAATCGTTTTACATGGAATGATTATGCAGACATGCATCTGTGTCTCGGTGCTGCTGGTACCATGGATGGTGCAAGGCGTTTGTATGCTGAACGTTATCCCAACAGAATTCTTCCCAATTCACGAACATTTGGTGCAGTAGATCGTCGTCTAAGAGAAACAGGCGCATTGGCTCATGATAATCATCAGCGTGGACGTCGTCGGTGGTTACGCTCCCCTGAATTAGAGGATGAAGTTTTGGAAAGGTTTAACCGAAATCCATCGACAAGTACTCGTGCGGTCGGAGCTGCTTTGAATACTAGTCATACCACTGTATGGAACATTTTACATGACAACCTGCAACATCCGTTAAAGCTTCGAAAGGTGCAGGAATTATGTCCCAATGATCATGGTCCCCGGCATGCTTTCGCGGAATGGTTTATGCAGCAACAGAATAGGATTCCAGACTTTCCTTCCATGGTTTTGTGGACAGATGAGGCAACGTTTACGCGAGAGGGAATGTTCAATAGCTACAATAGTCATCTGTGGTCTCATATCAACCCATGTGCAACACGTGTTAACAGTTTTCAGCATCGTTTTTCATTGAATATTTGGGCTGGCATGATTCACAATGTCCTGATTGGGCCATATCTCCAACCATGCCGTCTTAACGGGCAAACATACCTTGGTTTCCTGAAGAAGGAGCTCCCTAGTCTTCTTGAAGATGTTCCACTAATGACCAGACATTTGATGTGGTTTCAACAGGATGGCGCACCTTCGCATTACAAAAGAGCAGTTAGAGATTATTAAATGAGACATATCCTGGTTGTTGGATTGGTCGTGGCGGACCAGTTGCTTGGCCACCGAGATCGCCAGATCTCACACCGATGGAATTTTTTATGGGCAAGCATAAAATCAATGGTGTACTCCGAACCCGTAGATACCGAAGAAGAATTGGCGGCTCGTGTTGTCTCGGCAGCAGGTGACATCAGCGACCGTGCAAATCAACTGTTTCCACGCGTACAATCCATCATAAGGCGTTGCGAATTGTGCTATGAAGCAAATGGCGGTCATTTCGAACAATTACTATAAAAGTCATACAGTAGATTGCTTGTGTTAATTGTTAAAAATAAAATAATCTAGGCCTACCAACGCACATTGCGTCCCGGTGTCATTTGATTGTTCAATGCAGTATTGCAAGTAAACGGAGCTGCGTGGACCCCATGTTCATATGACAAAAAATACTTCTAAGGACCTCTTCTATCATCTCCCAAAAAATTTGTACTCAATTCAAAAACACCCTGTATATAAAATCAGCGACGGTGAACTATGTCACAACAAAGAAAATATCTAACAATGAGTTATCTAACAATGGGTTATTTCCCGATTATACAATCGGGTGGCGCTTCTAGTAAAGCATAATAAAAACTTGGTTTTAAGAAAAAAAACCTACTTACATAACTTATTAACATTGCATATTTTAATAAAATCTTGTTAACATTCCATGGAGGAGCTTTAGCAGTGAAGCAGAGTTACATTTATACATTTATTAAAAAGAAATTAACCCCCCCCCCCCCCCCCCAGTAGGGTAAGGCAAGTAGCAAGTCATCTATTTTTACTCCTTTATCTGTACTTTTTACCTCTCACCAAGTTTTTTAATCAAAAAATTAATTTTCTCGAATGTAATAGTAGAAAATGTAAAAAAGCTCGTATTTTCTTTCCTTTCTCATCAATTCCGAACTACAGATATATCATTCTACAGACCAAGTGACTGCCACCCCCGCAAATTCGACCGAAATGGAACAACTGGGGCTAAACTTCATAGTAATGTAGATCTTGCTTAGAGGAATCTAGATACTGAATTTCACGCCTTCACGTACCTAAACAGCACATAGATATGTTATCCTCTCTGAATCCCACCCCCGCAATTCCGATCCCTGTGTACCAATCAAAACCAAACTAAATAGTGCAGATAGTAAGCTACATTCCGAATTTCAACCTTCTATCTCAAAACATGTAGAAATTATGAAGGGGACGGACTGACATTATAAAACCAATAAGTAGCTCCATTCTTCCGTTACTTAATATAGATTATGAGCACTTGAGCAATCGTCGGTCGACAAAGCGATTTCACGTGCGCGCGCCGATGTTAGTAAGGCTTAAAAGATGAACAGAAAGTAACAATGTATTTCTTTTTGGCAAATCGATTGTTATATGACATGCCATTATCTTGGTATTCTTTACATTCACTGTTTTAGCACATGAATTCGACTTGAAGGGGTCCACGAAAATTTCTGAAAACTTGACACGGCCGAGCTAAGACTTTGATGGTCATATTTTTGAAAACAGAATTTGAAAAAGTTAATCCGTTTTCAAGTTATCGTGCAAACGGCGGACGGCCGGCCGAATAAATGTACAGACCAAGGGCGCATTCTTATAAGTAGCTGTTATGCTAAAGCTCCAATTAATCATTAATTTGAAAAGACGAAAATGTGAAGGGCAATTGACTGATTGGTTGTTGGGTCAACTCGTGGTAAATTGTGGCCAACACAAGATTTCAAAGACGAAAAACGGAAAACATCAAAAATAACCGATGCAGTCTATCATACAGAAACAAAAATTAAGAAAAAGAAATAAGTGCACACACGTATCTTCTGTAATGTTTCTATCCTTCATCGTGCGCCTTTCCCACAATGGAGGATAACCATATGTATCTAAACTAAGTCCTTCGCAAATCCTTGTTTTTATCCTCGAAAGAGCCTCGCGGGAGGCCCGAAATGTAATCCTTTAATATCTTAAGTTAGGCGATCGCTCTGCTTATAAAGACAATAAAAACACGATAACCATCGGTAATTACCTCCCTAAGAGGAGAATATATTTAATATTCCAATAAAAAACATTCCAACTAGACAAATAGGCTATTTTTCTTTTGTTTCAAATTCAAAAATAATTAACGGTTTTTCTATTTTGGTTGTAACTATCTACTTTTCAATCTTCTTCTGTCTTGATGTTTGACCGGCCGTAGAAAATCAGTGTTCTCTTCGCTCTTTTAATTCCCGGTTCCCCAGGTAGACGGAATAAATTAGGCCTAATAAGGTGAGGAGGCACTGTGCTGTTAGCGACCCATCCTGTAGATAAATAGTTATATTCTCGTAGGGTCTCTCTATCATGTTATTGCCTAACTGCCTTCACACAAGGTTTAAACTTCTCAATAATATAAATAAAGGTCCAAATAAGCGATACGGATACTAATGTGTTTATTGCCGAAGCGTTTCGGTTTACACCATTAGCTAGAGCATGTACAAAAGTAACCAATATGAGATACAACAATATCGAAATATACAGAGGGTTGTTAAGGATTTATATTAACAATTAACCTATTTAAATGTGGCACACGCGTTCATTTAACATTGAGTTATGCCACCGAAAATTGACAGGTATTGGGAGGACTACATAACAGCCCTTTTCGACGTCAAATTCAGCTATTTCGAAATTATGAAAGCATGCAAGAAGTGAGAATTCCTAGTTTCCAAGAAAGGGTTATCAAATGTACTAATTAATATTGGCAAAACCAGAAGCGACGTCATTCCTGACGGTAAAAAGCACGCTAATCCGAGACCATTCAGTAGCCCTACTCCTGACGTCTTCCGGAAAGTTCGGGCTCTCGTAACCGGATGTCACCCTTCAATACAACGGGGCATTGCACAGAAAATAGGAACATTTGTGTATCACGGTAAACAAAATTATCAAACCGTAATTTACAACTTTAGAAGCGACACAAGAACCACGTTCATAAGTTGTTGCCACGCCATGTTCAAAGCGACGGACCGACTGCCGTAAACTGTATGAACGATACCTGAGGGTAGAAAGGTGGAAATACGTGGTCACACTAGATGAGATATATGTTCATTTAAGTGACTACAACAAGAGCCGAGCCATTTTTTACCGCCCAACGGGTTCTAAGGACTTCAGAAAATGATACCGTGAATGCAAGGAAACATTTTCAAAAGGTTTCATGATCGTGGTTTGGATACAGCTACAACGGCAAGTTAACTTTACACAGACTTGAGCCAAAGGCCAAAGTCAACGCCATGTAGGCCTACTATAAGACTAACGTTCTAACCCCCAGATTTACCCGTGCCATTCCCGGTTTATACGGCACCGAGGTAAACAAGTTATGGCTGCACCAAGACAAGGCGTCGAGTCACACCGTCGCATCCTTTCCTGGAATGCATGTAAGAAGATACCGAATTCCGCTCCATTCCATTCAGCAACATACCTGTCAAGTCGCCAGACGCATCGCCTATGATTCTTTGTGCTTCGGCCTACTTAAACAGGTCCTCGGAAAGACAGGACCGCGAACAGTGGAGGGTCTTTGGAAATCGTGTCAACAGGAGTGGTTACGAATTGATCTTGGTGTTCTGCGTTCCAGCCTCCCGCAGTGGAAAAGTGCGATGCAGGGCAATAGCAGCGATGAATGGTACTAGATTGAGCACATTCGATGGTAACGAAAGGGATTTTTCCACCTTTTCTGCCCTCTGAAACTTGTTACCATAGATCCCTAACAACCTTCTGTATAAGTAATAAGAGTAAGGTGTCCACCATAAAAAGTGTTAAGTAAAATGCGTGTGTTAAAAAGTTTTTGGTGAAAGTTCACTCATTGCTTTTGCACTCGAAGATAACCGACAAAGTGCTGAATCTGAAAATAAAATTTACAAAGTAATAAAATGACGTAACGAATCACTTATTTGTTCTTGATAAACGAAATATCTCGTCTGTGAAAATTAAAAGCGAATTTTCTTTTCACGAAGGAATGGATGAATACTGTAAATTCAGTTTATGATTCTCTAAGAGAAGATAAATAAACTGAAAAAGCATTACTATAATTACAATATAGAAAAAGGAAAGAAAACTTCCGCAACTTGGACTCAAATCAGGGACCACGATTTTCTCTGTAACCAATTGAGCTATCGTAGACCACGTTAATTCGAATGGAAATCATGTTTTTGGTAGTTTTGACAAAAAGCTACACCAGACGATTGTATTTAAAAGGCAAATGACACCAAACCGGAAGTTGATTTCATATAGTTTTGAATACCTTCCTGATACTAAATATCAATTTTATTTCTTTTCCTGTTATTTTAATAAAGAAATCATAATTTAAATGTCACTTCCGGTAATACAAATTCAGTTTGATTTTCGTCAAAAACTACCGCAAGAGCACGTTGCTAATGACGTCAGGTTTGCCTAACATCGCAAACTGCTCTTGCTTTGGCCGCTATTGCGCATAAGCTCAGAGCAAATTTAATCATTGTTGAATCTGCCTGAAAAATTCGTCTGCATGGTTTATTGTTGTGCATTTAATTGCAACAATTCATCTATGAGTGGGGAAAAAGCAATGACTTATATTAAAGATAGACTTCGAATCCTATTGTTAAGAGCGCCAACAAAGTGAAGCAAATTGAGCCTTGATAGTTCTGCGCAGGAGTGAGCCGTGGAGTAATTAGCTGTCTGGCTGCTTTGTTTTTTAAGATTTTGGGCCCGAGGAATAATTAACTCACAACCATTCCTCAAAGTTGAGGAGCCAGCATGCAAAAGCTCACAAGTCACAAAAATTTCTTTTTTTTAGTTAGCATTGGTTGCGTATTCATCATAACAAGAGTTATGTGTCTAATTATGTCAAACTGAGCAAAAACCAAATAAAACCCATTTAATAGTCGTACAAAAAGTACTGGTTCAGAGCAAACACTCACATGTCCACCATTCTGATTTCTTCCAAACCTCACAGGTCCACTCAGCCAATGGCGAAAATCGATTTAGTCACGTGACTCTCAGCTGTTTTCTTTCGAGTAAGCCTGTTATGGCTACGTTTTGATCGAGTTTTATATTTTAAATTGTTTTTGCATATTTTAATATGGATCAAAGTGAGTCTGAAGACTTAGTGTTCGTGAAGGTTTCTAGCCAAGGAACTGGAAAGCGGCAGAAAAACGTCTCTCGACGTGATGTGGCCAAATAATTAAGATACTCTAAACCACATGGTGCTAATACGTTTACGCCATGTAATCATAATAGGAAAGGATTTAAGTGTAGTAAAATACGACCTACAGATGTTTCGGAGTTCCGTAACAAACTATACAATACAGATTTTTCTATCGAAAAATGGAAGGAAAAATTCTGCGACCTGGGATCGAACTAGGAACCGCGGCTGTCATGGCCGACGCCTCTACCAGTTGGGCTATCGCAGAAAACCGGCCAGCCATGCTGACTCAAGGTGTCTTAAAGACAACCAAGTTGTCATGGTTGAAAGCCCAATGGGAGGCAGGCACCTGGCTCACAGATCGAGAATCTCTCCTATCCAACCATCAGAAAGTTTGTGGAACTCACAGATAAATGAAATAATAAATGATATTATAACTGGAGATATAATATCTTCCATTTTTCGATAGAAAAATCTTTACCTGATGCTTGGTAGGCTTATCTCCAGTTATAATATCATTTATTATTTCATGTACAATACAAGTGACAAACAACTTCAAGACCAAATGATCAGCAGATACATCCAGTTCTCTCAAGTGAAACGTCGGCGCCCTCGCCAGCCTGTTTGTTTGGGACTAGGCCTACCAGAAACCAAAAAGAAACCGCAGAAACATTTAACTAAATTTTCTGCAGACCGTGTAAGGCAGACTTTGAAAAAACTGAAATTTGGAAATTGGCTCTGTTAATATTTTTCAGCCATTGCCTTTGTAAAGTTGGATCTTTAAAGTCGGAAATCCGAAAAAACTTACTTTTTCCCAATGACGTATATTAGGCCCGCTTCAGACGCTCCGGTTTTCGCCGTTCGCCGTATCCGGTACGGCGCCGTGTACACAAGTCATTGGCGCGGTTGTTCTCTACGTCCCGCCAATTTCATTCTTGCCGCTATGCAAAATCAAGAGAAGCTTCTGTGCTTGTACTATTTGTATCTAAAAAAGAAGCGTTCTCGAGTGAAGAAGAGGAGATGGGTTCATTATTAGTAGTTCAATGTCTTCCATAGCGCAAAATTTTATTGATAACAAGATACAAATTAAGATTGCAATCAATGATAAACGTTCATTAGTTAATATAATTCTAATGTCTTTACCTCTAGTCTAGCCATTCTTAACTCTGGTCGGTTGCTGTCTGTTGCTTGTCTCTTGCTGCTTGGCACCCGTTCTTTCTCTACGTTTCCGCACACAAGGGCAACTGGGTATCCTGTAATCTCCCCTTTTTCAACCCGCCTATTGTCTACGCCTTTTTTTTTTAAGTTACTCATCTTTTAGTGAGACCCAACAGAAATAAAAACCGCGGCCGTATGAACTCATGTACTTTTAATGCCATAAACGGCAAAAAATCGCGCCGTATCGAAATGGGCGCCGTGGTGACAACGGCGGCCGTCCACGATTTAAAATCGTCAACGGCGTTTTCATAGCGTCTGAAGTCTCCCATAGGCACCTGTGGTTATTTCTAAGCACGGCGTCGTGCCGGACCAACACCACCTGTACTCAAAGCCTGAGCGCGAAGACGTCATACATTGTTATATCACATACGACAGAGTATTGTTAATCATATTTCAACCAATAATAAATCCCTACCGTAGGTGATGTAACAATGTATGATTTTTCCTTGAGCAGGCTTTCTCTCTAGGCGGTATTGGCCGGAGACGGCGAACGGCGAAAAGCCGGAGCGTCTGAAGCGGGCCTAATATACGTCATTGGGAAAAAGTAAGTTTTTTCGGATTTCCTACTTTAAAGATCCAACTTTACAAAGGCAATGGCTGAAAAATATTAACAGAGCCAATTTCCAACCGACGAAAACCACTAAACTTTGCCACATGAAATATTACTATTACACATGTTTATAAATACCATTTTCATTTATGTGCAGAAGAAGGTTACATGGAAGAATTAATAATGAGGTTTCATGAATTTTTAATTCTGGAAGAAAAGGAAGCCATGAAGAAAGAACTTCATCTCCTTTCGTGACAGTTTCAGTGCCCAAGAAAACCCAATTTCAGAATAATTTCTAAAAATATAAATCGATGTGATAAATTGAAAATTAATTTAAGTAGATGTTTATTTATGTAAATAAAATTTTTTATAAGAATACAATAATATTTATTACAATTAAGACTTTATGAATAATGTACATTGTATTCAGCATAAAGTACTTGTACAAATAATTCTATAATAAATTTCCAAATTCCCTCTTTTTATTTTTCTAATCACTGTTACAACAAAATAGGGCGTCTGTTTCTTTTTCCAAGATAATGCCAAATCCATCTTGTAACACTTAGCTGTATTTGCCTTTATTATTACAGACATGTTTTACTGAATAAGATCCATTGTTGCTTTTGGCATTTCTTCTGTAATAATAAAGGCGGTCATGGCCTAACCAACCCCTCCTATAGAGAAGGCCTGCGGACAAAAGGTATATACATTGTTACATCATCATCAAGCGGCTATTGTTATCGTATTACTACAAATAATAAGCCCTAAATTTGGCCGCTTGATGGTGATGTAATAATGCATACACCTTTGGTCCGCAGGCCTTCTCTCTAGGAGATGGTGGCCTAACGCTTGTCAACAATAGACGTTCGCTAACGAATCAGCTTTCTATGGCAAACTTTGTCACTCGCAGCTCTCTCTGTTAAAAAGGTTTTCTAACGGAGGGGGTCCGATTTCGAATATTATTATTATTATTATTATTATTATTATTATTATTATTATTAAGTATATATAACACTCCAATGGGAGTAGCTGAGAGGATAGTTAAAAACAGATCAGGCGACGCCAAACTACTCGAGCCACAAAGGCCATACGACTCAAGCTGAACGTCCCTAGATGGGACTTCCAGAACGTAAAAGACAAAATGACAGGTTATTGTAATTCAAGATAGTGTAGTCTTAAGCGTCTCTTCACATGGACACAGGTGGTTACGCAGGCTGGAGAGACACATTCAAAAATCGAACTCCGAATACCAAGGGGCAGTTCATTCCACAAAGTGATGGCGTTGAAAGGAAAACATTTCGCACGAAAAGTCGAGTTCATAATGGGAACCTCGAACAAGAATTTCCGTGTAAGGCGTGTACTGACGTCAAACTTAAACCAATCTTTTATATATGAGACTGGATGGTATTCAATTCGTAACGCGTCAGCGATTTCAGACGTCAAAGCAACCCTACTAATTGACATAACGGTCGGGAGTTTATGTCGAGTACAGGTCAGGGTTACTGAGTCCGTCCTGGACAATTTAAAGGCGGTTCGAATGATATTGTTATACGCAACGGTAAGCCGCTTTAAGTTGGCGTTGATGACGAGGACCAAAAGAGCGCTCCATAGGCGACACAGGGCACAATTACCGCAGAGATATAATGGCAGATTTGGGAGTTGGAGAGTAAAGATCTCAACCTTTTCACAAGGAAGGTCTTCCGGTGTAGACAAGTAATAAGGGGATCAATTAATTCGTTGAAACGAAGTTTGGAGTCAAAAGGAATACCTAAAATCTTCAGGGAGGCCGAAGATGACACTTCCTTTGATATAATCAGCACATTGGTTTAGTCACATTAAGACTCAGTCCACGGCTGGTGTACCAATTAGACAAATAAGTAAGATCTTGCTGAATACATTCGTTGATAATTGCCTCCTCTTCCAAACAGTAAGGGGCGAAGAGGAAATTATCGTCGACATAACTAAGAATTTCTAACCTGAAGCAATGGTTAAAAAGGGAAGCCGTGGAAACTGCAAAGAGAAGGGGGGCAAGACCCGATCCTTGAACGATTCCTCGTTTAGAGATTTTTGTTTTGGAGGGGTCATAGTCGATGGTGTTACTTCTCTCCTGAAGGTAGTCGACGAAGAGCTCCAGGTAAACATCAGACACCCCTAAGGAGGCAAGATCGTGAATAAGCTGGGCTCTTGAGATAGTATCGAAGGCCTTGGAGATGTCTGTTTGGACGACAATAAATCTCCGATCTTGGTCGTAGGCCTTGACTGCCTCGTTATAAATATATAATGACGTCCATATGACTTTGTGGCCAGGCCTGCTCCCTTTCTGTTGTTCAGATATTTTTGACCATATAAACTCGGTGAGACGATGAAAAACCACTTTTTCCACGATTTTGGTCATTGGAGACAGATCAGAAACCGGACGATAATTAGAGATGTCCAGAGGGTCACCTTTTTTGTAAATGGGATTGATACACGCCATTTTTAGGGCTCGAGGAAATCTCCTTGTTTTAACAATTTGCGAGCATAGGTAGTGTATCAAATTGTACCCTGTAGTATTGAGATTTTGCAACATTGTGTCCGAGATTTTTAAAGGGTAACATGACCCCTTTACCTTGACCGTACGAATAAGCTTAAGAAGCTGCCTACCGTCAGGGATTTCAGGATCAGGAGAAGAGTTACTCGGAGGGACTGAAGATTCCATAATTTTCCCGGGGGGAGGTACATATTTGTTGCCTGTTTATTAAAAAATTTGTAACTTTTTCTCTAAAAACCTGAGCCATTCTTTTTTTTATGCTTCATTCTTTTTGATTATTTTTTATCTCAATATCGAAATTTTTGGTGTCATTTGCCCTTTAAATCTGGTTTGTGGTTGTATGGACTTCCATTATTTAACAAAATAGCTCGACTGGCTTTCACCTCGCAATCGGGAATTCTCCTGTCTCTTAAACCATCAAATAAACTGATGAAAATTCAACTCAAAGAGAAGATAAAGAAACTGAAGAAATTCTTGAAACCTAAATAGAAAAGAGCAAGAAAAATTCTGCAATCTGGACTCAAACCAGGGAGCACGGCTTTCGGTGTTTCTGATGGTCTTCAGTTACTCCGATATGGCCAAGTGAATATCGAAATCGCCACTGAACATGGAATAAAGGCATGAGCAATCGCGGGTTCAATTACTGCAGGGATATAGAAGACCTATTCATCTATTATAGTCCATCTAGCCTTAGTTTGCGTGAAATGTGATGGCCGTTTCAATTGTTGGACATTGTAACAACAAAAATTAAACAACACATAACAATTAACATGTCCATCAAATTTTGCGTAAACTAAAGCTGGATGAAATATAGTATTTTTATTTATTTATTTATTTATTAAAGAAAAAAAAAAAAATTAAGACACCACCGGGAATCAATGACCGACAAGTTAATACCCGGTGGATTACAGGAACAATAAACTAAAGAAATACATACAAATTTGCATGAATAATACAGACAAAATCCGAAATAAAAAAATAGAAAAAAAAAAAACAAGACAGTAAAACCAAACCAGTATCAATGATAGAAAATAAAAATAATACTTTAAAAACTGTCAAGTAAAAATTAATAAAAAAGAAAAAAAGAAAAAATACAATACATATTTACAACAACAATATAAAAGAAAAATCAAATAAGAAGTTAAGTAATATTGTATCCAAGAATAAAAAGGCGCCCAAAAGGCCAGTGGGCCTGTCTAGGGGCATCCATAAAAAAAAAATTATAAAATAATTTAAAATTCTATAAATTTGTAAAAGTTTGTATTGCATTAAACGGCAACGACAATATTACCAACAATAATAATAGTAATGATAATTTGTTATAACTTAAAACATTACAATATAACCAATAATAATAATAGTAGGAATTATGATAATAATAATAAAAACAGTAAAATAAACAGAGGCCTGTGAAATCGGTTTTAATTAAGAGTAAATAGACATTAAATCAGAAGTAATTAAGCCTGAACGAATGTTTTTAAGGAGACGACGTTTAAAAAATTGAAGAGAAGGTGCCTCCCGAAGTTCCACAGTTAATTTTGACCAACAGATAGCGCCGGAAATCGAAATAGATCTTCTTAAGTAATTTACTCTATAAAATGGGATTACTATTTTTTTTTCTCTTGTGAGATAGTGATGATATGGACTGATTAACATAGGGGGGTTTCTAATATTATATATGTTATGTGTGATTTTATACATAAATTGAGCTAATTGAATAAAATAAAGATCATCAAATTTTAATAAGTTGAAGTTTTTAAATTCTGAACTAACGGAAGAGAAAGCGGGCCTATTTAACAATATTCGTAAAAAACGTTTTTGAAGTTTAATTATAAGATTTTTATTTTTCTGGGTGGTCGATCCCCATAAACATATTCCAAAGCATAAATTTGTATGAATTAGGGTAAAATATAAATTTAGTAAGATATTACGTGGAAGATGATTGACTCTATAAATAATACCTAAAGAACGGGATAGTTTAGTAGCTAAATGTTTTATATGAAGGCTCCATGACAAATCGGGGGTAAAATAAATTCCTAAATATTTATAAGAAGAGACTCGAGATAAAATTATATTATTAACGCAAAGTTTAATTTTGTTGTAGTCAATTAGTTTATTACGCTGATGAAAGATCATGTAGTATGATTTGTTTAGGTTTAATGGAAGATGATTTAATAATGACCAATTATAGATTTTCATTAGCAAAGAGTTCATTATATTTTCAACTTGTACTTCGGAATCGGCTGAGGCTATAAATGTTGTGTCATCAGCAAATAATACGCATTGTGCATTGTCAGTAATATAAGAGAGGTCGTTTATAAAGAGAGAGAACAGTAGTGGTGACAGAATGGAACCTTGGGGTACACCCTGATTACTGATTAAATTTGGAGAAAATTTTGAATTAATATTAAGTGAATATTTTCTATCTAAAAGAAAGGAAACTATCCAATTCAATGGTAGCCCTCTAATGCCATATAATGAATTTAATTTATTTATTAATAAAGCATGGGGAACCATATCGAATGCTTTTTTAAAATCAAGAAACAAAGTTAATACAATTTTTTTTTGAGCCATCTGAATATTAATATATTCGGATACTTCATACAGAGCTGTGGAGATGTTTTTATTTGGGCGAAAACCGTGTTGTGCATGAGATATGAAATCATGAGAATGAATGAAATTACTTAAGCGAATATAGAATAGCTTTTCAAATATTTTGGAAAAGAAAGGCAGAATAGAAATAGGTCTGTAATTGTTAAGATCATTGCTATCTCCTTTTTTGAAAATTGGAATGACTTTTGCGATACTCTATAATCAGTATTGCATTAAAGAACTGATTATATAAGTGCTCTTTGTACGAATTATTAGGAATTGCTTATTTTCGTGAAGACTAGAAAAATATATTAGAATAACAGCAGACAGGGAAACCACCAATCCATATAACGAATTTATTCTGATGAATACGTATTTCGGCAGCCAAGCTGCCTTCCTCAGCATCCATAGGAAGCTATGATCAGAGAGACAAGATGTTCTTATATAGATTAGAACAGCCTGTCTCTCTGATCATAGCTTCCTTTGGATGCTGAAGAAGGCAGCTTGGCTGCCGAACTACGTATTTATCAGAATAAATTCGTTTTGTGGATTAGTGGTTTCCCTGTCTTCTGTTGTTTGATGTCCATCCACAGTTTCTGGCTCCTCATTTTTCGGTTTTTATTAGAATAGAGAATTCCTGAAAGCAAATAAGTAAGGCTCCCTCAATCCTAACTCGATTCTTGTGGGGTTTTTTTATGGCGTAACCAGGTCACTCCGATTATGAATAGATAACAGTACACATTTCATGTGAAGTTTTTTTATTTGATAATAATTAGACAAGCATTAAGAATATTTTTCATTACTTAAAAAAATATTACATAGCTACTAATATGAATTTTACTGATCATATAATACTAGGGATTTTGAAAATAAAAAACTAAAACAAAGATTAGCCTAAAATTTTATTCAAATTATAATACAAAAATCTTCATATTAAATAAACTTCAAGCAAAACAAAGCTTTTGTCACGTGCCTTTTTGTTGCGCAGTGGAAAATTTTAAAACAATAGGCACCATCATATTATACCAAACATAAGGCACGCAATTTTAATTAACTACAAAATTTTAATCAGGTATAATAAAAATAAGTACAAAAATATAATTATAAACAGCAAATGTAAACTTCACTAGAATAAGAGAAATCAAACTTCAATGGCTTAACGTATTATAACCCTAATACATACAAAAACAGTCGTTGGACAACATATGACTATTATCAAACAAAAGAAATGCCTAACTTATACGGCTAAACACATTAAATTAGTGAGAAAGCTTATTCGTATCAATTTAATTTATATATATTAAACTAGCTGATTTGCCCGGCGTGGCTCGGGCTGTTTGTTTGGTGAAATTTTGCAATATCAGAATTTGAATATAAACGAAAAAGCCTTAATAAAGTATATATTCACATTGGAAAAACGAAAAGAATCTATATATAAACATTTTTTGTCATTCACTTTTACCTGTGTTAACGTGGACGAATACGCATGAAAAAGCATATGGTTGGAAAGATCCTGTGCTATAGATGTGCACAATATACAAGTATTTTGTTTGCGTATTTGTTCACGTTAACACAGGTATAAAAGCGTTTCAAAAAAGGTAGCATTAAGGGACAGGTTGTGCGCCACATTTCTCAACGCCTGCAGCATTGTCTTTTTTATTATTTTTTAATATCAATTTAACTCAAATAATTGTTGATGCTCCTGTGAAAGCATTTTAATTGTTGATTTGTTGATGTTCATTTGAAAAACATTGCTTTCGCGTCAAATTTTGATTATTTATAACAACAGTTTTGTGTATATTTTTTTATTTATTATCAATTATTCATTGATCTCACGCCATTATAGTTTATTTGCGGTGAAAATGTTTTCGGCAATTAATGCACACTGCCCTCAATTTGCAAACAATATATAAAAAAGTTGAAACATTTATACCATTATAACAAATTCACAATGAAATATTTAGGAAGATGCGCAAGAATCCCGTAATAAGGATTATAAAAAAATTTCGCCTTCATCATGCCAGGAAATGCTCTCTATCAGCAACAAATGAGGATGTATTTCATACTCTTCTGTACACTTCCGATCCGTACATCACCAGGATTAGAAAACCGTATAACAAATTTGGGCAGAAACTTGATGACGATAGTCTGCAGCTTTTGATTGATTTCATACATTGACTGAAACAATACCTGAAAATCCCCAAGTATAATATAGTATCTATAATGTACCTGTACATTATTCCATAGAAACAATTGTTTAAAAAATGTTATTAACCAACTATTCAAAATACTTCTATAATTAATAGGTAAGCATTTTATGTGTTTTTCGTCATTTTCTAAGCTATATTACACTCATACATCTTGAAAGTAATATTTTTAGTTAAAAAAAATAGTTACCAATTTTGAAGTTTTTGATTTTTATTTATTTTTTAAAAATTTTGTATTACGAAAAATTCTAATAAAAAGCAATTCATTAGAAGCGTCATGTACAACTTTTTGTTTGTGCAAAATTTTAACTCTCTTTCTTTATAACAAAATGTTATCGATTTTTGGTCCGAAACAGACCTTAATTTTCCGCAGTGGGACGGGGGAGAGACGCAGAGATAGGGAGGGACAATTTAGCAATTCGTTAGATATATTAAAAGATACATTTAGATGTGCTCTAAATAGTATTCCGAGAAATTTTCATTGCGGTGAAATGAATTTGGAGTGTCAGAAATGTTATGCAAAGCATTTTGGATATTTATTGTGTTGTCTATTTTTCATTCTTCAAAGTTTATTAAGAAGCAATATTGAGGCTAGAACTATAACACATATATTTCCCCCCCTCAGAAATGTGGTCGAATTTTGATCATTGGGGGTCCTAGTTCTTTTAAATGCTCGCACTGGAATTTTGTGTCCAATTGGGTTCATCCAGGAAAACTCGACATTACGTCCTTAACATTTCAAAATATCAAAGAAGACTATGAGTATTGATTTATTTCTGTCTATATTAAAAACACTTATTAGATGGATGGAAAGAGTTAAGGAACTCTGTTTACAGCCTCATCAGCATCTCTCATCAACATGCAACCGTTTCAATAGAGTGGTATTCAGTCACAGAGCGTGGAATCATGCCCTGAATATGGTTTTTTATATTGATAGTATAAGTTTTAGCAGCAAGGATTGGCGTCTCACACATTCAGTTGAGATCTTTAGAATTTTATAATACGTTTAGGTAAACATTATTTATAACTTCTCTAAAGGAATTTCCTACACTGCAAAAAGCATATGAAAAATAAATTTTCTCCAATTATTAGCTCATAGGAAAAGTACCCACACATTTTCAGGAAAAGCTTGAGCAGCTGCACGCCTGGAAGTTGTATTCTCTTACTTGTTTTAGAATAATTTCTTACATCTCTCCAAAGATGTTAATAAAAAGGAAATAATAATGATTTTTTATTTTATTTATTTATTACTTTTTTATAACTATCCCCCTTAAAACGTGAATCATTAAGGCAAGCATCGTACCTGACTAAAAAGACAGGCCCTGGCACGGAAAAGTCACCTCTTCTTCTTAGTCGAAGCAACAATGTAACCTTCATTGTTTCTAACAAATGAAAAAAATGCTGATTGCTATAATCCAACAGCCGATTGTAATATTACATTGTTGCTTGGATTAAGATCGTCAGGTGACTTTTCAATGCCAGGGCGTGTCTTTTTCGTCGACTGCGGCATGCACTAATTTCATCAACCATTATTCACCGAACGGATTGTTGACGCAAACATCACGGGCTTATTGTTCACACATTCAAGGAAACAAATGTAAATCAAGTCTATTTCATATATATAGATATAAAAATTAATAATTTCTACGTTTTTAAGAGACTTATCTCCAACTAGCAAACCCGTGCCCGGCGTTGCCTGGGCTTTTTAAATCATGAAATAAAAATACAGTATAGGGAAATTTTAAAAAACCTTTATTTAATGTCAAAAAATTAATGGAAGTTTTTGGACTACACCTAAGTCTTGAGTACTTCCTTGTAAACGACATTTAAAGTTGTTGCATCTTTACTACAAATGTATAAATTTCTAGGGTCGCTAACTCTAGAACAGGCAACATACAATTGGCCATGTGAGAAACAATCTTCTTGCAAATTTACTCCAGCTACTTTCAATGTTTGGCCTTGAGATTTGTTAATTGTTATGGCAAAACAAAGTTTAACTGGAAATTGAATGCGTTTGAGAGCATTAATCAATCTAATTTAATGCTCGTATAACGTAAGTGCGCTACAGTCCCTGTATAAAGAGTCACTGTCTTTATACAGGAACTCTAAAGTGCGCCGTCTGGCCTCGCCATTTAGTGACGCACTTTAAAAACAAAAAGTCTATTCAACTTTTCTATAAGATAGTATCGCCATCTAGTTACATCCTTTGAAAACAATTGAATGCGTTAATTCCTGTTTTTCCGTCCATTGGTTCGATCGCCTCTCACGTGATGATGAGCGGCCATGTTGACGTATTTTGAGAGCAATTAACGTGAATAATTAATATAAAGCCAATTTTTATGAATTAACACCTAGCCTACAAAGTTTCTACATAAATCCCCTAACAAACAAAACTTCTTTCATAAAAATCGATGCAGCAGTTCTTACGGTTATCGGGCACATACACCGGTAAAATGACTTAGATTTATACTATGTATAGATTTTAGATGGATATGTTGCCCTCCATGAATCCCACGCCCGTAATTCCGACCCTCGTATACCAATCAAAATCAAACTAAATAGTGCAGATGGACATGCCCATAGTAAGCTACATTCCGAATTTCAACCTTCTATCTCAAAAAATATAGAAATTATGAAAGGGACGGACTGACATTATAAAACCAATAAATAGCTCCATTCTTACTCTACTTACGTGGGTCAGTCAATTGAAAACCGGAAATTTTTTTTACAGCTCCATTATCAAAATAGCGGAAGAGTCTAATATACTAATTCGGTTTTTTCCTATTTGACTGAAGCGCGCATGGTGTCAAAACCTGAAAAGACTGGTTGGCAACAAACTGTTTACACGTTTCGTTCATTTCAAAACAGAATAAATTTTTACATTATTTCCTAGAGTTTGCACAAATCATGGGCATTAGCTATTGCGCATATGGGTGCACTAATAGGTATAAGATTGGGAGCAACGTGAAATTTTTTCGATTTCCTTCGCGAAAATATTATTCAGATAGACGGAATTGATGGATCTTAGCACTGAGACGTACAAAGAAGATGGAAAGGCATGGAGAGAGAGTCAACATATGAGGGTGTGCAGTGACCACTTTCAGACAGATAAGCACTGTTGATTGTGTGTAAATATACTACGTTAAGAGGACAATCGTAAATAGAAAATCATTTATATAAAATCAGCGACGGTGGACTTTGTCACAACAAAGAAAAAATCCAACAATGGGTTATCTAACAATGGGTTCTTTCCCAATTATACAATCGGCTGGGTTCGCTTCTAGAATTTTTTAAAGTTACTTCTGTAGGGCGGCCTCATCTTGAAGAAAACCATCCAGATTACGTTCCAAACAGATTCGTTTTTCTCGTCCGAGTAAAGAAGTTCCACGCTATGAACGAGTAAAAAAGAGTAAGAATAAAATTTATTCGTAATGACTGTTTTCCGCGTTTTCCGTCATGAAAATGTACGATTTAATAGAAATATTCGTGCTAGCCTAGGCCGATCTAATGCTGCTATTGCCAACCAGTTTTGCAAGTCTCTCTCACCAGATGGCTTGAGCATGCGCATTACAAACTAGGAAAAAACCAGATTTTCTTATCGGTCAGTCCGTCCGAGGCCAACAAAGAAAGTTAAAACAATCCGTCCAAAGCCAGGGATTGTTGTGTGGTAAGGGCAGTATCTTTTGAACGGGAATAGGTAGGTAGTTGAAATTTTCACAGAGTATGTATTTTTGTTTTTGGTAGTATCTTTTGAACGGGAATAGGTAAGTGCTTTTGAAATAATAAAAAATGTAAACAAATTTTTTTTTCTCTTTTTTTTTTGTTTGTTTTTTGTTTGTTTTTTTTTTGTTCTATCGTAAAAACGGTTATATATAGAAGCGTCAAACTTGGCATGATTGTAGTCCAAACTGTAAAGTATTACAACAAATAATGAAAAACTGACTAAGTGTGACTTGCGCAACGCCAAACATAAAATCTTTTTTCAGTGATCTGTTAATTTAATATTGAAAACTTCTTTGTTCAAAGCGCTTATTTTATAATTTTCGACACTTAAACTTTTATAGATTATATGGGGAGTGGTCACTACTAGGGGAGTGTTCGCAGTAGTAGGTGTCCTCCACAGGTCCAGCAGCGATGATATCATCTCTACCTTGTAGGTACCTATAGAGAATCATGCCGTTGTAATTCTGCGTTCTGGAGTTCCAGCTTGGGTGTTTGGCATTTAGGTCACCAGCCAGGACGACTGGAGTGTCACCACTGAAGAGTTCATCAAGTTCGCAAATGTCAAGATAATGTTTAGGTGAATTGTAGAGCGCCACGAACTTCACTTCACCACAGGAGACGTCATTGATAATGATGGAGGCCGATTCCATGCCTGCATAAAACTTGGATACCAATTCTTGGTGTTGAATTCCCTTATTAATGATGATCGCAGCGCCCCCAGACGCAGATCTTGCAGCATTTGAAGCCATTCGATCCTTACGGTACACACAATTGCTAGGTAGCTTGCAGTCTTGGCGTGGTTTGAGGTGAGTTTCACAGAGGAAAGAAACGTCGATTTCTTGCTTTATTAGAAAGTTGTGAAACTCGATACGCTTTCGGGGAATGCCATATCACGCACCGAAGTTCACCTTTGTTGATTACTGTATAACGTTGTGCAGCCATACTAAAATTAGTTGGTCGTAAGGAGCCCACTCAACTGTGGGTAACTTTTGCCTAGATTAGAAAACAGATGAAAGATACGTCCTAATTGTTTATACATACCTGGTAGGTCGTTGATGTTGAGGCCTTTATCTTCCGGCGTAGACACAGCGGCAGCATACGATTTGCCTGCTGTCACTTTAGAACTAGACATCCTTTGAACCTGGCAGTATTTTGGACAATTCGTGTAGCTTGATGTGTGCTGTCCACCAGATCTGATGCACTTTGGGGGGTCTTGTCCTTTGATCTTGGGGCAATCTCTTGACTGGTGCCCCTCAGCACAACGAGGATCTTCCGTGCAGCCCATGGATACGTGTCCGAAGCGCAGGCAGTTGTAACACTGTAGTGGCTTCTTTTTCCCTCGAAAGGCCTCCACTGAAACTGCCAGCGGCCCAATACGTGTTATGTTTTTCAATGACTGGAAGTGTTCGGTGTTCGGGAGTAGAATGAAAACCATCGGCTTATCAACGGATCCTTTGGCTTTCCTCAATCGAATAACTTTTTCCGGGAAGTAGTTGGCTCTTTTTAGGTCTTCTTGGAAGTCATCGAGGTCATACGTAACATCCACATTACGAATTACGTATTTCAAGACCTCCTCCGATTTCAGTTGATGATGCTGAATTTTTAAAATATTATCAGACTTAATTCCAGAGACTAACCTGTTGTGTGTTTCTTCATCTTCACATTTAAACTTGACGGTTTCAGCTTTGCCCGGATGAACGGTGATCTTTTCTACTGGAACATGCTTCTCAAGCTCAGTTAAAATCGTCTTAAACGGGACGCCATGAGTCTGCACGTCATTTGGTGGTGTGATCCTATGGTCTTTATTAGCCGAGCGACCTTGTACATTCTTCGGATTCTTCATTCTAGTCGCGCTGACGACTTCTTCGTTTACTCTGGAGACGGTCTTTAGGTTATCGACCCTCGTGTCTTTTCTGAATTTTTTATTAGCAACACCAATAATAACTAATATTTTGAATAAGAACAAAGTTCCTGAAAACATACGTAACGAATGTTTAAGTCTAACGAGATTATGTACCAATAATAATATTTTTAAATACAATGGGAAAGTTTACAAAATGGTGGGCGATACACCGATGGGCTCTTGCCTTAGCCCTATTTTGGCTGAAATATTTCTTAAAAGTTTCGAGGATATCCTGAAGAATTCCGGTTTTTACTTTCTCGATTGTTGGTTCAGATACGTGGACGATGTCTTCACAATTTTTAACACCAATGCTTGCGATGTCAACACTTTTCTCCAACATATTAATAGTTATTTTCCGTCCGTTCAATTCACTTTTGAGTTGGAAAATAATCAAAGGTTGCCGTTTCTTGACATCCTAGTCATCAGAAACCATGATTCACTATCATTTGAGGTATACCGAAAGCCTACGAACGGTTTGAATTACATACCAAGCGATTCCAGCCACCCTTGGAATCAAAAAATGTCTACTTTCATTTCGATGATTGACAGAGCTATTAATCTCCCACTAGCTCAATCCTCATTCAAAAAAGAAATTTTCTTGATCCAGAATATTGCAGTTAAAATTGGCTATAGCACACGTACCATCACCAATTTGGTCAGGAAGAGGAAGTTAAAGAAGTTCATGGACGAAATCACTACCCTCAACCGGACTAAAAATAGAGGGAGAGTCATATCCTTACCTTACAATAAATCATTAATCAAAGGTCTCAATTCTGTTTTTAAATGTTTTAATATTTCGTTATCTTTTAGCAGTCCCAACCAGAGCAGGAATTTATTACCTAACCCAAAGGACCAGATTCCACTACTACAGAAATCAGGAATATACGAAGCCAGATGTTCCCAATGCCATGATGTACAAAGGACAAACTTTCCGTAATATTGAAACAAGATTCGAAGAACACATGAGATACACAAGATATGGTAGAGGGAATCACGAAGTATCGTAAACCGAGGAACGTTCTTTACATCAATTTTGAAGATATTAACAACGTCTCTTTCCCAGACTACTGGAAGATGTGATAATCTTCTTTCTCCTTGTATTTTTTATTTCGTTTGTTTTTTGTTTCTGACAATCGTCAATCTTATTTTCTTTTTTGTATAATATGGAACACCGCTTGGGTTGGTTAGGCTTCTTGACTACCTCAGTGTATTTCATTTGGAGTTTATTCTGGTTAGATGAGCTTTGTGAAAGCGCTGCTTTCGTCCCATCCTAACAAATGTACACTTCACTGTTCGATTGTCGATTGTCGATTCCAAGTCAGTTCTCTCAAGTTCTCTCGAGGTGCTGCTTGGCTGCTGAATGACGAAAGCAAAGCTTTCGAAAAGCGCTTACAGACTTAGGTTTTTTTATTTTCGGTCTTTTTATTTTTATGTTTGTTCAATTTCTGTTTCGTTGTGGCAAGATGGCACAACTTCTCGTTATATCGGAACCTGCTGAGCTCCTTGACAAACAGGAACCAAGCATTAAATTCAGTGTTGTGGTGCCAGGCAATAATGGAGTTCTGTATTACTGCCAATGCCACACACACTATCTCGCTAACTAGGTTCCTGCATTTCATTTTGTCCTCCAATGGGATACCCTCAAACAAATATCTCTCCCACCTGTGCTCTTCACCTCCACACACAGTGATTAAACCTTTAATAAATAATCTGATCCTATCTGTGGCCGAGCATTCATAAATATAATGTGATTCGTTTGCAATAGTCCCTCTGTCGAACCAACAGATGGGGGAATCCTTCCTACCGATCTTAAATAGGAAGTCGGGGGTTATTCCGCCAAAATTTCTGAAGCGAAAGGCCCTTTGTACTGTTTGTGTGAGTAGTGGGTTAGTCCATATATTGACCATGATATTGATTGTATTATCTCCCTCCAGGTATTCCATGATCATTTTTCCATCATATTATAATTCTTGATGGCACATTTTTCCCCTTTAATGGTAAGGGTAATGGGGTGCATACATCTCTCCTTGCACCCCCCATTCTTTATTATTTTATTGTTTTTAATATTTTTGCATGTGCCATCAATTATAATTTGTTTGCCCTGGAAGAAGATTTTCCTCACTACTCTATGAAAGGGCAAAAGACCATTCACCTCAGATCTTTTGATGGTGGAAAGTACGGGTTGACCTTGTTCAGAACATTAAAAACTTTATCGTAATATATACTGCTACGTCCGAACTCAGTGTTCAGGACGAAGCTTGTTCTGAACATCTTCTTTAATATATTGAGATTGGTCAACCCAAGTCCTCCTACTTTGACTTTCCTATAGTATAAGTACCTTGCCATCCATCTTTTATTGGCGTTAACCCACCTTATTAGCATCCCCATCTTCTTTTCGATCCACTTTTTTGGTGGTTCGACAACACGAAGGACATATGCAATTTTGCTCACGACCACAGTATTGATCAAGAGCACTCTATCTTTAATGGTGAGAGATTTATAATAGGGCACCCATTGGAGTTTGAACTCCTCCCACCACTCATCAATACTATTGAAATTATTAATGTGGGAATTATGACCAATCTGAATACCCAGAATGGTCATATTCGTGACAACACCGATTCCATAAGTTTCGGCGGTAACATTGTCCTCAATATTTGTATAATTTATTATCGCCGATTTTGTCTTGTTTATTAGAGCATTAGAGACCTCCATGTAACAGTCTAATTCCTCTAAAACTTCTGCTAGTTCCAATTCATTTTTAAGAAATACTACAAGGTCATCAGCGTAAGCCGAATAGACTGGCAGGTCTACAGCATTGTCTCGTAAATCCCTAATCCGCCTGTCTATACGCCGTAGACAGGCTTCGAGGGTAATAATATAAAGAATAGGAGACAATGCGCCGCCTTGTCGGATGCCTGTAAGCATCCTAATGACACGCGACCTCTGACCATTCAGACATATACAGCAGCTCTGATTATCGAGAAGTATTCTGATCCACCGGAGGAGGGTATTAGGGCACTTCAGCTTTTTTAAAATTTCAAATAGAAATTTATGGTTGACTCTGTCAAAAGCCTTTGTCTGGTCTAGGCTTAGAGTCAACCTGCCCTTAATCTCCGTAAAGTCATGTAAATCTCTAATAATGTTTAAGTTGTCAATAATTTTTCTGCCTGGTTCATAGAGATTACCCTGTCGAAATAATCCCTGAATTTCACGACCAATATTTTTGAGATGATTTTCATATCATTATTGATCAGTGAAATGGGTCTATAATCCGTTGTCCTTAATGGATTATTGTTCTTAGGTATCAGGACAACGTCTGCAATAAGTAAAGAATATGTTTCAGCATTGTGAAACATATGATTATAGACCAGATGTAAAATGGGGATAATGTTATCAAGTTGATAAATTTCGAAGGGTAATCCATCTCTCCCAGGCGATGCATTTCTATTCAATGACTTTACGGCTTTTTTAATCTCCTCCTCCGTTAGGGAATAATAGTTGTTGTCCAACTCAAAAGGACCTTCCCAATCGTTAATGTATTCAGAACACTTCTCAGAGTACCTCAGATCATTTTCATAAATTTTCTGATAGTACTCTGTAAATGCCTGTAAAATTTCATTCGAGTCAGAGTGCTGTATATCATCCACAATCAGATTATTAATAGTTTTTGGACTATTATTATTCTTGATAATATTCTTCATCTGATTGGAGGTCAGAGATTGTAGACCTATTTTTGCCTTGTAGTATTTCTCAATTAGACTGTTACAATATGTCTTATCGACAATATAATAGTCTCTAAGCTCTTTAATTATGAGAATTTTAAAAAATTCCCATAATTGAATCGGGTTGTCATTATATTTAAGGAGTTCAAAAAAAGCTCAGCAGGAATTCATTAATAAGAGAGGCACATTTTAAGTCTTGAAGTTTCCAGGCAGGGGCGTTGACCATGCTCAACCTCCCTCTCCTTTTGTTAATAACGAGGTCAACCCATATCATAACGTGATCCCCTCTTATAATTTTATTGTGTATACCTACACCTGTTATATAGTTATTTAATATCTCTGAGGCATAGACTCTATCAAGTCTAGCCTCAGAGTTTCCTCTTTTCCAGGTGTACTGCTCCACTGGTTCATTTCTGCACCGCCAACTATCAATCAGTGAGAAGGAGCGGACCAGGTTGGATAATAATCTCACCAAACTCGGCCTCCACTCCTTCTTAGGGATTCTATCCCTATCGGGTTGCAGAGTACAGTTCCAATCTCCCATAAGGATAAAACAGTCCTCGCTATGGTTCTCCATAAAAATGCTAAGTAATTCCATAGCTTTGTTGGCCTCACTAGCTCCCTGGGGCACCAGGACATTGACAACCCATATCCTGTATGCCTCTGAGGCCAACAGGACTGCCATCATGTAAGCTTCATAGATAATAATTTTATCCTTAATCTGTGTCATATATTTTTTCGGAACCATAAACGCAACCCCATTAAAACAATGAGTGGCCGGTGCAAAAGAGATATCAAAATCCTTATTAAAGATGTTAAACCAGTCCGGAGCAACAGAGGGGATCACACCAAATTCTTGTAAAATAAGGATTGACCCCCTATGTTCCCCAAGTAGGTCGTATAAAAAGTTCTTATTCACATATCCATTTAAATTTCTGGCATTCCACGATAATAGTTTTAAATTAGCCATCATAAATGGATATGTAAAATAACACCCCTCCTGGTAAACAAGGTCTATTTATTACCCTTTTCAAGCCATAAGACTGCTCTATGCAACCTCTCTTTAGTGCCATCCGCCAGCCTGCCAGAATTAATCATCTGCCAGGCTACCCTCTGAAAATCCGCAATGAAGTAATTATAGCTTGATATCACTTTGGTTAGTTTCTGTCTCTTTACATTCCAGTCCATTAAAATAGCTGGAATGTCCCTCTCTAACCTATTGTCAATTTCTCCCCAGTCTACACCCATTTTCTCTTCACCATTTTGTTCTTCCATCACATCCTTATTTTTATCCTGCTCTTCGATAACATTTTACTCATCAATCTGGGAGGGTTCAACCTCCTTCTCTACCAATTCCGACTTTTCACATACACCCTCCACTTCCTTAATTATCAACTCATCCTCACTCTCTTCCTTCACTATCTTATCTTCCTCCATATCCATCTCATCACTATTCTCTTTATCAATATTAATTTCATCACTATAGAGTGAGTCCTTCCTATTTACCTTATTTCTATTCTCTTCACTATTATCAATTTTTCTTCTTTTTCTTTTACTTCTTTTACTTTCAGCCACACACCCTTGCAAATTAATCTCATTTTCTTGTCCCTCTTTTTGGACATTTTGCATTACCGATTCATCCTCTATTCCTTTACCGGAGTCATCCTGTGGCTCACTGCCCACCTCTATATCATTATTATTATTTATCTCCTCATTATTGCCCCTCTCAATTATTTGTGGGCAATCCTTTATGAGGTGGCCCACTGAGCCACAAGAGAAACATCTCTTAACCTCCTTTACAATTCTAATACGGTATTTTTGGTCGAGTATCTCCACGGTGATATAATCCGGGATTTGTACATCGGCCCTAGGAATAGCATAGATGAATCTGCTAAATGTTAATATATTCCTATGTGACTTAAGGTAAATAGGGTATATTTTTGATTTAATGAGGAAAAATTTCCCTATAGTTGACCCACAAAAAGTGTTATTTCCACCATCGCATATAAAACTAGGGCTGGTGGAGAATTTCGTAAAAGCAATGAACAAAAATGGAGCTGCTTTTCAATATCTTCGCCAGAAATTTTCAAGCTTAAGTGAAGCTAAGATTAAGGAAGGTATATTCGTCGGTCCTCAAATAAGAAATTTATTTCAAGATGATAACTTTGACTCTGTTTTAGAAGGTAAAGAAAAACAGCCTGGGACGATTTTCGCCTTGTTGCAACTAATTTCTTGGGAAATATGTGGAGTGACAACTATGCTGAACTTATTGAGAATATGTTATCATACCAAAAACTGGGTTGTAACATGTCCTTGAAAATTCCACCTTTTACATTCTCATTTGGACTTCTATCGGAAATTGTGGGGCTTTTAGCGATGAACATGGGGAGCGCTTCCATGAAGGCATCGTATACATGGAAAAACGATATCACACATGAACGTTGCAAGTGGAACGTTTCAATGTTGGCGGATTATTGTTGGACTGTTTGTCGAGATGTTACAGAAGCAGAATACAAAAGGGCAGCTAAAAATACCACGTCGCAATTCTGCTAATGAATAGAAGACCATATGATTTCTGTAAATTTTTGCAAAAGACTTGTAATTTGTTTTTCTAAAAAACAGAAACTAATTTTAAAATATAATTATTATTTTTGTATTGTTTATGAAAGTGAATAAAAAAAGCTACTTTACCTGAAGAATACTTTTTTATACTGAAATTTTGTAGACCAGTGTTATAAACACATTATTAATGGCGAAGAATGGCGTAGTATTATAAACAAGAAACCAAAAAAAAGGTATCAGAATAGACAAAATCAAGGATGTTGTTGATATAAATAATACCATCGCTGTTGCTTTCCTGGAAAGCAAGTCCGAGCAACGAAAAAATGCAAAAAAATCCCACTGCAGCCAATCATATTAAGAGCAATGTATACATTCCGCCGATAATAATTCGCACTCATGGTAAGCCGATTAAGGATATCCTGGGCGAGATCCAAAAACACGGGTGCGTTGATAACATCACTGCTCACACGGCTAGAGCAGAAACAATCAAGATAAAGTGCCGTGATGAGTAGACTCATAGTAAACTGGTGTCTGGCATCAAGGCCAATAATGTATTACAGATTCGGTATCATCAGCTGAAATCTGAGAAAGTTATTAAATGTCAGACGTGACGTATGACTTGGACGAATTTATAGAAGGCCAACTACTTTCCTGAGAAAGTGATTAGGCTTGAAAAAGCCAAAGGATCAATAGATATGCCAATAGTTTTATTATTAAACATAGAACACAATAAGACACTTAAAGGTGTGATCCCCATAGGGCCCTTAGCTGTGAGTGTTGAAATGGTTCGCGATAATAAGAAACCTTTACAGTGTTATAACTGTTTATGCTTCGGCTATGTGTCTATGGGTTGTAAGGAATCCCCCCCCCCCCGTTGTAACAAATCTGGCCATCAACAAATGCGCTAAAATTCATCAGTCAAAAGGCTGCCCAAATGTAAAAGGACAAGATCCTCCAAAATGTATTTGATGTAATGGACAACACTTCTCGAGTTACACAGTGTCCTAAATATCCTCAAGTCAGTAGAGTGCAAAGTGCTAAAGTTTCCCCGGAGATCTATGCCTAAATGGTCTCCAAATAAGATAAGTTCATTAACATGTATGATTTAGAACAAAAGTATAAACAAATTGGCAGTGTATACAATGAATTGAGCAACAAAATGCCACTGATGAGTGGAATGATTACGAATAAACACTGACAATATGGCTGATCAATACTATTCTATTATTAATCGAGGTAAACTTCGTTGCGTAATACGAAATGCCAGGGTGGGTCCCCTAGAGGTGCATTGAGTTTTACAACTGTAGAGAGAGATTAACTTAAATAATATGCGATGTTGGTGCGGGCAGGTGGGAATAAATTCTATCGTTTAATACTATACGAAAATTTCTATTTATTAGCTGATTTGAGAAGAAGCTCGCAAAAAGAATCACACTTGAGATGGCTTGAATTTAGATTTCGTTTGGCGTAGTAAATCACTTTCATAAATACCGTGCAAAGATAATCATGTAACAGTTCTTTTGGGAGACGTATCGGTCCGATATTTTTAACTTAGCACAATATAGTACGTACCTTTCAGTCACCTTATTTCACCAGTTCTTTTGTTAAAACAGTCGTTACGAATGCACGCACTCTGCCACACACGTTGTCCCCATTGTTCTCCCTTTTCTGTTTTACTTTCGGTCCCCCCCCTCTCTGTTTTAGCTCTTTCTAAAAATAGTCTCCATCCTGTGGCTCCCTCCATGGACAGTATTTTGTTGAGAAACTCTACACTCGGCTATCCTAATTTGAAGGACATAACAATTGGTGGCAGTATTTACTAGTCCCGATATTCTTCTTCTTTGGAATTCGCATCGTCTACCACAGTGTTTCCCAAACTGGGCGTTATCGCTCACTGGTGGGCAATAGAACGATCCCAATGGGCAGTGAAAGCCTTTGTGAAGATTACTGGGCAGTGAAACGTTTCAAATGGGTACTGGATGTGAGTGTTTCCCGCCAGCGACGACAGGTGGCACCACGGTCAGAACAGGCATCAGCCAATCACGAGGGTGCATTCACGCATTGGTGGATGGGAGAATCTTGTGGGGTAAATAAGCTTACACTTACAAAAAGAACTCATAGAAATGATAATCAACGAGGGATTAAAATTTAAATTTGTGGAGGACTACTAAAAAATTTGGTTTCAAGAGCAGATTCCTGCACTGCATCCCAGCTTATGGAATGTAGTTCAAACGTTTTTTATTGTATGGACCAAGTGCACGGTCCGAGGACGCCAACATCGAATCAGTTCGAAAACAAGGCTTCCTGAGCAACTCTTCTCGCTCACGGCCTGGTGGATGTTGTTAGAGCGTAACATCGGTAAAAAAAATAAGATTTTTTTTTGTGAAACAATCGAATAAAAGTATACTGACTAAATTCAACGAACAAGGTCATACTTCAGGGTACTTAATTGTAAAAATGATCGGCATAACAATACGGATAAAACATTTCATAATTTCCCAAAAATGAAGAGCGCAAAAAACTTTGAATCATAAAAATCAAGAGATATGATATATAATATTTTTCAGGTTGGTTCTTTTTATAATGTTTTTACTGTTGTAATCACAATATATATTCCAAATATACACTACATGATCAAAGGAGTTGGGACACCCCTGTGAACACCTGGGGTGTTTCTCCTGGACTGGACTGGGCCCGCTCATCAAGGTGGACGGAAACCTCAATGCTGATGGCTACAGGACCATTCTGGATACCGGGGCACTTCCAGCGCTATGGGAACACTTCGATGACGGGCCGTTCCTCTTCCAGCACGACAATGCGCCTTGCCACAAAGCAAGATCCATATCCGACTGGTTTGACGAGATGCGGGTTGAAGAACTAGATTGGCCCGCCCAGAGTCCTGATCTCAACCCCATCGAACATCTTTGGGACGAACTGGAACGACGTGTGAGATCCAGGATGGTTCGCTTTACATCTGTCCAGGAACTGACCACGACACTCCTTGAAGAATACCTGTCGACACATACCGTAAACCTGTGGGCAGTATGCCATGTGAGGTGGAGGCAGTGATAGCAGCGCGGGGTGGTCCTACACACTACTGATTGAAGCTTTTTGCGGCTTTACGGTAGAGCAACAAGTGTCCCAACTCCTTTGATCATGTAGTGTACATCTTGTTTAGAGAGAACATTTACGGGAATGGAAATTTTTAATATATTTTTTACCTAAAAAAGAAAACAAAACTGTAGAAAATCTGTACACTTTCTTCTTTAAATGATAAATAGTCACTGTCAATTCTTTTATTTGTTTGCTGGGCAGCAAGTAATTTTTTTTCAGATTTCTTCCCATTATTTACAGCTAAATTTTCCTCAACTGTAATTTGTGGATTTTGTATTGGAGCATCTTCATTGCACGTGGCGTGTCCGGAAAGTAAGTTGCAATGGTTAGTATTCTTTCAAAAAATGTTTGACAAAAATGTCCACAGCAACTTATTTAGTAATACAGGGGTTGATTTTCGATGTAATTGCCGCCATTGCCCAAACACTTGTTAAATCTAGGTTACGGCTTCTGTATCCCACAGTTAGAGAATTCTGGCGCCTGGTGCTGGAAGATCATTTCAGCCTCGTACTTGATCTCTTCATCGTTTCTTCAGGTTAAGAAAGAAGTGCAGACGTTTATCAGAGGCAACAAACGTGTTTTTCTTGAACATCGATCTTGCACCTACAGAATTCACGACATCAGTTCGTTATATGCTGTCGACTCATAATGTTTCCATAAACGGTAACAAGTGTTTTGTGAATATCCGCTGGGCGCTTACCTTATGCTTGGAAAAAACGTATGACGGAGCGCACTTCATAGTTGGTGGGATTCTGAATCAGCACAGTCATTGTAAATATGTGTTATTCGAACTAGACTCCATATAGCAGTGAGGAACAGCCGCGAGAGGGTTAGTGGAAGACTAACAGTTAAAGGTAGCATAGCGAACTTACGCACTAAAATATTACTTGTCCGTCTGCAATAGTTGTAACCTTACTTTCCATACCCCCGAGAGAGAAAGCCTCCGCAATGAAACATAATACGTACATTGTAACATCGTCATAGATATGGCAAATTTAGCACAAAATATTTCGTATTTCTACCAAATATATGTGCTAAATTTGCCCTGTTTATGATGATGTAACAATGTATTGCATTTCATTGCAGAGGCCTTCTTTCTCGGTGGTTACGCACGTCCTCAGTGTTGCCTATTATTTTTTCTGGGTGGTGTTGTTTTTTCTTTATTTTGCTTCCTCTAATTTCACTAAAATTAAGTATAAAATAAAATTATGTTACTAAATGAAAATACAAAATTAAAACATTCTCAACATTAAATTTAAGTTGAAATTTAAGTGAGAAATTTAAAAATTCTTAACATATATTTAAGTAAAGAAAATTCTAAAACAAGGTAACAAAAACTTACTATTTCTTACACAAAGGTTCGTTTCTTGGGTCATTTTCGTTTCTTCGTATTCCAATTAATTATTGAAGGAAAAGCATCTGCAGTCAAAACATTCTTTCCATTTGGTGTCCTTTTTTATGAAAATCAGGAAAGTGATCACTTCACAAAACTGTGTTTCGTAATTCGTTTGAAAATATGTATTAAAAATTCCCATTAATTATAAATGGTCTTTCCAAACGTGATGCATATTTGGAATATGTATTTTGATTACAATAATAAAAAATTATAACAATAATAAAAAAAACCAACCTGAAATACAGGTCCAATGTCCCTTTTGATTTTTATGCTTCAGTTTTCTCCGCTCTTCATTTTGGGGAAATTATGAAATGATTTAGCCTTATTGGGACGCCGATCATTTTTACAATTATGTATACAGCAGTGGGACATTGTTCGTTTAACTCAATCAGTACATTTTTACTCAATTCTTTCACAGAAAAAGTGCTCATTTTTTGGCAAAGTTGACTTTTAGTAACAGCGAGCACTGCGTGCACTGCAGAGAAGCATCCCTCAGAGACACCCAAATGAGCAACTCATTCATAGCAACTGTTTCGTATCCGCCCTGCAGTGAAGCATCACTTAAAGACGCCACTGTTGACCCATAATTTCGCAGCATTTTACTCTGAAATTATTAATTCTATTAGAAATTAATAAAATTTATTTATAATTCGTAAATATTTAACAATAATCAATTATTGTTATTGAAACGCTTAGTATAAGAATTTACAAAATTATTACTAATTAATAACTGATTTAAACATTTGAACATTATTACTAATTAATAACTGATTTAAACATTTAAACATTATTACTAAATTGAAAAAAAAAAGTTGAGTGGGTCTGGTATGATTTTATTTGCGTACAGTGACGGTCCTTTAAAATCACACAAAAGAATTCCGTGTTTCCATGTTTGTAAGATTACCAATTAAAACGCTCTTTACTCATTTCTTAATCGTATAATTTCATACATTTAATACCAAATGAGTAAATAACCTAAATGTGTGATTATGATTTTATTCCCATAAACGGCCGTCATTTTACGCAAATAAATACTAAAAACAAACAAACCATCTGGCATAAATAATAATAATAATAATAATAATAATAATAATAATAATAATAATTTAATTTAATTTAATTTATTCAGATCAGAATGTACAAGCAAATACAAACTGCTCCTACAGGTGATAAAACCCAAGCGGGGGAAGAAATCAAAAGAAAAAGATTACATTTCGGAACAGATAAACCAAAATCAGATATTTAAAATTTTAAAAATAGAATTGGTTGGGTCATTAAAAATGTCTACATCTTTATGAGAAAGGATTCTATTATACAAAGTAACAAGTTTATACGAAGGAGTAATCTCATCAATATTTGTCCTCGTACTAGGAGCTATTAAAGTAAGATACTTATGACGACTTTTTCTAGGAACTAACAGCCCGATAGATGACAGAACCTCGGGCATCCAAACAGCCCCAGATACAATCCTCTTAAGGACATTAAGAAAATTACCAATGATATTGGAAAGAGTAAACACATTTATAAATTCCATATTGAGATCATGCTTGTTATATTTTTTTGAGAGAAAATTTAAAAATGCAAGAAATTTCTTTTGTAGGAGTAAAAAGTTTTGAGTTTGATGATTAAACCAAATTAACACACCATATCTGACTTTAGAAACTACAATAGAAATAAATAACTTTATGACAGCTAATGGACTTTTGAAAAATGCGGTAAGCCTTTTCAAGAGGCCAATTCTAAGGGAGACATCTCTTATGATGTTATCAATATGCGGGGTAAACGATAAATAATAATAATAGGTAACAACAACAGGGAATAACCCACCAAATAAACTGGAAGGCCAAGCCGCTATGTTGCCAAGCCGCTATGTTGCAACAGGCCAAAGGCCCAAAATGGGGTTATTTAAGATACAAGTAATAGAGAAGTAACGTAATTTGAAAAAGGACAATAAAAAACAGAAAAACACAATTTTATTTATACAGATTAACAGAAATATAATAATAATTACAAAGATAAAAATTCAATAATAATAATAATTCAATTCAATTCAATTCAGTTCATGTACTATGTTCACACAGCTGATTCAAGCCAACACGGAACTATAATATAAAGCAAACAGAATGAGAGTTACAAAATAAACAATAAACACAAGCATAATCACAAAGGCAGGATAGTAGCATGAAGAGGAAAATTAATTAAATAAATCAATGACATCAGAATTCTCATTGTATAGTTTTTGAATTCTAAACATTGTATCCCGACGAAATTCTTCTTTGAGTTTAATAGGATGCCAAAGGTTCAACACGGGCTTCCTCGTAGTATGAGACAGTACTCGGGTGAAAATGGACTCGAGAAAGTTCGGAGCATCCATCTTCCCTACTAAAACATTCTTAAGAAAGGCAAAATCAATCTTCATTCTAATGTCTTAGAGTGCACACAGATCTGAAGGTATATCAAAATTCGGGAATTTCCGCTTCAGAAACCGGAAAAAAACATTTTGCACCCTATCCAGTTTACAAGACTGTATATTTGAACCCCCATTCTATAAAACAGAACAGTAGGACAAAATGGGTAAAACTAGACTCTGACAGAGCCGAACAAATGTAAAAGGGCACCGAAAATCGGCTCCATTGCGCACAATGGTACCAAGAGCTCTGTAAGCCTTCAGACGAACAGTCAACATGGGAATTTTAGGAAAGTGTGCTGTCAACGATTACGCCAAGATCACGGACACAGAGTTTGGCAACTTGCACATTTCCACAAACAGACTAGGAGAACTCGATAAAATTGGTCTTTTTTCACATTTGGTTGCATCATTCTGCTCACACCAAAGACATATAATATAAATTTCCTGCTGAAGCAGGTGAGCATTAAGACAATTATAATGTTACCAAAAAGTTTCACATCATCTGTATACATCAATATATGGGAGTTTCTAATCACTTCGGGAAGGTCAGCAGTGAAGATAACAAATAATAAAGGCCCTAGGACAGAACCCTGTGGAACACCACAGTGAGGCCTATAGGGCAATGATGAATGATGTCGTATAGATACAAAACTGTCGATCTAACAGGAAAGAGCGCATTATCCGAAGGAGTCCATCAACAATCCCATACGCACGCAATTTTTTAATAGTAACTCATGATTAATAGAGTCGAACGCCTTTTGCATATCAAAGTAGACCACGTCAAGTTGCTGGCAGTGGTCAAGAGCATCATGAGCATGAATGGTGAGAGATACAAGATTGCTTACAACGGAACGTCGGAGAATGAAACCATGTTAACACGCAGGAACATGAAAAAGGACATGTTGTAGAAGAGATTTATGAATGATGTGGCCAAAGACATTGGCAGTGGGTGGAAGGATAGAGATCGGCCTCTAGCTAGCAATGTCAGTCCGTGTGGCAGAACCACCCTTAAAGGCAGGAACCACAACCGCATTCTTTCCTATTTTAGGATAGTGGCCAGCTTTTAGACACAAATTAAAGATGCGCCTAAGAGGAATAATTATGACATCTCGAAGGCCTTTGAGAATAAAGGAAGGAACCTCTGTCGGCGAAATTGCAAGGCTTGGCCCGTAATCTATTAATGCCGTAGGCAACATCTCTATCAGTTTTACTCCGTTAAGATGAGATTATCAATAGGGGGGCAATAGGTAGACAGTTCTCCGAGAATGTGTTGAAAGAAGTAGAGACAGTTTCACTGAAATGCTGGGCAAAACAGTTACTAATATCCAGTCCATCAGTAATGGTAAGACCAGCAGAGATAGTGATAGTAGTTATAGTATGTCGATCCTTTCTTTTGGAGTAGTAGTAAATCTGGTTATTTTTCTTATTACGAGAGTTATTCGTACATTCGCTACATGGTCTTACGCCGCAAATATAAAAATAATTCTGGTAATGAATAGGTCATAGCGTAGCCACCGTATATGTAAACAGTATCAAAGACTCCAAGTATCAAATTTTTTTAAAGAAAAGCTGATGGATTATTTAAACACGATGCCTCAGATGTTAAAATGTTACAATACAGATGTTAAGTGCGTTTAAATAAATAATAAATGAAAATAGTAAAGAAAAAGAAAATTCCAGTCTGAGATCGCGACGCTCTGAGCAATTAAATCATTGTTGACTGTAATGTAGGCTCGTGGCTTAATTTTTCATTTATCACTTAAATTTAATGTCATATTCAACCAGATGCACGACAATAATGAAAATATGTAGTACAAGTTAAGAGGAAAAAGGTTTTATCAAACCAAGCTTTTATAATGTTTTATTTAGTGGCAACAATACAGCTTAATTTTGCAACAATAAACAATTGACAAATTTACTCTCGCCATAACGAAATGTCCAATTGTTACAACAATCAATTCATAGTAATGAGTTAGTACCATTAGAACACGAACCAATGAACCGATTTGAAAATTTTTTTCTTCATCATAAATTGTCATCGATTCTGCATAAGTGTGTCAAATTGCAGCTCCCTAGCTTGTCGGAAAGTTGGTTTAATATTGATTACAAGATTTGACCTAAACAACTAACACAGCAAAGTTAATAAAAGCTTATAAATAAATTTCATGGCCAACGCCATCACCAAATAATTAACTCGGTAAATTAATATTAGAAAATAGATTAAAAAAAGACCCCCTCTCCAAATACGAAAATAAAAACTCTAGAAAATTCTGATAAAAAACCCAGATATTTTTCAAATAATTCAATAAAATAATGTAAAAATTATAAAAAATCGGATAAATTTAAGGTTTTTTTCAAGGATATGTCCTCATTTGTGCTATTACTCTAGGAGTTTTGACCAGTGGGGTTTTTGCAGGATCCTACTTCCAACAAATCACAATCAAACAGATCGCGACCTAGTATTACCTAAGATATACAGATCGCGACAGTGTATATACAGAATTCATTTATGTGATACAAGACCCACTCAGCTTATTTTTTTGCTATGGTCAACAGTGGCGTCTTTAAGTGATCCTTCACTGCAAGGTGGATACGAAACAGTTGCTAAGAACGAGTTGTTCATGTGGGTGTCACGCAATGCTCGCAGTTACTAAAGGTCAACTTTGCCTCGAACTGATTCGATGGTGGCGCCCTCGGACCGTGCACTTGGTCCATTTCCTTCGTCTTATTTAGTGGAACGTGGATTCAATGCAGTCACAAATTTTATCACTAACAAAAGAGACAGACTGCAAATAGCTAATCGTGTGATCTACGAATTATGCTAACAAAAATACAACCAGATATTAATACAATAAAATATAATGAATTTGAGGGGACCCCAATATAAGCAGTTTGTAATAATGAAGTGGGCATGACCAAATGAGGCGACCTCTAATGGTTTCTTTAAACCATAACAAAGAAAACTTGATTCTGGTTTTATCCATATTGTAGATGTCTTGTGGTGCATTCTGTTCAACGGTGAGATTAAAGTCTTCTCTTCAGCTGTCAGTGCTTTCTGGAAGAACTTTTTCTTCCCCACTGACTTTCATGCTTGATATGTCATACCGGATTCGAAATCGTCACAACCAATCTCCCGTACAATCAAAATCTATTATACCATGAGCTTGCCACAAGTTCTTCGCTTTTTCTTGTAAAAGTGGCCTATTAATAGGAATGTTGCTGGCTCTCATATGGTTAAGCCATTGCAGCAAATCATTTTCAAGGTCTCCACGTTTAGCCCCACGCAATTTTTTGCAGTGTTCAACGTGTCTGATGAAGCAAACGCCTCTGTAATCGTTTCACGACTTTTTAGGATTGTTGATAATGTTGATTTAGAGATGCCAACTTCTCAGCAATCTTTGTTTTAGATTGACTGCCACGATCAATTTCATCAAGTATTTTAACTTTTGTTTGTAAATCTATTGCATTCTTCCATTTCGCCATGATCTTACATGCAGTGGCAACACGTGTACTGTAGTCGATTGAACGCGCATGCATGGGGAAGAGCGGGCATTATTATATGATGTCAGCAAATGCGTGTGCACGCGCGTTTTTCTCCATACACTTGCACGCCCTGGTGCGGCTTCTGCAAGTACTGAAGTTCGTGATAATGAAATTTGGGGCTCTTGGGGCGAAAATTTTGTTCAGAGCTCATTTTATCCTAAATTCGTCATATCTGAATTTAATAGCATAGATTTCAGTTGGTCTTTGCAGGGACCCAAAAATAATTCATGCTTTCAACCTACTACGACAACAGCAGCATCGCGCTGTTTGTCAAAGTTCCTGCGCTGTTCTCTTTGGCTTTGTTTTAGCTTTTCCATCAAATATGATCGCATTCCATTGGTGTCGGGAACTTCTTTGTCTTCGATGGTATCACCGATGGTCAATGCAGATAAACAAATTTCCGCTGTGGTTCTTGATTGAAAACCATAGATGATTTGCATAGGGGTTTTTCAGTTGATCAGTTCATTCTTGAATTGTTGGCATTCTCAGTTTCTTCAATATATTTTGGCCAGTCACTACCGTCTTCATTTGACTGGCTAGCATGGGAATATTTGTTCTGTTCACTCTTTCTATCTGACCATTCAGACGGGGATTTTCAGTTGAGGTCAAGGCATGTTCTATGTTAAGTTCCTTGTACATATCTCTGAACATCTGACAAGTAAATGCTGTACCACATTCTGTTATTACTCTAGTTGGAATCCACATCCTTCTGCATAATTTTCTGATAAAATTGCAGATCAAAACGGCACTTAGGGTCTTCATAGGATAGAGAAAAATCATTTTTGAGAAGTTGCATATGTCCACTAGCAGACGACGATATCCGTTAAGGCTTTTTGGGAGTGGCTCCACGTGATTGATATAAACTGTATGAAGTGGAATCTTGTATCTCGATGGTCTGCAGTGGCCCTGGTCTTTTTCCACCTGGTTCTTTGTACATGAGACATTGGAGGCAAGATTGCACAACTCCTTTTGCAAACGAGCGCATCTTGGGAAACCAGTATCTTTTCATGAGTGCTTGCACAGTCCCTTCAATGCTGGGATGTCCGTGGCATTCATGGGCATCTGTTGTTAGACTTCATCGCATTATCTTAGGGACAAGTAGCAATTTATGACTCCGTCCATTCTCTCGATGAATTCTAAATAAATGGTTTTTCTCGTCAACATATTCTGTCTGGATCCTTTCGTCAGTTTTCAGTTACTCTCGGATCTTTTGGCAATCTGGATCTGCGATTTGTAGAGCCGCAATCCATTCACCATCATCTAAATGAACTTTATCTACAACAAAATGCTCAGCAATTTTTTCGATAAGATGAGAAATAGTATTTCAGCTTAATACTTTCACATGAAGCATATTCGTTCCAGGTCTGTGTTTAGCTATGAAATCGTACTCCATCAGTTGCGGAAAAGTTCTTTTTTTCTTTATTTTATGGCTTCACAAACCTTGATCCGTATAGATACATTTTGCATTGTTGACTGCCCAAACAGTTGAACTGGTATTTTAAATATTGCACTGCCATTAATTCTAATTCAGTTGAATGGTATTTCAGCATCTGCCAGTCTTTGACTCAGGTACGTAATGAGATGGTTTTATCCATCTTCCCCAGGTTGCATGAGGATTGCTCCAAGTCCTTCTTGTGAAGCATCAGTATGCAGTTCACTGTATTTTTTCAGGATCGTAGATCTTTAGAATGGCCTCTCATGTACGTTCTTTGATCATGCTTTCAAATTCTACTTGATATTCAGGTGTCCATTGGAACACTGCTTTCTTCCTTCTCAGCTTAGTTAGATGGGTCACTTTGTGTGCAAAGTGAGAAACAAAACATCTGAAATAGCCACAGAGTCCTAGAAAGTTTCTCACTTTCTTTGCATTAATCGTTCTTGAAAATTAAAAATGGCTTATGTTTTATTCTTTGTTGGCTTGTACCCATCCTCTGTTTTGCAAATCCCAAGAAACTCGACTTCAGTTTGCAAGAAAAAACATTTACTTGGCTTCAGGTCAGCTGCCCTTCTCGTATCGCGCTAAATGCAGTTTCGGTTTACGGAGCAACTCAGGGACATCCTTGGCTCCGATGATTATATCATCCATATATCTTCGCATAGTATCTTCTGGAATGTCCTCAAACGCATGCAGTTGAAGTTAAACGGTGCATTTGTCAAACGAAATGGCATCCTGGTGAATTGCCACTTTTCATCAGCAGTCGAAAAAGCTGTCTTTTCTCTAGACTCAGATTCTATGCGCACTTGGTAATAACTAGAAGCAAAATCTAAAGTGTTGAAAATCTTCCATTCGCGAGTACCTTCAAGAGATTCGTACATAAGGAAAACCTTATTTCTTTGTTACTTCATTCAAACATCGATAGCCAGTGCAGATTCTTTCTTCTCCCGTTCGCTTCTTCACCATGACTGACGGACTCTCATAACTGCCATCCAGTCAGTTCAACAATACCACAAATTTGTAATTCGGCAAGAATCCCGTCAATTTTCTTACATTGTATTGGGGAATAAACATATGTTTTCCGGTTAATTGGTTCATCAGTCGTCGTTTCAATCTGCACCTCCACATATGGATGACATCCAATTTCTGAAGTTTTCATGGCAAAACAATCTCGAAAATCCTTGATCAGGTTTAGCAGCTTCATCTTGACCAATTTGAACATCATTGACGGTCAAAGGTTCATGCTGGTCAACAACGGTTTGGTTGTGAACATCTACTGGTAAGCAATGAATTGTTGGCGATGGCTTATCGAGTGATTTTCTTTCATCGAGTTAAAATTAAGTTTGATAGCACTCGGATTATACATGTATATGGGTACATGAGTGACAGAGTCTGTGACATCAATGATTCCTTCCAGAACAATTCTGCCTCTGGCTATCTGGGATCCGTGTAGATAAAATTCACCATGTTTTTGCTTGGTACTTTCTAGTTTAACAAACTTCACACTTCTTGCTGGAATTATCTCATCATTCATAGTTATCAGGGCCATTGTTGGTACAACCTCAATATTTGGTTCAGAATTCCTGTAAGGTTTAACTATTTCGAGCTCGGCAGCTGCTTTCATCATGGTTAAAACCTTGAACAACATAGGAATAGTCAGGCTCTTCTATGCCAAGCAATTTTGGCTACTTTCTGGCTGATAAGGCAAGCATCACTTTGTAAAATAAGAAAGTCCTCCCACAGTAACAATGGTGTAAAATGCTGCTTCAGTTACCTTTGGGGTGTTGCTCGAGGTATGAGATTTTGATTGATCTGTTTATTGTCGTTTCACTCGTGAAGGTGTCTTTACCCTTTCTTTTCATTGGTTCGGGGCACGCTGATGATAAATGTTCGAAATTATTGCAATTAAAGCATTTAATTCCCTTAGTGCAGTCATTCTATAGGTGTTCAGCTGATCCACATTTAAAACAACACTGTCCTTTGGTTCCGCTTGAACGGCTTTATGTCTTCTGTCCTAGCATTTGTTTATCAGCAGCACTGGCCTCATTTATGATACAGATAGTCCTCTGATGTTTCTTTATCTTCTTGCTTCATTGTCAGTAATTTGTGACTTCTTCGTAAGTAAACATCCGATCAGGAAAACCTCTTTTTAGGGCCGTTTTCCATTCGTCTGTCTGTTGCTGCCAAGTGGGTGCTACTCCTTATAATGCGTTGGCTGCACTGAATAGTTTGGTAATATTGCCTCACTTGTATTCGTCTGCATATTCTTCGACTGTCTTCAGCCATTCACTCATGGTGTAATCCGAGTCTTTCAGCCCTTTGAATGAAGACAACTTGGGAGTCAACCTTACTTCCTCCATCTTTTGACTGTCATCTGGAACGGCATTCCATCTTCATTCATAATCCTCATAAATTGCATGCAGAATTCTTGGACGCTTACTGAATCGGAATCATCTTCTTCACCACTGAGATAATCTTTGTAATCGTTATCATCATTGGCATCCTTAACATCCTGATTCTTCTGTGGTATTTCATCATCTTTCTCATCAGCAGTCTGAGCATTATGAGGGCTGTCCACAGTTTTGTTGCCATCTCTCGTTTCTTAGTAGGCAAGCTGAGGCCTCTTTCTTGTAGCATGGGCTGCATCAGTGCATCGACTGAAGGTATACCCCCTGCTTTAAACTTCTTCTAAGTGCGACATCTTTCACTTTTATATTTAATCTTTAAATGATGAATTTTAAGGTAACGTACTTTTTATTTAGTTTACAGAGTTCGTCGGGATACACAACAGTTTCACTTTCGATTTCCGATGAACTATTACAGCGATTTATTTTCTTTAATTTAGTTCACTTTTTTCTGTGCCACATACATTTTCTTCTGTTCAATTTTGTGTATATTTTAATATATCATGAATATACTTCAGCATATCTTGAGCAAATTTTAAACAAAGCCCAATTCTGATGTAGATAGAGATTAACTTAAATAATATGCTATATTGGTGCGGTTAGGTGGAATAATTCTATCGTTTAATACTACACGAAAACTTCTATTTATTAGCTGATGACATGAGAATAAGCATTGATATATACAGGGTGATGAAACACAAATGATAGATAATGATATACATAATAGATCATGGTATAATGATGATTTTGTCCCTATGAACATGGTATAATGATGCATGCAGAGAAATATCGTCGCACACTGGAAATAAATAATGGACAGATCCATAGTAAATGCATATGCAGTTGCAAAGTTGTCTCCATTCAGTTTCTATTAATCACACGACTGTCCATACACCCACCTTGCCACCAAGCAATATTCAGACTGGTGGACGTAATTTTGAGCACCTTTTGTAAGAGACAGGTGGATTAAATTGTGTTTTCCCCTGGACGTACGAGTATGTCCTGTTTGTTTGTCTTATGTAGCGCAGTAGCCTTTCCTTGTATGCCAGGAAGCCACCTTGCTGGGGAAGCAACCCACTTTTCTCTCCCCCATATCTCTAAAATGGGGGAATTCCGACTCCATGTTCATAGGGACAAAATGTATCACTACACCATGATCTATTATGTGTATCATTATCTACCATTTGTTTTTCGTCAACCTGTATATCCAAAATATTTAACATGTACTTATTTATTTATTTATTTATTTATTTATTTATTTATTTATTTATTTATTTTATTTATTTATTTAAAACATTAAAGAAGAGAAGATGAATCCTCTGTAGCCAGTGTGGTCGGAAGACCGATAAAATAGGCCACAGGGGGTCATCATACAAGATTAACAAAACAAATTATGAAACATCAAACTACAGTAACAAAAAATTAAACCAATTAAATAATAAAGTCATTAAATAATTAAGTATTAACAATAAAAAAAAACAATCGTCAGTCGTGGCTCGATTATGATCGTAAACAAAAGCACAGGTTATACTTACTTACTTTTTCAAACCCGCTTATCCGTTAGGGTCGCGGGGGCAGCAGCCCTAT
>JAHWFO010078753.1:661878-683431 GCA_023313115.1 Rhysida immarginata | reverse complement strand
CTGCCCCTCTTCTCACACGAGTATCCAACACTGATCGGAATAAGTCAAATGTTATAAGAATTAAAATGGACATAGAAGAAATATACTTGTCAAATGATGATTTTACAGCAATTCTTATCAGTAAGATTAATGTACATATTAATTTTGAAAGTCAGGTGGTAATTGAAGGGCAAAACGTTGAAGAAGTTTATAAAAGACTCTAAAATCCTTTAATGATCGTAAGTGCAAAGGTAAATACGCCCAATACTTAATGCTAATATAGGATAAGCAGCGACGACGATAATTATGTCTCGTTAACAAAGGAATAAGAGATCCGTTCGATCTCGTACAATGCTTATGAGTCACAGAATTACCGATTAGGTCAATAGGGGGGTAAACAGATAACAATGAATTAGAACTTTTGAATACGAATACACAGACACAAATAAAATACAATTGGTAAACCGTGGTTTAGCTGAGCTCGTGAAATCTTGTCCATACAAATGAACTTTTTGGCAAGCCAAAATAAGTTCTTAAAAACCATTTCTGTAATTTCAGCAGGGAATTATCAAAATATAATGGAAGAAAGTCTGGAATACCTAATCTATTGCGCTGATAGAAGATCATCGCTTTAGTTTTATGTATATTAACTATTAAATGATTATAACTAACCCAAATTTTAAGATCAGAAAGAGCTGCATTAAGCAGTGCTATCAAACATGGGATATCGCGAGAGGCGGCTAGAAAAGTAATATCATCAGCATAAAGTGATATCTTTAAAGGTGAGTCCGGTTGAATATGGTAAACAATATCATTTATAAAAAGTGAGAATAATAAGGGTGAAAGAATTGACCCTTGGGGTACCCCTACGCTACGAGTCATCGGTAAAGAGGTCAAATCAAACAATTTTAAAAAGTAGATAGGGTAGATGTACCAGTAGTTGACAGTGTACCAGTAATTGACAATTCACGATTTCAAGGCTTTTAATAAAGTAACAAAGCAAGAAAAGGGACTGCTGTTCTCACTTCTTATTAAACAATGTATTAGGCGTCCCAGAACAGCAAAAAAACTAGGAACTTTGCTCCCTATTGTGGCCGCAAACACATGTTGATTTTTCAATGCCTTACTGAGTCGAAAAACCTTGTAATGAACCACTACGAGAGGGGTTGATTACTTGAATTTATTTCATGAATGTTATGCAATATTTGTTAATTATTTTACGTGAACCTTTTTGTGTGATCAGTGGACAATACTTCTAGCGTTAACAGAATTTCTGATGACCAATTTGTTAACCATTTGAATCCACTGTCAACTACTAGAACCCAGATATGTAGTGTCTCTAGTAATTGACATACCTTTCAATTATTGATAAGTTCTGTGTTTAAAAGAACACGAAAAAAATATACTAACGTGATATAGATTGTAGGGTAATAATAAAGGAAACATGCTGGTTTTAAGTGTAACTTCTTAATTTCCAGTAATTGATCTATGTGTGTGTCAATTACAGGAACTTGACTGTTAATTTCTAGATCACCCAGTTTGACATAAATCTTCTAGGCACTATTCCAGGATTCTTTTTGTTGGTCCTGAACCTTGCCACAGAGACGATCAACAGATAGCCCAGGACAAGTTAACTTCAAGAAGAAAACTACTACTGGTATTCTGTTTTCTATGATAAGAAGTAGCATAGGATGAATTGGATGAATTTTGCAAGTAGGAGAACATTCATCAAAAATCAAGTTTTTCTACGAACAATTTGTTCGCCAAGATATGATGATATTGCACTGCTGGTAAAGACCATAATTTTCTATGGTTATTGTACTCTACATGGAGTTGGACTGATTTCATTATTATTTCAAAGGTAAAAAAAGATAAATGATCTATATGAACAACTTAAGTCTTAAAAAGCACAATTTTAGTTAATATTAAATACTTTACACATTCCTAAAAATGCTTGATTTTATCAGCTACTTTTGAATGTTTTTAATTTTTTTTGTAAAAATATATAATAAAAATGTGTAATTAAAATATTGTCAATTACTGGTGAAACTGCCTGTCAACTTCTGGTGCATTAACTGTCAACTACTGGTGATTCATGCATTAGTTAAGAAAAAATTTAATAACTTAAAAGCTTTTAAAGATATTACAATTGTTTAGTAATTGACACATTCTGCATTATATTTACAATTTAATGGTATAACTAGAAAAGTTTCAAAATGCAATATGATTTACGTACACAATTTCATTTCGCAGTAATGTTTTAAACTGTCAATTACTGGTACATCTACCCTACGTTCATTCAGATAAGATTTTTAACCAAAATAAAGGTGGATCATATTTCCCATATTGACGAGACAACTTACAAAGAAGTCTTTCAAAGGCCTTAGTTTGATATATATAGCAACAACATGATTATTTAGAGCCATGTTAGTAGACACAAATTCAATGAGTTCATAACAAGCAGTAGTAGTACATCTTTTAGGTACAAACCCGTGTTGGCTAGTAGTTATAAAATCATTTTAAAATATATATTGGGAAAACCGAATGTAAAAAAGCCTCTCAAGGACTTTTGCAAAAAACGACTAAGATGTTATTGGACAATAATTAGTAAAAAACTTCGGGTCACCTTTTTTAAATATGGGCGTAACCCTAGCTTGTTTAAGAGCCGATGGAAAAGTACCAGTGACAATTGAACAATTAAAAATGCATGCTATTGGGTAAGCTAGCAAACGAGAGAAAGTAGCCAAAGTTTTAGAGGGAAAACCTAGGGGGTCCAATGCCATGGTTGATTTTAATTTACGCATAACCTTGATAACCTCATCAACTGTTGTAAGAGATACATAAAAACTTGAGCTAATATTTGCAAACGGGACAGTATCAACGTCATTGAGAGTAGCATGTGAATTAATAGTTGAAACTGGTAAAAGAGCCTGAAGAAATTCATCTCGATTCACTGCGTCAAGATTATCAAATGGGAGATTAATAGGCATCTTATTTGAAGCAAGACCCTTCAAAACCTGCCACTTATGTTTATTCGATCTAATCCGGGCAAAAAGCTCGTCAAAATAGTTCTGTTTAGTCTTCCTGATTTTGGTTTGCAATTTGTTGGAGAATTACTTGAAAAGCTTAACATTCATTAGTGTAGGGTGTCACCGCGACTTCAAATAAAGCAAGTTTTTGAATTGTATATCACGCAAAAGAGAGAAAGTGATCCAGGGCTTCCTAAAATGTACTCTAGACTTAGAATAATTCAAGGCCATATAATATGGCAAATATCGATCGAACCCCAAACGAACTTGATTTAAAAACACATTAGCCATAGAATTAGCATCGCGAATATTGGTTAATAAGCTTTGCCAATCTGTAAGGGTAAAGTAGGACTCGAGCATATCCACACGATAACTGGAGATCAAACGCTTACGATTGACCGAACAAGTATTAATATTAGAATAACAAAAATTATATACAAAAATAAATGGAAAATGATCAGTTATGTGCAGATCCAGGACGGAACTATAAACAGGCAAAGATGAGGCAAAAAAAGCATCATTAGCTGAGTATTTCTGATGGAAGACAGAAAAATGCGTATCAGCCGAAAACGAAGGTAATTGGATCCAAGATATAATGAATGTTAGACGTGGGTGAATTAAAGTCTACATTGAAATCACCTGCGAGGACAGTTTGATACCGCATTTGCTGATAACGGAGATGTTCAGACAAAAAGGATCCTAAACTTTTTAAAGAACCAGAAGGTGGACGATACAACGCCAAAATAATCATATTTGATTTGATTAAAATGTCAAAACTTCGAAGTCTACCATAATACACGAACTTGAGTCAAATGTATTGAATATCAACTGTAGGGATATATAAATGCTAACTCCACCTCCTCTTCGGTCAGCATGACAAATCGACACAGATTTATAACCATTAAGAGAGGGAGCATCAACAGGTTCTCTTAACCATGTTTCGGTAAAAATTAGAATTTTAAACTCTAATTGTATCGACTCAAGATTTAATAGAATACATACTAAATTAGCTAATAAGCTACGAGTATTTAGAACTAAAATAGATAAACCGGATTTACGAGTATTGGTAGGTAACTTTAACAAATTTACCAATTTATAAAAGTCGGCATCTAATCGATTTAAATCAAGCCACTAACGACAAAGTTACAAATAAACTCCTCAGATTATTTCGCGCAGTCTGTGTATGAAACTGCCCCTCTGGCTCTGCTTAGTTCATTTCAGTAACACAAAAAATAAAAAACTAGAAAAAAGAGAGAAAAAAATTACAATTACGTAACCAAAGACAAAAAACAAATTATTACAAAACAAAAAAGTAGGTATAAAAATAAGCAATAAAAGTAAAGAAACGGGAGTAAGCAAACCGTTAAATTATCGGGTAATAAGAGAAGCAATTAGTAAATAACTCAAAATCAAGTGCCAAATTTCATAATTTAAGGCAAGGATGCTTATTGAACAAAAGTCAAGGATTAAAAAATTAAATAAAAAAAACAAAACAAGTCAGTTGATTGATAAGTTGATCAATTGGTCAGTTGGCATCCAAGATATTAACAGATCTAATGAAGATCAGCGGCATGTTTAATACGTTTAATTTTGCTATTAGAATCTTTAACAAAAATAGAGCCACTGAAACTCCATGCATTGGTCAGACCAAATCGAGCTTTTGCTTCGCGAAACAACTTATACCGTGAAGCAGTAAGGTCCTCCATAATTGAGACACGTTCTTTTGGCAGCCGAGTTTTCAGCTTACTGCGATTTTTTATTACCAAGTCTCGGGTCAAATATGAAGAGAATCGCACAATTAATGGACGAGGATTAACTGTGGCACGAGGTCCCAGTCGATGAGCCGCAACAATGTCCGTGGAATTGATGGTCACGTCAAAAAATATTGGTAGCACATCCAACAACACCTCAGACGGCTGCTCAGCTAAAGCAAAAATACGAACGTTGGCTCGTCTCGAGTGCTGTTCGAGGTTCTAACTCATCAGAGAGCAAATCAATTCTAGAGCTGCCATCGAGATAAAGTTCACTATCCAGTCTTTCAACATCATTTTGCAGAGAATTACATTTATCATTAAGGGTCTTTAATTGGGTATTCAGTTCCTTTAATTCCATAATAACGGATTTTAAATTATTATTCATTTCGGAAAGCTTTTTGTCAAATGATTCGAGGAATTTGTCGAAAAACTTACTTGAGAAAAGTTCCCAAAAGTCAGGTCTTTCGAAGACAGCCAGAATCAGAGGCCATCAATAAGGAGACTTGGCATTTTCGAATTTTCCCATAGCAAACGTGTAATATGCGCCCTCTGGATAAATGTGTGGCGAAATCAACGGCTACTCGCAAGTGACGTCACCATGATCAGTTTCAAATGACGTCACATTAAGGAGTTAAGATATATCATACAAAGCCCAACAGAGATCTGTATGGTCTAAATGGACCGACAAGTTAGATCACTGAGGGCTCCAACCAAATACATATTGAAGAGTACAAGTTAGTAAAACTAAACATTATAACCAAAAAGAAAGGAAATAAACAATAATGATAAGCAGACTTACAAGAACGTACAATAATGAATAAAAAAAGGTAAGTGCATATATCTGTTAACTTAAGTTGCAAAATATAAAATAACCTCAGCGGTACCTTATTGAATAAATCCATACAGGAAATTACATCCAAATCAAAAAATAAAAAAAAATGATGCCGTTAATTTTAATTTTAATTAACAATTCTTTTAATAGAAATTTTTAAAACTTTTATATTTTAAGAAAATAAACTTGACGAAAAACTTAATGGAATGGAAATAAGTTATTAACAAATAATGCATGTCCATGTATAAAAAAAATTAAAACAAAAAATTAGAAATATTCAAAAAAATCACACAAATTTTCATTCATTTTATAACAATTTTATTAACAATGTATTTATTTCTTATAAAAATAATTAAAAAACAGGATACGAAAAATACTTGTTATTCATACATTCAAGTTTATAAATATTTAACATATTAAACAAAAATTAGTTTAATAAACATAACATAATATAACAGCATGGGATAACAATAATTAAGGAAAGGTATGAACCTAAAAATTATGTACATAAACCACAACGATTACAAAAGCATTCAAAACACTATTATTATTTTAAATACAAAACTTACAATCTGCTGGCCTAATGTTAAAATATAATTTTGAAGTATATACCAGAATAATAAGCCTCTTTTCCATTGCATTTTCTGGGAAAAGATGCTCTATTATTTTGGTATGTGCTTTCAAAATTATATTGTAACATTAGGCCAGCAGATTGTATATTAAGTACAGTATTTAAAATAAAAATAGTGTTTTGAATGCCTTTTGTAACTGTTGTGTTTTATGTACATAATTTTTAGTTTCATACTTTTCTTAAAAATTAATTTGACAAAGATTAAAAGCAAGAAAAGGTTTTCAAGCATTAATAAGACTATATAACAAATGTTTTTAAGGCAATATAAAATAATACAAAAGTAAAATATATTAAATTAGCATCAACTGTGCATGAATGTATATGTCCTTATTAAATATTAGCAAAATTTTAATAAAAATCAAAAATAATTTCAAATTGTTACTAAATATTTAGTAAAAACAAATTTTAACAAACAACTATTGCCATTAGTTGTAATTTCATATACTTATCTACATGTATGAAGTATTCTTTTAATATTCTGTTGATTTTTATTACTCAAATTAAACGCAAATAGTTTGTATCATTACTGCAGTGATGTTACATATTAAAAAATCACATTTGATCTGCAATAAAGCTTCCTCTAATTCTTATTTGATACATATTTGGCTGCTGTTTGTCAAAATGGCGGGTGAAGGGGATGATCAGCTGGTCTTATCTTATCTTTTCATCCAAAATGGCCGCCCCGTTGCCATGCCAACCAAAATGTTATCTTTTTATCTTATCTCTGCTGATAAAAAGGGTCACGTGGGTGCCAATTGGGGTACCGCCGCCTGAGGCGAGGGCGTGGTGGGCGTGATCAACCGCCGCCATCTTGGTACCCAGATCCATGGGGTCAAAGGTTATCTTGGTACCCAAAAGGCTGGTCTTACTACTGATCAAAATTCGATCACATTTCTGAGAAAAAAAAATATATGTGCTATTGTTCTACCCTCAATCTTACTTAATAATAAACTTTGAAGAATGAAAAATAGATAACACAATATATATCCAAAATGCTTTGTATGACATTTCTGACACTCTCGATTCATTTCACCGCAATAACAACTTTGAAATTTTCTCGTAATAATATTTAAAGCAATCTAAAGGTATCTTTTAATATAACTATCGAATTACTATAGTTAAAATATAATATTTATATTTAAGCTAAATTGTCCCTCCCTATCTCTGCGTCTCTCTCTCCCCGTCCCACTGTGGAAAATTACGGTCTGTTTCCGACCAAAAATCGATAACTTTTTTGTTACTAAAGAAAGAGTGTTAACAAAATTTTTAAAAAATAAATAAAAATCAAAGGCTTCAAAATTGGTATTTATTTTGTTTTTAACTAAAAATATTACTTTCAAAGTGTATGAAAATACCTTAAAATAGCTTAGAAAACGACGAAAAATACATAAAATGCTTACCTACTAATTATAGAAATACAGTGACTTCCAAGAGGATAGGTCTGCCTAATTAAACTAGCCTCCAAAACAAAAATATATTTATTCACAAAACAACTGGAACAAATTAAAATCTACACTTTGTAGTACAAAATACAATTAAAAAATTCAAATAAAATCTAATAATTTTAAAGTTATAACAATATTTTCATTATAACTTGTTGCAAAATTATAGGTCCATCATTTCTCAATAATTGGTTTGCCCACCATTTTTGGAGATCACTTTAAAAATGCGATCAGGTATTGACTGAATTAGTTTTTGCAGATACTTGATGCTAATTTTTTCCCAATTAGCAACAATTGTAGTCTTCAAAGCATCAATTGAATCGTACTGCTTGCCTCCACTATAAACTCCACGTGCAAGTTTTCTATAAACTCCCCCACAAGATTTCTATGGGGTTAAAATCCGGGCTACAGGCAGGCCAATCTAAAAGTTGAACCCTATTTGCTAAAGTCGACTCTATTGTTGATTTAGCCTTGTGTTTTGGTGCATTGTCTTGTTGGTAAATCCAAGAAGCACCTCCCAGAGCCTCACCACATGGGAGCAAATAGTTTCCATCATTGTTTGGTAGTCTGCAACTCGCATTCTACCTGACAGAAAAGCCACATTGGTTTTGCCATTCCATCCGAAGGCTCCCCAGATCATTATTCCTCCTCCTCCACACTACTGTTTGGAGAAAATAATTTGTCTTCCTTCCTGAGGTCATGCCAATAATAGGCTAGACCATCAGGGCCATTGAAGTTGAATTTCTTCTCATTACTCCAAACAACACGCTTCCATTCATCAGTCCACGACATCATTTCCTTTGCCCAGGACAATCTTTGCCCAGCTGTGTGGAGGAAGAGGAATAATGATCTGGGGAGCCTTCGGATGGAATGGCAAAACCAATGTGGCTTTCCTGTCAGGTAGAATGCGAGCTGCAGACTACCAAACAATGATGGAAACCCATTTGCTCCCATTTGATGAGGCTCTGGGAGGTGCTTCTTGGATTTACCAACAAGACAATGCACCAAAACACAAGACTAAATCAACAATAGAGTGGACTTTAGCAAATGGGGTTCAACTTTTAGATCGGCCTGCCTGTAGCCCGGATTTTAACCCCATAGAAAACTTGTGGGGGAGTTTATAGAAAACTTGCACGTGAAGTTTATAGTGGAGGCAAGCAATACGATTCAACTGATGCTTTGAAGACTGCAATTGTTGCTAATTGGGAAAAAATTAGCATCAAGTATCTGCAAAAACTAATTCAGTCAATGCCTGATCGCATTTTTAAAGTGATCTCCAAAAATGGTGGGCAAACCAATTATTGAGAAATGATGGACCTATAATTTTGCAACAAGTTATAATGAAAATATTGTTATAACTTAAAAATTGTTAGATTTTATTTGAATTTTTTAATTGTATTTTTTACTACAAAGAGTGTAGATTTGAATTTATATCAGTTGTTTTGGAGGCTACTTTAATTAGGCGGACCTATCTTTTTGGAACTCACTGTATTTTGAATAGTTGGTTAATATCAATTTTTAAGCAGTTGTTTCTATGGAATAATGTATAGGTACATTAAAGATACTATACAGGGTGATTATAAAGTCACTCTACATTTGGTGAAAAATCCATTTTATTAGAGCAATTCCAGTATACATCGACCAGATATCATACCAGGACACATTCTTAGTACATTTCAGTGTGTCCCCCTTGCACATCCCGGCACAGCTCCCAGCGTTCCACCGTATAACATTGCGCAACATAGCCGGTGTAACGTCCTCCACCGCGGCTGTAGTCCGTTGTTTCAGCTGTGCAATGGTGCGTAATCTTGATCTGGTACACTTTGGACTTGATAAAATCCCACGCAACAAAATTCATGGGGGTTAAATCTAGGGACGGTGGAGCCCACAGTCTTGCTGAGCCCCGACCAATCCATCTGCCTGGGAATGCGCATTCAGGTAGTCCCATCGCTATTGGCAAAATGGAGTGGTGCCCCATCCTGTTGGAACACAACGGTATCCTAAATCCCATCGTCTCCAACTGTGGCTCCAGGAATTGCTCCAACATGTCGAGGTACACGGTACCATTGATAGTCCCCTCGGCAAACATGAAGGCCCATAGACTTTGACCGTGTTACCCCCAGCCACACATTTAATTTGGGTGTGTTTAGATGTGCAAATAAATGAAATTCGATAATGATTTCACCAAAATGTATAGTGAGTTTATAATCACTCTGTATTATACTTGGGGACCTTCAGGTTCTGAAATCAGTTCGTTGACTTTCAAAAGCTGCAGAATATTTGTTATACGGTTTTCTAATGCTTTCAAATGAACATCAACAATGATCTGAGTTAATTTGATAGTTATTTAAAAAAACAATAAAAAAGGCAATGCTACATGCGTTGACAAATATGGCGCACAACCTGTTCCTTAATGCTACTTTCTTTGAAACGCTTTTTACCTGTGTTAACGTGAACAAATACGCAAACAAAATATATTGTGCACATCTAGAGCACAGGAACTTTCCAACCATATAAGTTTCAGGCGTATTCGTCCACGTTAACACAGGTAAAATTGCATAACAAAAAATGTGGTGCCGTATTTATATATAGATTAGCTCTGCTGCTGAAATTCACCAAATTCATTAATTAAATAAGCAACTTTTATATTTTTATATTATTTTTAATTTTCTTATTTTGCAAGATTGATTTTTAAATTTTTTTTCCAAAGATTAATTTAGTAAATTAATTTATTAGATCTTTTACCTATTCAGAATGTATGAATAATTCCTGTAACAAAAACAATTAACTAGAATTTTAAAAAAAATCTGTAAATCTATTATTAAAAAAGAATTTGTATATATATCTCTATGGGTAGCAGCAATGAATGATGTGGATCAACAATATTTCACTAATTATTTACTTGACAATACAGAAAAATATTGGGGTGGACAATAAATAAAGGGGTCAAAATTTTTCCACGAATTATAATATTTAATTTTTAATATATGAATAACTAAACCTATTGCTTAATGATTTCGTAGCGGGTAGATAAATTCAAATAAATAAGCAATTTGTTATTTCTAAACCGGAATAAACTAGCTAATCTTAGAACATTTGTAAAAGGCCACCTCATCCAAAAGAAACCATTTCTGTAAATTTTCGGATAATTCTAGAAAAAATACAAAAATTATTTTAAAAAAATGATAAAATTAAGACTACATATGCCAGTTATGTCCTTGTTTGTGCTTTTACTCTGGGGAGTTTGTATTCTGGAAGTTTTATAACTGGGAGTTTTGTCATACCCTTGCTGGTTTCTGCATGAGAAACTTGCTCACACGCACATTTCTCAAATGACTTAACAGTTTCAATGATAATGCAATACAGTAGCTATGTATCTTTTCCATTTGAATGTACAAAATACAATTTTGTTTGTGTAATACTTTAAATTAAAAGAAATCGCTTATTGAATTATTTAATCTATATAATCACTTAGATATTTTCTAAGATAAGTTGCATCTTCGACGAAGCTCACATATGTTACTGCAAGTCTTAATTTTTCTTTATGACATTTCATTAGAGTAATATTAACCAGTTTTCTTGAATAATGTCCAAATCCAGTTTTCTTCAATGATGTGAACAATTATTGCTGAACTTCTGCCTTTGACTCCCTTTAATTCCCTGAAGATATGAAGCTCGTTATATGAAATGAACCCAAATTTGCCTCCATTTTCTCTTTTAACGGTTTATGTGCGAAACTAACAACTTTTTAGCAAAACCGAAACTGTTTACTTCTGAAGCGCCCTCTAATCGAAAGTGTTGCAACACAACATGCGCAGAAAAAGATGCGTATTGCGGTTTTTGAAGCAGATTGCCAAGTCTCCTTATTGATGGTCTCTGGCAACTCGGAATAGACAACTCGATTTTGTGAAACCTTCAAGGGCGTACCACTATTTGCAGAGCGGTTGGAGGACGTTTCGCTATTTGCAGAAGGGGTAGAAGATAACTTCGTCGATGCGTTCAGTTTTTTACCCGGCATTGTAGCACAAATTAATCACTGGACATAAATAGCTAACGATACACCACTACAACATCAGTCATTTATAAGAAATGCTCAACATATGTCAGAAAATATGAATCCTGAAAGTGACTCTCCCACCGAGTAGAAAGTGGCATAATCCATCAATAATAAAGAGTTATTCTTCAGATAATAGTCCTTGAAATGAATTCATAATTAACATCCAGAGATGATAGGCACTTATATCAAAAGTAGAAGGAGATCCATAGGAGTAATAAACATAAGATTTGCTTACATGCAAAAAAAAAACAGAAAAACTACAGAGAGAACATAACATACGTCTCAAACCATCGAACGCCGGAAGTGTAATGTGTAACTTAGTGTACAGCATTTCATTTGCACTTTGAATTTTGGCGCTCACTAAGACCTAATTTGCCGGTCTGTTACTGTACCGGTTTAGTTGGATTCCGCTTGTACCAAATCCTGAATAATAAATAAAATAAAATAAATAAAATATATAAAGTTGACAAGTTATAGCACAGCTAGCCTAAATAATTCCTTGATCACGTAATCTTACTTTAGATGTACACTTTCGACAATTCAAATCTCTTTTTAGGTGGCAGTGCATGTACATGATCGTTTCTGTCTGCGTGTTCTACAATCCCAACAGTCTGAATGGGGTTATCCACTACTTGGTAATCTGCTGTTACAATTTCCACTCTTCTCTCGATGCCTTGAAACAAAAATTGGCCATTCATCAGTTTGTGTGGTCTAACAGTCGCCGTTTCTTCTGTTGATACGCTTGCATCGTCGAGGGCTACCCGAGAACCTCGATGACTAGAAGAAACACGAGAAAACCATTATTCCACGTATACCTTACCTGAAAAAATGCTGTAAAATATTTAATAGGATGAATGCACACTGTTCAAATCGCATTTATTGTCTATCACGCCTATTGCTCACCACAGTGTTCAAATCGTATTTATCTGTTAATTGTAGTTTCTTTGTTTAAATTTTTCCATACAGAGAACTTCTGGATTTTCCAGGTAAGCAGCTTTGATTCTCATTTTTTAGATCACTTATTTCTGTTTCTTTAAAAACGATCTTCTGCAATTAACAATTAAATTAATTTTATATTTTATTACTAGATCGGCTTTTCATTAGGACAGCATTATTCAGGTAAGTTTTAAGTTTATCTTAATTATGAATAGTTTCATTTCAGTTATATTTATTTCTTTTCCTTTTAGTTAGACTTTTGATCCATAAATGTCATCTCGTCATTCACTTTTAGTCATTAAGATAAATTTTAGAAATCACATTGCCGACCGGGCTGATAAGTATCACTTTTCATAGGATTCCCTTTTTCCCTTTCACAGGGTTCCAACGTTTTATTTGGTATGTGTAAAGCTAAGGGGCCGGACACCAGACAGTCATTGTATCGAGAAAGGAGTTTCCTTTTTCACTTCTTTAACTTTCATTTTAGTATGTAAGGGGAATGGAAAAGGCTAAGCTATACTCTAACAATAACGGAAAGGGAAAGAAACCAAGATCAAATTCAGGGTGTTAGTAAGGGATTTACAACACTAAGTATTTGCATCATTTCAACCTGTTTACTCCTCATGAAATAGTATCTTGAATATCAAGTTTCGTTTTCCGGAACCAACGATGTCTGGAACGTTCGGATGTCTGTTGCTCTTCGAGGCTAGTTCGTCCGCCAGCCATCCATCTCGATCGGGAAACCTCTCTGTAAATAAATTTCTCGGGATGAAATAAAACAGTTTCCAACTTAAATTATGGCCCAAATACAATGCTTAGTACCAGAACGCTAGAGATTTTTTCCTCGATTTCGTTGATTTTTTTTCCTTTCTTTTATTTCATATCCACTGCGAAGAAATCTCTCTTCAAACTTTGTGCCCACGCTCAGACATCATAGGAACCTGGAAGGTTAATTCTTGTTTGGCTTTAATGCGACATTAGACTGGATCGTCTATCTATCTTAACAGCAGAGACCATTCGAATCGTTCTAACTTCTGAGTCGTATTAGACTTGTAATCTTCGTCATCTGGAGTCAATTCGGTTACTAATTTTCTCATCTTCGCTACGGCCCTGGTACGTGGGTGCATCGTTAATGCTACCCCGTTGGACACCGCATTCCTTTTCCAACAAGCAAAATTCTACTTCTTCCTCTTCTGCGATCCTCTGCCTTCCTCGGCAACCGAAGTTATGTGTCAACAACATCGTTATAACAAGCTAATTGATTTTCTTTTCCTAGTTTTCATTGTTGTCTTAGTCCATTGTTTTATCTATCCGGTCGACTGAGGGACAATCTGTGACTGACTTCATCGGACAGTCGTTACATGACGTAAACGGTAGATAGGACAGGACTCAAATTTAACAAAAATCTTGCGAGTGACGGGAAGTTAGAGAAGGAGACTGTTTACACCAAACGAGTGTTACATTATTTACTTGTGAGTTCATAAACTTTCTGATGGTTTGGAGTGGAGAAATTCTCGATCTGTGGGCCAAGTGCCCATCTCCCATTGGGCTTTCAACCGTGACAACTTGGTTGTCTTTAAGACACCTTGAGACAGCTTGGCTGTCCGGGTGTCTGCGATAGTCCAACTGGTAGAGGCGTCGACCATGATAGTCGAAGTTCCTCGTTCGAATCCAGGTCGCAGAATTTTTCCTTCCATTTTTCAATCGCAAAATTATTACCTATGCTTGGAGATCATCTCCAGTTTATAATCATTATTATTTACATGTCATGAGTACACTTGAAATAAATTGAGGTTTACTTGGTTACTTGGTCCCAAATCAAAACAATATTCTAGGACTTCTAAGGGTTAGTTGAGAAGACTTAAAGGGATTAAAAATATTTCATTCCAGGTCAGGAAATTTACGATATATTTCAAATTTAACAACCAAATACAAAAAATAATCTTATAACTGAAATGTACCTATCTTAAGTGTTTTATTTCCAGATCCTAGGACTTACTTCAGCCCATTGTAATTGCTTATTTCATTGAAAAAATGTAGTCAATGTAGTAACCAGCCAGGGTTTATTTGAACCCAAATTTCATTAATTCATTATACATATATAAAATTAAAATTTCGCTTCAAACAACACAAGTCCAAAACAAATGTCACCAGAATATTATAAATTAGATTATCAACACAATTATTTTTAAGAAATGTCTAAATAAACTTGCTTTTTGGGTCCAAGTTACGGTAAGGCAAAATGCAGCGTATTGGTTCATTCTTTCCCACAAGGTCAGTCACTTAGTTTTCGAAATTTGACAAAACAAAAGAAAAATGGAAAAATTGTACAAACAATGAAGGGAAACATTTAAAAATTATGCTCTCGCAGGGATTTGAACTCGCTTCTCCTTACTTAAAATGCCCAGCGTTTATCACTGTGCCTATTTGTTTTTTTATTCTTTTTCTTTATTTAGGATGGTTTTTATTTCTCAGAAATTGAATACTATATTTGTAGTATAAGCTAGTGAATTCAACGAACTATACTATTTAATTTGCTCCTCTGACTTATTACTTTTTTCAATAGCATCCAATATAAATATCTTCTGAAACACAGCATACAACGTGGTAAAATGATTCTGGGACAAGTTGAATGTGCCGATTCTCCTCAGTAACAGTGGGTGTTTCGGGGAGCATATTTGTAGAACATACATGGACTGTACAACAGCAACACCCTCTAAAATACGTAGTTAAGAGGTGTTGGCAACAGTCGGTAGAGCCATGCCGACATATGTGTACCATGTAGAAGCATGGCCCACTAGATTATAGAAGGCCTGTCCATTCGATGATAAGAAGTGGAGACAAATAGGTTTCTCTTATATGCCACAATGGCGCTAAAACTCGTCCCTAGCCAAAGCTTCGGTTTCGTTTAATCAAACCTATCGCACGCGTTTTCGTTTTGTTAACGACAATAAGATGTTAACAACAATCACGACAATAATTAAAAATACAAAAAAGAAAAGTTCAAAAATTTTATTTATTAAGAAAAATATAAACCAAAGTACTAAAAAGAAGCAAATATAAGAAATAGTTATTTAATATCTCTATAACAAATGCAGCTAATATCACTAATTATTATAATGAATTATTAATATTAAAGAACGAACAAAGCGTATTGAATCAACACCACCTAGAACGAAATCTGCGCAGTGAAACGTCATCTATCTATCTATATAAAGAAGGATGTTTGTGGGTCTGTGCGTCTGTGGGTCTGTGTGTATGTTTTTTATACAAATCTACAGTTTTATTCCGATCTTGATGAAATTTCGCATACATGACCTTCAAAGCATGAGGAAGGTCACTGTCCACTTCAGATTTCGAAAAAATAATAATTATTGATAAAAAATCGATATTCATGGTTATGGCAGGGCATATTAATGAGAAATATCACATGACCAACAATGCAAGACAAAGTTTTTGCAACAATGGTATCAACATGCAAATCACAAACACACTGCATGGACCAACAATATATATCTCATGACCAACAATGCAAATAAAAGTTTGTGAAACAGTAGGTATCAACAATGGTTTCAACACGCAATTCACCAATAACAATGAGCTCAAAATGATGATGCAATGATAAAGCAATCCTTTCCAAGAATTATAACAATGAACATAGAATGATGATGCAATATGGATAAGTTCAATTTGTAACAATGCATAGAATTCCTGTTATTCAGGTTTTTCTTAGAAAAGAAAGTTCTTAGTACTTAACAATTTCTTGAAAATCTTTAAAAATGATCAGTAGCTGGAGATAGAAGAGTTAGCAGACTATTGAGAAAGAGTGGAAAGATGACAGAGAACGCAAACCTTTAGCTCCGTGCTGTATTGAGCAAATGGGAAGCAAGTAAATAGAAGAATTGGCGACCACTAGACTACCCTAAGTGATGAAAGGCCAAATTTTGGTTCAACACAACGAGAGAAGAGTGGAAATTGCAACAACATCAAGTGTACATCTGAAGTAAGATTACCTGAGTAAGAAATTATTGGAGCAGTCCATCCATTGTGAGCCTTTAAATGGATTTTTTTTCGAAATTTTCATTAAGAATTTTTACTGTATTATTTCTAAGCATTTTCATGTGTTTATTTTTAAGATATTGCAAAATTTAATTTAATTTTTTGAGATTGTTCTGTTTACATCCAAGTGTAATTATCCCGGGCAACGCCGGGTACCTTTGCTAGTACATTAATAAATTAAAAGATTAAAAATTATTATAGATAGTTTAATTAAAATAAGAAATTAAAAAAAGAATTATTAAAACCTATAATTAGACACACAAGAATTTTAGGTTAAATTCAATAGCTATTTGGCCTATTCAGAATGCATTATTTTCAATTGCATGGGGACGAGATTTAGCGCCGCTGTGGCAAAAATAAGAAACCCATTTGACTCCCATTTTAGATGCTGAAAAGCATCGAATGGACAAGCCTTCTATAATCTAGTGGGCCATGGTATAAGTAGAGAGTAATTCGCTACTTTCAGTGAATATAGAGGGCGCCGTTTTTTTTTGAATCCAGGTCCATCCAGGCCATACAGGCCCTGGATGGGCGTATTGGATCCCGATTCATAAAGTTAAAAAAAATTAAAAAATATTATTTATTTATTTATTATTATAAATTTATTGCTTATTTAAAATATAAATAAGAATATAAATGATTTGTAAATATAAAGCAATTTACGCCTAAAAAATAGTAAAATTCAAACAAATAGTAATTTTATTCAATTATTTTAAAAACTGAGAAACGGGAAATGACTGTAGATAACGACATAATAAACCGACGACGAGACCTCTTGTCCACTAAATTTTTTTTTTTTTGTTAATTTGCAAATTAAAACATTTTTGTGGACAAGAGGTCTCGTCATCGGTTTATTATTTTAAAAACTAATGAACATTGATTTTAATGTTTTGTTTTGTTTAATTAAAAGGAATTTCGCTATATTTTTTATTTTTTAAAAGTAAAACAATTTACGTTTAAAATAGTAAGATTTTAATTCAGGCAAACTGTACTATTATTCAATTATTTTAAAAACCAATAAACATTTGTAAACATTACTAAAAAATCAATAAATAGCTCAACTTTTGAACATTAGGATATTTCTTCTAATATTCGCCTATTGCATGAAAAATATTTTTAGTTTTCCAAACATCACATTTTTGATAATAGAAAAATATGATACTAAAATAAGTAGGGCGGACTGCGACTCGCGAATCGCTTTCTTGACCAATAATTTAGAGCGAACCGTTATTGATTGTTAAGAAACTGACTAAATAAATTTTTTAAATTGATATTAATTTTTATTGTTGAAACAATTTCATTTTAAACTGCGTAATTTGGCAAGTTCTTCGCGCCTAACCTTCCACGATGCATAGTTGTTGATATTAATCAACCGCGGCTTTGCAAATGCCGGTTTGATGGTCTTCACTCGTGAAAATGCCATGTATGACAAGCCAAGTCCAAATTCTGAATCACCAATGTCTATGACTGCTTTATCAACAGTGATTCCTTGTGCTTTGTGTCTGGTGACTGCATAGGCTAACTTAAGCGGAAATTGCTTACGCGTACAAGATACTCCTCCTTTTTTGAAGCCAACGGCGATCGGTAAAATAAGAACTGCTTCATTGGTTAATGTTGGTCCAGTATAGGTTGCGAATTTGACGAGAATGCACATCGGCAGTTCATTCAAGTGGTTGCGAGTTTCAGTTGGCGAGTAGACAATGTCGACAACCACACCAAAAAGATATTGTGATTACGCTGTGAACTTCGAAATTTGGCCTTAAAAATCGAATGTGCAGAGCAAAATTTGCGAAGGGCTTCGCCGTATTTTGTATGTCAAAAATTCTATTTGCACGCGCAATGTTTGTTTACGTTTTTCTCAATGCATTCTTATGGGAACAATTGAAGGGTGATTATTCCTCGATGGCAGGTCGGATTTGAAAAATTTTTTTTTCTTGACCATCACCATGGTCATGCGCATGCACGTGCAAATTTTCATTGTTGTGACTATTACGTGTCAAAAGTTTTATGCGGTCATCGAATTACACTTGTCGACTGTTAACAGAGCTTCGCTTACGCTTCGCTCTAAAAAAACAGGTGATAAAAGTTCTAAGAACTCAATAAAATGGTCTCAAAAATCGATGGTGCAGAAAAAAAATTGCCAAGGGCTTCGCCATATTTTCTATGTTGAAAAATCTATTGGCGCGTGCAATTGTTTGTTTACATTTTTTTCAATGCATTTCAATGGGAACAGCTAAATGGTGATTATTCCTCGATGGCTGAACCGATTTTTAAAATTTTTATTTAGTGACCATCAGGATGGTCATGTCCAGCTGTGTGCAAAATTTCATTTGTCTATGTTCTCTGGTTCAAAAGTTTTATGCGCACAAAGAATTTTGATTTTCACCTGATAACAGAGCTTCGCTAACGCTTCGTTCTAATAAAAAAAACTGTATAAAATTAACTAATACATGCTTGTTAATAAATTTTTAGATAATCTTTAAAGTAAAACCAAATATGATTATGAAAATAAAATATGATAATAGCAAATAAAATAATATTATACAAGAATGAAATATAATGACCTGAAACCAAAATTAAATATTGACTTTAATTAAAATTATATATAGTTTAATCATTTTCGTTTAATTAGAATATTGTTACGCGTCCGGTCTGGGTGGCTTATTCCCAGTACAGAAACGCCAAGAATAATCCAAGATTCGTTCACTCCAACTTTCTGTGTAGATGTTCAACAACAGCCGAACACAGCATTAATTTTAGAATAGGTTTTATTTGATAGAACTTTAACAGACGGAGTGTCTTTCCCACTAAAGCCTAACATACAGATTAAGTTACTTTGTCTTCGTTCGACTGTTCCAAGTCCTCAAGTGCAGGAGCCAAGTTCATGCATGGATACGAGGTATGCCATTCCTTGACATACTTCTTTCGCAACAGTGCAGAAATGGATGCTCATAAATAGAAGGAAAAAAAACAACAGTTAAATTTTAGCAATACGCACTAAGGAAAGAACTTATTCACACGTGAACCAATACGAGAAACTGACTAGCATGTACAATACAATACACAATTTATTATCAACAAGGCCTCAGAGATATGCTTTAAGGGCGCTTGACTGTGCACGTTCGAATACCTTGAAGGAATTCCTACTTAAAAAAAAAACTGCTGCAGTCCACACGGTCCTTAATATATCTCCGTTAAGTAGGTTTCATGCGGCATTTCTTCTTATGTTCAAATTATATATCATTAGCAAACAAAATAATTCTGTGCTCTACTCCATTTACAACTTGAGGGGATACCTTGCCGTTCCATAAACAATCAACATGACGGAAGAGGATCCATGCCGATCCATTCGCTATGAGCTCCCAAACCAGAACAAAAAACTTAAGTGTTCTTACACGTTGCTAGGTAAAAAAAAAACGTCACAGCAAAACAATTAAGAGAAAAAACATAGCAACGAATTATCGGGGAAAACACTTTACAATTAGTAACAATAATAATGCGTTAAAACAATGTCTTTTAAAAACTTAGCGTTACTCAACAAATAAAAATAAATAATTGCAGTTAACACATGAAATTAACCAGAAGGGCTGAAAGAAAATATATTAATTTGGAACAAGAAATATGTGAGGGCTACTATGCCGTCACATATACCTTCTACCAAAAGATCAAAAACCAACACCAAAAACATTTCATTAATCTACTAACACCAAAAGCAATTCCAAACCCAATTATAACTAAGTAGTCACTTGTAAAGTTACTTTCAATCAAAGTTATTGTGGAAGAAAACAGAATTATTAGATACCCACTGGTGTTAGCAGAATACCTTACTAATTTCCATATCATATCACATAGATCCAAATTTTATGGAAATCTTCAACCGCACAGAAAAATAAACATTCTTCAAGAGACCAGCAAATATATTGGTCGCACTATGTCCACAAAACAAGAAAACTAGGGCACAATATGCAATGAAGCAAACATATGCACTATTTTCTAATAATATAAAAAGGCCCAATGCCAAGAAATTTTTCTTCAGTTCACTTGTGATGTATGGGTTGTGATACGATCAAAGAAATGATTAGACACTTAGTCAGAGTTTTAGTTAAGAATAAAGTATTTAATAAATTTTCTTACATAATATACAAAGATCAAAGAAACAACTATTTACAAACTTAAATGATGAACATAGATATTTCATGGCCCGATTCTAGCAATAATACAGTTCGGGCAAAAGAGAGCTAATCCCATCTCAGTAAGAGGGAGCTACACACATAATTCTTCCAAATCAATAACAATAGTATTCCACTCAGTAATACGATTAAATGGCAAAGGCCAGAAAAACAACTTCCCAATCTAAATTACAGAAATTTAAGCATACTTCTAATAGTTATGCAAATTTTAGGAATTTGAAAAGAATAACATGGCAACAAGGTCGCACAAGAATCGATAAAAAAAAAGGGTTACATTACCATACTGGGACAGAAGAGATGAAATGATCCTGAAGTCTCTGGAGAGGTCTGTACTACTTGAAGCCTGGATTTCGAATGCCTTCAGTGGGGGCTGCGCTTCCCTTTTATATGAAATCCCGATCCCGCAGCAAATACATGGATCGCCACCTGGTGGTGACGCCTGAATTACACACAACGCTTCCGGTAGCGAAGAAGAAAGGACCTCTCAGCGATCAAGACACCCTCAACTTCCCAGCATGCAAAGCGCCAAAGATACTAATTTGAATCGATGTTTCTTAGGAATACAAGCTAGCTAAGGTGGAATATAAAGACAACAACATAAAATTAACAAATTACAGATTCATTAACAGTTCAATCGACAAATA